>JAQIUQ010001550.1:175000-305000 GCA_030378365.1 Hybognathus amarus
GGCTCATTAACCCCTGATATCAAGAACATAGTGATATAGTCAATGAAATTTAATAAAAATGTCATGGTTTTTTTTTTCGTTTCAATGTAATTAAATTGATTATTTAAAATACACCTCAAAGCAATCATAAACAAAATACATTATTAAATATAAAGCATATTATAGTAAAAATAAGATCTCAAAAAGAATATATCTGATTCCCTACATTTACGTCATCCAATAATGGCAGTTATTCCGCGGAGTCATTTAACGCTTCTGAACCGCTTAGTTACATGTGAAGAAAATATAATATATCTATATTTGGATTACTTTAAAAACAATTACACATTTACAACCTGCGAAGGACGCTAACGCGCATAGGGTATTTATAATTTCAAGAAAAACCCATTTCTGGTCGGGCTTTTGGTTTGACGAGGCGGCGCGCGGGAGAATCTCATGAGTTAGCATGCGAGCTACAGGCTAACAGCGCGAGAGCTCAGCAAACTGGACACATTTGCGCCTAGCAACAACATAATGACAGATAACCCAATACAAATACGCGTTTTGGGCTTACCGAGAGGCTTTTTTTCTAGGAAAAAGTCTCGCTGAGCGTGAGTTACAATCGCTTATGTATACAAGGCCAGTGTATTTATTGCTTTGCAAGCGGTTGGATGAGGGATGATGCCTTGTTTACAATGTAAAACATCACTGTGGCTATAGAGTTACATGCAGTGTAGTATAATGGATCTCTCGGGATCTACCAATCTCTGCTGCTTAAAATAAAAGTCTTTGCATCTTGCTTTAAAATAACTTTCAGACGACTGGCAAAGTTGTGTGTTAGCCTGAGACTACAGAGTTAAAATCAACATGATGACAGGCCACAAGTCAACACTTGATAATCGCATCCAATAAAGCATGCGAGTCAACCTCTCCTACCGCGGGACGCATGCATTTAAAACAAACACGTCCGCATCGCCGAAATGAGCCCCAGGATCTATCGTTAGACTGCAGTGGATCACAATACATTAAATTAATAATAGCAAAACAAAATCATTGACTTACCTGCACATGATCCGCCATTTTGCTCCATTCATGCTCCTCTCACTCCCCCTGACAATGAGCATGCGCGCATCTACCCACAATCACTGGAACATTTACGCAATTGACGTAGGTAGTGATAAAGCCAGATGTGCGTCCGAGGCTTCGTGAATACCACTTACGGCAAACCTCCACCGTCGAAACTAACGCAGAAAAGAGCCTTTGTTTACATGCTTCTTAAAGTGAAACTGCGAATTCAGATATTAGAGGTCACGTGGATTTATGTATCTAATTATATCTAAGCGTGATTGACAGTTCTTATTTAAAGTTCATAAAGGTTTCTGCGGACGTTCTCACGTTGAATGACTTTCGTTAATTACACCTGTTGTAAAGGTGCACATAGTTGGCTACTTTCGCTTATTACGAGATTTTACACATTACAAAGTTATGAGTAAAAAGTATTAGAGTACGTTTTACAAAAATATTATTTCAGGGTTTCTGCTTCACAATTCAATGTGTAGGTGTTATTTATTTCTTTTATTTATTGTCAAATTTACTATCAATTTCTGAGTGAAAGTAGTTTCCACAACAATTGCTGTGTCCAAAATCACACACTGTCTGAGTAGGTAGACTATGTATATTTTAATTTGAATTAACTTTGTGACCGTTAAAAAGTGCATTCTATAATATGGTATGAATGTGTGCACTATAAATTGCACTCTACATTATCATGTTGTTATTATCGTCACATAAATCCTCTCCTGTGGTCTCATGTGATAGTAAAAAATCTTACCGGAAGTAGTCTAGTAGGTCATCCAGGTACTTTTTGCCTACTGTTTTCGGCTGCATCCGTAATCACATCCTTCCCTACTCTATAGTAGGCAAGAACCAGTATGTGACAAAATAAGTATTTCAGAATTCACAGCACTCATTAAAAGGGCAGGCAAATGTGCCTACTTCCGCCGAGATTCTGAAGTGTGAAACGATGGACACTACTCTTTAGCCCATAAGGCCACAGGAGAGGATTTGTGAATGACAGTGAGGCTGGTAGGTCACATAATAACAACATGGCGCATGTAGTACGGCCAGATTACATTTACACACATTCAGACTATATACATACTTTTTAGTGGTTGTGAGGTAACTACATATTCATTGGACGCAGCCTGTGTGTCATTTTGACGGCTGTGGCCTCCAGAGGCCACATTTGTCGGCTCGCACACGTCATTGAGTCTGCCTCATTTCAGTAAAGTAACCATCATTCTAAGTCATAAAGAAATTACAACAATTCATGCTTCACAAGTGATGAAGTCAATATTATGTTTACTTTTCCGAACTGAGACATCCTTGATATGTGACCTCTGGAAGGTACATCTTCGAAATGAGAAAGTCTCTGACATACTACTTTGGCGTACTGTTTTTAGATTTACTGTATTAGTAATGTATTAGATTTTGGACGCAGCAATTTTTGACAACATGACTAGATGTGTAATGCAGTTGAATGATTTAGTGACATTAACGATAACAGCAAATAATAATAGCAATTGACGCTTTCTGCTATTGACGGAAATTTTTCCATTACGGACTATGGAAAAATACAGGGGCGCGATGACAAATCTTCTGAAAGACGAACTAAATCTTCTGATCAAAACACTTGCAAAGAAGATGCAGAAAAAAGCGAAGCGATCTCATTTGTAATGCATATGTAAATTAACACGATCATCAACTTTAATGTTACTGAATAAAATGTCAACCCAGGACAAGCTTCAAAATTGTGCTTTAGAGGTGTTGATGTTCGTGATTTTCTCAGCTTTTTGCTCATAACGTTGCTATTTTATGAAATTTACCCATTCAAGTGGTTATAAAAAAGAATGCATACTTTTTTTTAAGCTGAGGGACCTATCTTTCTTTTTACATATTGCATGTTCAGATATTCATACAAAAAAAAATATCCTGGTGGCAATTACATTTTTGTGAGAGATTGTCAAAAACTTTTTTTTTTTAACGCTCATGGTGAACGAATTAAAAATGTGTTGTTATTGTTAAATAAAACAAACTATTAAAAACCTTTTGTTGTAACTAAAATAAAGCTAAAATACAATAAATAAAAACTTAAATGCAAAATCTTAGAATTAAAAAAAGACATTCTGCCTGGCAACACATAAAGATACACATAAGTATATTTTTAAAATATTAAAATGACAAAAGCACACAGAAAATTACTAAAATGTAAACAAATTAAAATGAAAAGCTATAAAAAATATCAAAGGCTAATTACAATTATTAAACTATACATTTTATATAAACAATAACAAAATAATTTGGGGGTTTAGTGTCACACCAGTGTTAGTTTAGTATAAATGAAATACTATTTCAGTTTTTATCTTATTTTTGTTATTATTATTTTTAATATAAATATGTCCTTTTTATATTTTTTTATTTCAGTTTGGTACTCCAATTTAATACTTAAAGTGATGAGAATCAAGAAACATTGCCTTGCCAACTGAATTTCACACACACACACACGCAGTTTTAGTCAACTATAATAACCCTGTCATAACACCTCATGAAATGTTTCTCTTATGTCAACTACCCATCCTCATAAAAGGTATGAACTGGTATGACTTTGCAAAGCTGCTACTGATTGGCTAGATTACACGCAGCAGGATGTCACATGGCCAAAGATGGAATTTGCAAAGAGTGGTGTTCATATGACCTTTTGACCCTTTTCAAAACACGCTGTAGCTTAATACTAAAACAAATGTACATTTCTCAGTGGTTATTGAAAAGAAAAGGAAGAAAAAAAGATAGAGTTGCTAAACAACAACATTTAAGCAGCAGCAGCTCTTCAAAAATGTCAAGCCTTTTTGTGATGTAATGCTTGTGAATGTGCTGTAATAGCTCATATTGGTCTCAAAGGGGCGCTCTAGATACACGATCAGACTGTAGGCCAAAGGCAAGAAAAGTCCTGTGTTCATTTGACATCCCCTGGTTAGTTTTCTGAACGTTATTTTCACATTACTTAAGGTGACAAAAGTGCATATATGCACAATTTGATTTGCATACATTTAATTCCTAGAAAATTATATTTAAAAAAAAATCCTGCAGATCATGTACATTTATCTGGACTGCCACTGTTGGAATTGTCATAATGCAGAACTTTACACTACATTATTGTTAGAGCATCCTGTGATTGATTCTGATGTGGCAGCAGTAGGATGTTATTGAACGTGTTCACACTTTTCATAGAAGATATAGTCTACAGCCCTAAATAGTGTCAAACAGGAAGAATCATATGAGTAGGAAACCAACTCTACCACAGACATATAGACACACGCCCACTCATCTAACTTCTCCAAGTGACTGATTTAGACATCTTTGACAGGAAGTAAGACTGACAATGTACCTAAGGTCAGTCCGCCAATTCACAGCAATGAATCTCAGAGTCATCCAAACAGTTTAAAAGCAAAAGGGGAATCAAGGGAACCTAAAGAAAGTGAAAGGGAGGAGAGAAAACAAGATAAAGGCCAGCTGAAGAACCATGGAGGAGGACATCAGGAGAAAAGGGACCCTTTATTTTCATCAACAACGCTTCGGCAAGGTGAGACCAGATGTCCTTTTCAGAGCTGTAAAATATTGTGATAATTTGCACCATTTTTTTCACAAGGTAAACTAAAGACACAATTTATTTACACTCTTGAATAGCTGTGGATTCAGCGATGCATCGGCAGACTAAACCCTGCCAAGATCTGTTGCCATACTGGCCTAGAGTAGCTACAAGTGCGCAAAACTGACCCCATTAACCAATTTTTAAAAATAGATTACAATAAAAATATACGCGATTTCCACAAAAATATTAAGCAGCACATTGTTTTCTGTATTGATAAAAGAAATGTTTCTTGAGCAGTAAATCAGTAAAAGAGAATGATTTCTCAATAACTATGTGATTGAAGACTGGAGTAATGATGCTGAAAATTTAGCATTACCATCACAGGAATAAATTAAATTTGAATGTACATTAAAATAGAAAACAGTTATTTTAAATTGCAATAATATTCACAATATTACTATATTAATGTATTTTTGACCTAATAAATGCAGCCTTGGTCATCGTAAGAAACATAAAATTTTACTGACATTCAAATATGCATGGGAATTTGATCAGTAGTACATTAGCATTAGGTGATTTTAGTGTTGTTCATCCTAATAACTAAGAGAGAGAGAGAGAGAGAGAGAGAGATTGTTCAAACATTTTATACACAGTAGTTCATCCTAATAGTTAAATCACTAAAGTCAAATACTTTTTGTCTTCCTTTTGATGAGTACTTGAAAGAGGTTTTTTTTGTGTGCATTATTTCTTTAAAATAAATACTTCTTGGTTTGATATTTGTAATGCAGTAACATAAATTATGACTTTAGTACCAGTGTTTCTGAACTAGTGGGTCTGTATAGTAAAAATGTATAAATTCTAAATAATTTCAAAAGGTTTCTAAAAGTTTTCCGATGGGAGACTTTTATTTTGAAAGACGTGAGTGAAAGTCGTTGACTTTTCTGTCAGACAGTTTAAAGGTTGAATACCTAAGATTTTTGCATTAAAATATCCCAAATTCACAAGGCCAGTGTTATATATTTAGTTAAGATGATAACTTACAATAATCCAAATGTTTCAAACAATGTTTAAATCGCGAGAAATTGAGATTTTAACCAAGGAAATTGGGCGTGTGAGCAGGGGTGAGCTGGGAGCCGCCAGTCAATCGCGTCATATCCGCGTTACCTCGGTTTACGCTCGTACTACGTGTAGTCCTGGACAAATGCGGAAGTTGTAGTTGTGCGTTTGCGTCTATCAAGCAACAAACGTCAGCTTGTTTCGCGCATTTGTAATGGAATGGTGCACATTCTGGTCCATTATTCTTTCAATTATTCTCGGAATGTGAACTGTTGGCTGTAAAGGGGTCGCACACCGGACGAGAGAGCCGCGCCACGTCTCAGGACAAAGTCCAGTATCGACACACCGGACGCGCACTTTCTCATCAGTATATGGCAGAGTCTGCAGTCTGAAAATTTTACCTCAGAGCATCCGTTAACTGAATGAATTGACAATCTCACCTGAAAAATCTAATAACATCAGTAATTGTCATTCAAGCAGCTGATTTCTGTAAATGAATGCAAAACTAAATGCATATTGCAGCATAGGGTGAAGTCAGGATCCATTAGCAACGATTTGACTTCAAACCCTCTCCACCATAGCTTCGATCCAGTGACTCGTACAGTAACATCTGTGATAACTAATTTACTTTTAAACCTGACTTTTCTTGTGGCTATTTCAGTTTAATGAAAAACAAGCATGTCATTAAACGCAAACATTTATAGAAATCGAACTTTACCTCATCCATGACAACTAATTTTCGATTCCCGTCTGACCGATTTATCCACGGTGGAGTTGAAAACAACAGTTCCCATCATTTCAGCGTTCCTCTACGTCGTCATCAAGCAAAGCCGTTGTTGTTGTTTTGAATGTAGCGCCCTCTAGTGACATGCCAATCTTAGGTATTGCAGCTTTAAGTAAAAATGCATAAGAAAAACGTCTTGCCAGTATCTTGTCGGATGATATGTTTTCAGTCTATATGTAACTCAACAAAAAGTCTCTCACTGAACCATTTTTTGAGAAATAAATTAGCTTGGTTCAAATATATAAAAAAATTGGGTCATGCTTAATGACTTGTGGGACCAATGGCCAAACCATTTGAAAACCACTACTTGAAGGTATAAAGGATATTGCATTAAAAAAGCTCCAACCGAGCGACTGGACAGACCGTAATGTGTGTGTGTCCTCTTCAGCGATGGAGGAAGGTGTGGTGTGTGGTGGTGGCCGAGGGCAGGCGCAACATCGCACGACTGGAGCTGTACGAGCACAAACACTCCTCCATCAAACAGAGCTCCATCAAACAGTGCTCTACCAAACGCAAACCCGACTACAAACAGGTGATCCGGCTGCGGAGAATGCATCCGCATATCAGAGTGCCAGAGATGGCTGACCGCCCTAAAGACTGCACTGCCTTTCTTCTCGAAACCTCAGATAAACTTTACTTCTTCGCTTCCCACCATTCAGAGGTGAAGGACTGGATCAGGAGTCTGTGCGAGCAGGCGTTCCCTGTAGGTTGAATGGCACCAAATACACAGCACATAATGATTATGAGCGTTTTTGCTAATTGCTTGTATCACATAATGGACACATTCAGGTGCAGATGTCACATTTTAAAACCACTTAATGCTTTTTCAGAACGTAAAAGCTGAACAAAGATTAAGAGAGAGAGTTGCATCTATGATCCTGTTACTGTAAGCAGTTCCGATGCCAGAGAAATGCAGGAAAACTCTCTCTATGAAACGGCAGAGAGAGGTAAGCCAGTTCATTTTGTTATAAATGATTTATAAAATCACCCTTTCTTTACAATTCATCTTCCTATTACATTGTAAATAAGGTTGCGCAAGCCAATGACGACCTCAGAAACTGCCAAACCCAAGGGTAAACTTTCTTAGCTTGCAAGTTTTCAACATATTACAAAAATAAAACAATGCAAATATGAAAAAATGTGACATTAAAAAGTGTATAAATCACTGTACAACAGCGACACCAACTGTTCAACAGTACACATCTCTCATGCCTCCCCTGACGCCCTTTGACTTTTAACAGACCCCTCAAGACATCGAGCTGGGTTTACATGGAGAATGAATGGGGGGAAAATCACTTGAGAGGAGGCACTTGCGCTATGAGTGGTTATGATCAGGATATGATTGGTTCTTGTGATAAATACCGCCTCTTCTCTGTGCGCGTTTCACGCAGAACACCACTGCACTGAAACCGTTCAATCAAGTATTCTCTCTAAGCCCCACCCCCAATCACCCCTCCCCTTTACTTGAGAGTTTACTCTCCTCTGATTGGTCAGAGTGGCCTAGTCTGTTGTGATTGGTCTTCTCTGCTTCTGATTGGTCAGATGGCCCAGTCTGTTGTGATTGGTCTTCTCTGCTCTGATTGGTCAGATGGCCCAGTCTGTTGTGATTGGTCTTCTCTGCTCTGATTGGTCAGATGGCCCAGTCTGTTGTGATTGGTCTTTTCTGCTCTGATTGGTCAGATGGCCCAGTCTGTTGTGATTGGTCTTCTCTGCTTTGATTGGTCAGATGGCCCAGTCTGTTGTGATTGGTCTTCTCTGCTCTGATTGGTCAGATGGCCCAGTCTGTTGTGATTGGTCTACTCTGCTCTGATTGGTCAGATGACCCAGTCTGTTGTGATTGGTCTACTCTGCTCTTGATTGGTCAGATGGCCCAGTCTGTTGTGATTGGTCTTCTCTGCTCTGATTGGTCAGATGGCCCAGTCTGTTGTGATTGGTCTTCTCTGCTCTGATTGGTCAGATGGCCCAGTCTGTTGTGATTGGTCTTCTCTGCTCTGATTGGTCAGATGGCCCAGTCTGTTGTGATTGGTCTTCTCTGCTCTGATTGGTCAGATGGCCCAGTCTGTTGTGATTGGTCTTCTCTGCTCTGATTGGTCAGATGGCCCAGTCTGTTGTGATTGGTCTTCTCTGCTCTGATTGGTCAGATGGCCCAGTCTGTTGTGATTGGTCTTCTCTGCTTTGATTGGTCAGATGGCCCAGTCTGTTGTGATTGGTCTACTCTGCTCTGATTGGTCAGATGGCCCAGTCTGTTGTGATTGGTCTTCTCTGCTCTGATTGGTCAGATGGCCCAGTCTGTTGTGATTGGTCTACTCTGCTCTGATTGGTCAGATGGCCCAGTCTGTTGTGATTGGTCTACTCTGCTCTGATTGGTCAGATGGCCCAGTCTGTTGTGATTGGTCTACTCTGCTCTGATTGGTCAGATGGCCCAGTCTGTTGTGATTGGTCTACTCTGCTCTGATTGGTCAGATGGCCCAGTCTGTTGTGATTGGTCTTCTCTGCTCTGATTGGTCAGATGGCCCAGTCTGTTGTGATTGGTCTTCTCTGCTCTGATTGGTCAGATGGCCCAGTCTGTTGTGATTGGTCTTCTCTGCTCTGATTGGTCAGATGGCCCAGTCTGTTGTGATTGGTCTTCTCTGCTCTGATTGGTCAGATGGCCCAGTCTGTTGTGATTGGTCTTCTCTGCTCTGATTGGTCAGATGGCCCAGTCTGTTGTGATTGGTCTTCTCTGCTCTGATTGGTCAGATGGCCCAGTCTGTTGTGATTGGTCTTCTCTGCTCTGATTGGTCAGATGGCCCAGTCTGTTGTGATTAGTCAGACGGCCCAGTCTTTTGTGATTGGTCTACTCCTTACAGTGAGTCAGAATCAAAGGTTCATTCACGCCATGTAATTACGAGATCCATTACCATATCTGAATTTCAGTTGTGGAAGCTTCCTCAGCACCCTATACACAGTGATAAGAACAGTAACGATGGTGTCGTTCTTTCCGGGCAGCTATGAAGACTATAGACTAGCGTTATGCAAATTTGTTACAAACCTGTACTTAGGTTTGAGCAGGAAGTGGGACTGGAATTACTGACTCGTTTCAGGCAGTTCAGAAGAATTTTTTTTTTCTTTTGGGAGACAATAACTTAATTTAACCTGCACTTTGATCTTTAAAACTTTGCAGACCTTTTACACTCATAAACACATAATATGAAAACTAATGTCTGATAAAGCATAATTTAAAAATCTTTATTATTTATTTTTTTCATGTTTAATGTATTTAAAGAAAATTGTGAAAATACCTCATTTCAGCCCACACCACCCCATCCCCCCACCCGAAAAAAAACAACCCAATAATAATAATAACAATGTTAATACCTTAGTCTATTAGCTGTTCATATATCTAGATACCCTAACATAGTGATGTTGGAGGGACAGAGAGAAGGGAGAGAGAGAGAAGCTATTTTAGTTTGTCCTGTTGCAAGGGCGAACCGCCTCTTTTTCAAGCGAAACCTCAGGCCTGACTCAAATTGCCCATTTGGGCCACAGGTGGCCAACCTTGATTCCATTAAAGGACAGGAAAGAGGGGACACTGTTTTCAGGTGTATGTATAGAGAGAGCTCATTCAGGGGAGACGACAAATGAAATGAAGCAGAGGGATGCAAGCTGTCCTCAAATTCACCCAAGGCGACTTCTTATTGACTTCCTGCTTCTTCCTTTTCATCTAGTTCAAGATATCTATTGGTCCTTGAGTATCATTGACAACAGGGCTCTTCTTTTGTGGCACTTGCTAAGGGAAGCATCACTAGCACCATTACTATGTTTTTGGTGCCTAACTTATCCCAGACATAACTGAAAAGCAATGAAAAAGAGTTGCGATTCTCCCCTGGTGGACAGTAAATCAGCCCAAATATTCAATAGAGTTACTTTGAATGAGAGTCCTGGGCCATATTTAGCTAAAATCATATCTAGCTAGCAAAACACCAACATTACGGAACAGTAACCACTTGCATTGTGCTAGCATTGTGACTTTTGCATGGCCAGTTTGTGTCTGTTAAAACCATTAGCTTTGAATTATGTTGTTTAAAATCTCTTTAGCGTCAATGCCCTTGGGCCAGAAGTGCAGCTGGCAAATATAGTTCTAACTTCTGTTTTATCACTTGAGGTAAAAGATCTCAGACTGTCACGAGGCGTCCTTCTAGGTTCCGCTGCAAGTTTTTAGAGAAGCACATACAGACAGAATGACATGCAGGAGAGAGAGAGGAGAGAGAGAGAGAGAGAGAGAGAGAGAGAGAGAGAATGGGGAAGGGAGGAGAATGAAACTTGTTTGATTGTACTTCATGAACTTCAAAATGTTTCTATTTTTGTCTTAGGAGGGGTGACGCATAACATCCTAACTTTTTTTTTTCTGTACGCCATGCCATCACTTAAAACAATTTTATATATTGACGTCTCCCTTGACATGATTTAAAAAAAAATTATATATATATATATATATATATAAAACAAATATTTAATGGTGGATGCACGTAGATATAAAAAGTATAGAGAAGACATTTTTAAATTTTATAATCATAATTTTGCATGACTAATTAAATACATTAAAGGGAAATTTCCCTAAAATTGTCCCTTTAAAAATGTGATATTGGTGCTTCAACTACTAAAAATGCGAGGTCATGTCGGATTCACTGCGTTATAGGATTCAGTATCCCACGCAGCATCTCCAGTTGCATACTACACATTTAGGCCTTTATTATTTCTCATTCATACATAACATTTGCATACTTTACACTGCATATGGCATAAATAAAAAGAGTAGTATGCCAATATGCCATGTTGAACATATGATCTCAATTTCCAGTGTCCTTGGTTGAGGACTGAGCGAATAGCTTTTAATTATAAGCAAATCGCTAGACTTGGCAGAAGATGAAGTGATTATGTTCATCATCTTTCTCTTAACTATCTCTTAATGCCTTTTATATTTCATTTTCTCCTAAGCACATTTTACAAAATGGCTATTATTCATATTAACTGTACAAATTAAGACGTCTTTGTATGGATCTCAAGATCTCAATCTAGTTGCCAAGCTGACCTGAAATGCTTCATCATAGTTGCCAGAGTTTTTGAAACTCATAGGGATGCTAAGTTTAAAGATGCTAGAGGTCAGACTCGCAGCAGTGTAAGAATAATTAGATTGCAACCACCCTCTGATAGAAGTGTTTCAAGTCGGGTTGTATGATGTTTTGTATAGAAGCTTGACATCACAAAAAAAAGTATGTCCCTTCGTCACCGTTCAAAAGCATGATTTAATTTTTTAATACTTTAACTCAGCAAGGATGCATTGAATTGCTATATATATATATATATATATATATATATATATACTGTATATATATATATATATATATATATACTGTATATATATATATATATTCATATACTGACGCTTTTGCCAATGCATATACACGCTTCGGTTATGGGCAGGTCTGGGGTAGGGTTAGAGTTAGACCACTAGGAGGCACCTTCTGGCCCATATATATCTTCGTCTCATATCAACGCTAAAGGGTGCCATGTGCGTTGGATGTATACACATTGGCAAAAGAGTAAGTAAATGACGCCTTGGGATGAACGGGCTAATATATATATAAAATATATATAAAAAAAGGTGGAGTATCCCTTTAAGGAAATTTATTCATTTTCTGAACATAGCGAAACTTACAGGATAAGTGGCGTAGATGAAGATAGTCAGACAGTCATAGTGTTTTGGGACAGCAAAGCTAGTATTGTAGTTCCTGTTGTATATTTTTAGCCGATAGATGCAACACCCATGGGCCAGATAAGAAGGAAGTGGTATTTTTTTCTCTGATCTTAACTTTGAGAGTCAAGATAGTATCAGCAGCTCACAGCTGGAATCGCATTTTCATGCCTTTCCTTCCCGAGAAGCCCCCGACCCATCTACTGAATCCGCTGCAGTATCTGAACCTTGTTTATGCAGGTGTACAGTTTCACATTGAGGTGAACTTCACACTGGCCTTGTGGTGGTCTCTAATAATACCCCGGTGCTGCTGTGGTTTGACTGTGCTTTTGATACCACTGTGGGTTTAAAGCGTAAAACACAGACAACCAAATAGTGCTAAAATGTATTTGATCACGCATTCTTTGTGATGTTTTAAATTGGCAAACATAAGACACTTAAGACATGTAAAAAATACATATACAAATGCACAATTAAATTGATGGCTAATGAATGTATCGTCTCTTCTGATCTGCGTAATATGCTGATGAACTGGTTCTGTTAAGACTCTTTTAATCAGTGACCCAACAATCAGAGGCTGATTAACACTTGGCAGATCTCATCAGACACCCTTGAAATCAAGACGGGCACTGAGAGTCAGCTTAAAAAGTAATTGTCAAGTCTTGCTTTGAACCAAAGCACGACTCAGGAAAACAATAAAAACGTGAATGTTTTCATAATTTTTTTACCCTCCAAATAGACAACCTAGTCAGCTAAACAAAACTCCTTTGTGAATAGTTTGGGTGTTCAAGTGAATGATGGTGGCGTACAATTAAAAGACAATGGCTTTATTTCAGGACCTAGTGTGCTCCATTGCTGCCTACATAGACACTTAAATGTAATGTAACCTCATTAGTGACAGATTCGAAACGCCCTACATATGTGCATTATACAAATTGTGATTATCACCCAAACAAAATAGCTATTTTCTATTAGATTTAAAGCAGCATTCTGTTATTTTTTAAATTTGGCTCTTGGGGTCCCCCTACAGTTGGGAAACAGTATTGTCTTCTACTACTGCAGCCCGTTCTCATCCCAAGGCGTCATCTAACTTACGCTTTTGACCATGTGTCAACATCCGATGCTTTAGGCACCCTTTCGCGTCAGTTAGATGATGCTATCCTAGTGGTCTAACCTTAACCCTACCCCAGACCTAAACCTACCCGCGCCATCTAACTGACGCTTAAGGTAAAGCGTCAGTTCGAATGACGCCCTAGGATAACATCATCTAACTGACGCTAAAGGGTGCCTAAAGTGTCGGATGTTGAAGCATGGTCAAAAGTGTCAGTTAGATGACGCCTCGAGAGATGAAAATGCAGTTGACTACTGTCGTAAAATCTGTAATGGTTACACTAGGGAATATTCACGGCATTCTAGAATGCTATATGACAAAACGGCGCTATACTACGCACATGGCACCCGTTACCGTTAATATAACACGTACTGTGATGGGTAGGTTTAGGTGTGGGGTAGGGTAGTCTCATAGTGTACGCTAAAGGATTTATGACGACTTGGGTTTGCTTGTTATATTAACGATAATGGGTGCCATGTGCATAGTATAGCACCATTTTGTCATATAGCGTTCTATGTGACGCTAAAGGATAAGAGCGGGCAGAGAATAATTTTTTGACAAGCGATACCCCTGAATTTTGTTCTCACATCAGTGTCGCGTGTGAAATGTCTTCATCCCAAGTACATTGGCATATATTTTAGCATGTCATTTGAATATAGTTTCATGGGCTTTTTTTTAAAACGTCAAAAGATCGCGTAGCTCACGTTTACAAGCCAGCGTCTTTATAGTAACGTTAGCCTATTGGCTTCTGTTTTCCATAAAGGATATGCTAATTCAATTCAATGTTGGTAGATAATAGCCATGTCGTCAATACTATACTATCAAGCTACCATAGATGAATCTGCAAATTTGAAAAATCGATTTGCATTATTGCCTGAGGCAAGACACTTTCACCGGAAAAATAAGTAATAAACATGACTATCAGCCTGCAGACATAGGATACTTATCCTGACCACCAATCACGTACACTATTATTTACTTGCAAGAATGTAGCCCCTACCAAACTCCATAATCGGTATACTTTCACGTTTCGAGCTGGCACGAGCTGCCCGCCCCGGCTCTACAGGGATGCTTGAGTGTGTTAAGCGCCCTCAAAAGAAAGCAATGCAGTCTACATTGGATGCGGCGAGGGGCGAAGCTATACAACACATTGCCAACAGTAAAATGATCGCCCGCGCGCTTTGTTTCTGACACACTTCACATTTGGTTTTACTCGCTACTTCAGCCATGACAACATACAGAGGTAATAAAAAAAAAAATAAAAAAAAACGCTTGTTGGGCTCTGGTGTCTGAATTTGAGGAAGTGGGGGAAGTGATGTATGCCATAAAGCGGTCGAATTTTGTAGTTCTTTTGTGCTCTGGTTCCTAACCCGCACGCACCTCGAAGTTACAGACTGCCAGTAAAAGCGATACAGACACTGTCAGGCTGTGGCAGACCTATCATTCAACCTATTGTAAGTCCATGTACCATCTCAAGGGTTTTGTAAAAATATTATAAAGGTTGAAAAAACTGCTGCTTTAACTATTTAAATCCATACTTATGGGTACTGAATGAAGTATATTGATAATCAACATTTATCTCTGTTTGTCACCATTTTGGATGGATTTTATATGTTAAAGAAAGGCATAATGGGATTGTCTTCTCTATAGGATATGCAATGCTGAATTTGGCCAAAATTAGGTATTTTATCTTTTGGAACATTGGAACATTGTGTGTGTGTGTGTGTGTGTGTGTGTGTGTCAAAAACACTGCTTAGATGTATTTTAATGCTGCTATAGTCAGCTCACTAGGGTTTCAAACAGAGCAATGAAGATACGATTGGTGCATTCAAGTCTTCCTGAAAAGTTTGTATTTACAAGTTAAGAAGTTGTAATTACAACATCAGGTGCGTTCATATCTTTATAGGGTTAGTTCACCCAAAAATTAAAACTATCCCATAATTTACACACCATTTAGCCATTCAGGTGAACTTTCAGCTGAACAGAATCTGAGGTATATTAAAAAATATCCTGGCTCTTCTAAGCTTTGTAATGGGAGTGAAAAATAATTTTTTGAAGCCCAAAAAAGCACATCCATCCAATTTTTTTTTTCGAAAACTGAAAGTTTGTGAACGCTCAAGAAAATTCCGAAATTACGTTTTCATAACTTGCAAAATGTAATTAATTGTGGTTTGGCAATAAGTTCTTTCTTGTTTTTATTTTCTGACATTTTTTTAAGTTCAAATATGTGAATACAGCCAAATGATTGTTGGTCCAGGGGAAGAACATTGTTTGCACATAAGAATACTTGCGCAACAGTATTGGTGAATAACACCTGCTTATGCATCTGATATTTCACTACTGTGTTAGCGTTAAAACGTCAAATTAAAAAAAAAAAATTATTCTTGTTCAGCATCCAGTAAAATCCGACACTAACTACAGCATGTGTCCAGCTTGACATGTGCCATCTGTATCTCCAGATAGCATGAGAACTGTGTAGTGCTGCATGTAAGCTCTTTCTTAGCTGCACTGCGAGAGCGAGAACGAACAGAGAAAACAAGTACATTTGACATTCACGGTCAAGTGTGAGGCCTCACAGGGCAACAAGCCAACAATCTGAGAGCTTGTTTCATCCTGGAAGATGAAGAGCGAGGAGGAAGAGGCTCAAAAATTGACAGCTGTGAACATCAACCGAAGGAACAAAGGCTGAAGTTAGACGGGTCTGCCTTCTCTGACTTCTTCCTGCTCCTGTGGACAGCAACCAATTTTGAACTTCAAAGCTATCTCCAGAGGAAAAGCAATAGATTGTGTTCCCTGCTGACTTCGAGGTGCAAGTCTACGTTTCAGTGACTTATGATTCAGCTATATTGTACTTGCTCCCATGTGGAAAGTTCATAAGTTGAAATTGTGGGAGTGGATGAAAATATTTAAAGGAACATCTCATCCTAAATGGTGCTTCAAACTCTTATGACTTGTTTTCTTCTTCTGTAGAATGCAAAAGGAGAAGTTTAGCAGAATGCTCACAATGTGCTTTTTTTCATGCAATAAATTAGTTGGTAATTTTATACTGAAGCTTCAAACAAGAATCATCACTGAATTGTCATGAAATCAACACAAAAGTACCATACAAGTTGCACAAGTAACATATAAGGTGCTTTTGTCACAGTAAGCCACATGACCTTAGGCCTTTTTGCGGCAACTAACTGCAAGTGCTTTAAAAAAAAAAAATGGTGAACAACGACTTATATTTTGTACTGTTCCTTATTTTATCTTATTTTTTTGTGTTGTTGACATTGCACAAGACAAGATATTCACATTTTGTTGTTTTCCTGATTTCATTTTGTGCTAACAAGTTTCTTTTGTCTTGCAGTTTGAAGATTTTCTGGTTATAGCAGTGGGCACAGAGGCGGCCATTCAGTGCAATCTGTATGGGGACTATTTCCTTACTCCCCTGCAGGACTGCTTAATCCTGAAGGACGTCAAAACTAAGGAAGTGCTTTTCAAATGGCCATACTGTTACGTAAGGAAGTTTGGACAAGACACGGTAAGCTGGTGTCACTTTAAATTTTTGGTTAATGATATGGTCCTATTTTTTTAATATCTACTAATATATATGGGGTTTAACATTCACAAAAATAACGATTTGATGACGATACCTCATACCTCCTCATGGTCACGGTTCTGAATGTTTTAGGTATAGCAGGGGTAAAAACAATTAATTAATGAATAAAAACGTGATTTTTTAATAAACATGGCTTACTGAACAAACTATATCCGTCAGTCAATATTGCCACACACTGCAGTTTATGATGCTGTTGTAATTGGGGGAATTTGAAGTGTTTACTCTTTTGAATGCGAAATATGTTAGCAAAAATAAGGTTATAATTATTGTGCTCCCATTCTTTATCCGCAATACCTGACGTGCATACACACACACTCGTTCATTGAGGTTGAAACTAAGGTCTACTAAGTTGAAAATAGACTTGCTTGCTGTCAGGATAATCCTGTATGTGAAAATGCAAATGCTTGCAAGGATTTGTAACATTTACAGGTAGGCTAAGTATACAACCGCAAGATGCAAGTTATGCACTGAGAAAAACTAGAATCACGGTTCTACGGAACTGTTTTCAACATTAATAATAATACTTTAAACATTTCTTGAGCAGCAAGTCCGCATATCAGAATGATTGCTAACACTTTAAAATAAGGTTCTAGTAGTTAACATTAGTTAATGCATTAGTTAAAATTAACTAACCATGAACAACATCTCTGTTCAGCATTAGTTAATATTTGTTTACATGAACTCACACATATGCATCAATTCACATTAACAGCACGGTTAGTTAATATTAGTCCCGCGCTGGTCCGCGGCTGTGTAGAGAGGTTTAGATAAACAGGTTTGAGTGATTAATTATCAGTATCTAACCGGACGAAAATGAATTTATTCAATGTTGTCCACATTATATTGCATATGCAGCAGCATTGTGAACGTTTGTAAAGACACGTTTAGCCATTACTTTTTAAATGCATCATTATATTCAAATTGCAAACACGAGGAGAGTATCTGCATGAAAGACCCACGACTGGCAGATGAACGTGCTCTGAAACGGTAGGAAATCAAATTAGATAGAATGGAGGATTTTAAGTGTGACAAGATGATTGACAGGGCAGTTTATGGTGACAGGATGCACGCAGCACGTGACAGAGCTGTCTGTTAAAGATGACGTGATAGTATGTCCCAAAGCTTGCCTACTCTTTTTGCTGCACACTCAAAAGTATATACTTTTCTTCACAAAAAGAGTACATACTTTCAGGGCGTAGTATAAGTAGGCGAATTGGACGCAGCAGTTATGTCGTGACGATGTGGACCACAAGATCTGTGATTGGTCGGCTTGGTAGCATCACATTTCCTCCTACGCATTTCTGCACGTACCATCTCCTCCGACTTCTTCTCTCATTTCTGCCTTTTAGTTTTAGTAATTTCACTAAAATGAACTGTTTTTCCACCTCAATAAGCTCCAACTCCAACATGATCCACTCTCTTTCAGTCACCATTGCTTGTAGTAACCTAGCCGCGAGGAATCTAAACACAGTAGAACATTAAAGGGCGGGTTTACTGCAGTTTCACTTTTTTGATTTCAAATAGTGTGTAATGTTGCTATTGGTGCATGAAGAGTATCTGCAAATTGCAGCACTGAAAGTTTAGTGTAAGCAGAGATATCGTCTTTTAAAAATCAGGAAGTAAAATTGCCTACAAAAACGACTCGTTTTGGACTACAGCTGGGTTATGGTACGTCACTAACCCACACATTTGCATCAACCACTCCCTCCGGAATATGCAGGAAAGGGCATGCGTCGAGTGAGTTGTGTTCACGCAGATGTCAGGTCTTCTGTGTTTCGGGCTTCCCACGGACACTATACTTCGACAACAATGGACACAATTTGTGTTTGATTATATTCCTGAAAGTGACGATGGTAATCTAGCTCTCTGTGCTGCGCATTTACGAGAGACAGCTTCCAGAATCTCCACGAATTCAATACCAGATTAACGTAAACAAGAAACTGTTTCTGGAATCATGAAGCAGATCCAGCTTTAAAACCAGCAGTTAAAAGTCAGCAGTTGTTGGGCCACACTGTAAGTAGGCTAAGACTTCATCATTTTAAATGTATTTGCATGTATAATTACCGACGGAGCGTTTTTTTTTTTTTTTTTATTTCAAATGCCAGCGCTTGCTTTGTAGGCTTTATGGGCTAGCTGCTACTAGTTAGGCTATTTTGTGTCTACGGCAAACGCGTACAAACATTATGGACCTGAATTTTGTATAAGTACTAATGTTGTAAATGTATTTTTCATATATATATGCTTTATGACTTTATTTTCGATTTGATCAAGAACGTAAACCTGCAAACGCTGTTTGAGTATAACATTAGTTAGCCAGTCAGTTGCTATCGTTGCCAGTCAGATGCTATTGTGTAAAACAAACGTGTATTAAGTTAAAAAATGAAGCAAATTATCATTCAGAAACCTTTATTATGAGCCGTGTGTGGTGAGGTTCTGCTTGACTCGATTCATCGCGGCTTTCTCGGTCTGATTCTGCCTCACTGATACTGCAGTCTCCACATCATTATTTACGTGTATCCACCGTCTATGTTATCCACATTTGGCATGCACGCCCGTTTCGCCCGTAAAGGTCATGGGCGTTAATCTTCCAGACAACGTGAGCGACAGTTTAGCCAATCACAACACACCGGCCCAAACGAACCAATCTGAGCCCACAACGTCATTCTGAGGGAGTGTTTTCATAGACTCAGGAAGTCATCCGCTTGTGCAGGGGACAGAGGAGAGCGCGGCTGACAATAAAGGTGAAATTTATGAAAAATAAGACTTTTAAAAAAAGAAAAACCACGGATACATGTTATATTGCACCCCATAAACACAATCATGCAAAGAAAAGAGCAGTAAACCCGCCCTTTAAAACCATCCACCGCCAACTAGCGTTTCAGAGCAGTACTGCAGAGCAACCAAGACCTGAACGCAGATTTATAAATGCTCACGCGGCGTTGCCTAAGTGTGTAGCCAACGCCGTACACTACGGCATACCCTCGACGCAGAAGGATAAATTGGCCTTAAGGTTAGCTTATTGTACATATTTATATAAGTTTATGCAGCAGTTGACACACTAAGTATGAACATTTCTAACTCATTATGCTACTATGTGTGGTGATATGACATGGTTTAAATATTTATTTAAAAAATAAACCCTTTAAAATATCCAACACCCTTTTGAGCATACAGTATAAAGATGAAATGAAAATAATAAACTGTTTTTTTTAACTATGAAACCAACATGAATCCAAATATTCCATTGTGATGTTTCCTTTCCTTTATCTTGTCATCCTTTTTTTTCTTCACTCTTTAATTTCAAAAACTTTACTGTTGTCAATGTGCAGGTGTGAGATCTTTTTTTTATTCTAAAATAATTTCCTTATTTAAACATATTGAATTTAATTTGCATGCCTTTTCTCATGGGAAACAAACAGCTTTTTTTTTATTTACGCCCGAGTGATTGTGGACAAACATATCTGGTCTCTGAAATAGATTTCATAACTTTCCCTTCTCTTTTCTCTCCCTCAGCTGTCTTTTTCCTTTGAGGCTGGTCGCAGATGTGACTCCGGTGAGGGTAATTTCGAGTTTGCAACCCATCAGGCCGAAAGACTGTTCAATATTGTCAGTGAATCCATTCAGAATCTGCCCAGACCGTCCACAGCCAAGCCGAACAGCACTGACTATTCAGAACAAAGTAGAGTTCGAGAACCGTGGCCACGGATGAAACGTCACGACTACACCATAGAAACTCAAAGCTCAGACTTTTTACCTGAGGGCAATATGCAGCAAGCGGTTCAGCGTCCATCAAAAATGCTCAACCCTGCTTGGAGGAGCTTTTCTTTGAATGCAATAGAGCCACAAAGCGAAAGTCAAATGACGAGAATTGACACCAACCTCGAGAATAAGGAAGCCGTCTCATGCAACGGTGTCAAAAGCTCAGCCAAAAGCCACTTCCCCTACAGACCCTAAAATGCACTGGCAAAACCTGAGAAAAGCTCTCCATCAGTCTACATCTCTCAAAGACGCTTTCGAGACCAACCCTGACATTTCCCAGTCGTCTGATTTCGAGGGTGCGCGTGAAGATACGAGGGTCACAGAAGATTTGACTGACCTGTTTGGTGATTCCATCCAGCAATTAGCAATTAATGACGTGTTACAGGACATCAGTGCGGAGCCAATTTATGCAGAGCCACAGGATTTCCAAGCCAGAGCTGAGTGGGTTGCCGGTGCTGTGTGGGAATCAGAGGAGGTCATCGAGGCTAATCAAAGAGCTCATGATGGGGCAGGCCACCTAGCTGAGGATGAATTCGTCTACAGCCCGCAGGCCATGGCTGCCCCCTCCAACCCTATGCAAAGCCCAGATGATATGTATTCAACTTATGACAATTTGATGTTGAAGGGGAGGCGCATATAATAACATTTTTCAGTCAAAATCAATAAGAATTGTATAAGAAAGAAGAATTGAATATACAATATATGGACAAAAGTATTGGGACAGACATGTTAATTATTGAATTAAAGTATTTTAAAGTATTTTAATCAGACCCATTGACAAATTAATATAAAATCAAGCTCCTATTCACGCAGTCTGCATTTACACAAAAAAGAAATGCAGTTTCAACACTTTTTTTAACATCAGTACTAGTGCTGTCAAACGATTAAAATATTTAATCGGCATTAATGCCATAGTTAACTCGCGATTAATTGCGATTAATCACACATTTATTCTAAATGTTTCTTGATTTCTTTTTGTCCCATTATTTTTTTCTCATTTTAATGCTCTTATCAACATGGAAAAGTGGATCGGCTTGCTTTGGGCGAAAGTTTTTCATTGAAAACAACAATGGCATATACCGTGTTCAATTTCACACTAACATTCTCACTTGGAGCAAATAATCTCTCACACAATGGAACACTGTCCATCAATTAATAAAAGGGTGAAAGAAATACTCACAAGGTCCTGATATTGACGAGGGGGTGCAAAATTCATCAGCTGTGTGTGTTATTTCAGACTGGACGTGCTGCGATGATGATAGCTCAGTTCAACGACAAAACACACAGATCACTTTGGTCTTGTCAATGGAACCATTTGGCAACTTTTTAAAAGTAAACTTTCCATTCAGAATCTTATTGGCATCCATTTCGGCGTCTTGCGCTTTTCATTCACTCAAAATGTAATCACTCAAAATTCACTCAACTATTTGGCCGGCTCGCAAGCCCAAACGAGTGTGCATCGTGCCTGTTGTTTTGTTTCTGGTCTAGCTAGATCCGCTTGCGCTTTGGTCCACGAAGCAACAAAACGTCCTCACGCTGCGCAAGCCATTGAAATGAATAGGTTTCATAGCACAGCGTCGCGCATGCCACATCCTGTTGCAAAAGCATGTGAAAAAAACAACAAACAAACGCGTTAATCGCACAATAAAAAAATTACGCCGTTAAAATGGGTTTGCGTTAACGCCGTTAATAACACGTTTCACTGATCAGCCCTTATCAGTACCTGACCTCACAAATGCTCTAAAAAATTCCTACATTCACATGTGTCCCAATACTTTTATCTTATAGTGAACTATCGTACAGAACTTTTATGTCTACCGAATGAATCACAGCGTTGTTTTAGCCACTGCATGTGCAGAACTTGTGTGCATGAATGTAGTTTGAAACTCTGAACTTTTTCAAATTTGTCCCCTATAGGATGGGAAAGTATAATTAAAGGAGAACTCTGGTGCAACATGAACCTTTGGTCTAATAAAACATCTGTAGCTAGTCAACCGTTCTCTGAGATTTGTTTTCATGAAAATCGAATGTAAAAGAGTTTAACGTATAACGCTCAGTACTGGGGGCATTTACTAAGTAAAAAGAAGTCACTAGTTTATACCACTAACAAAGCTCAAAATAGCCCCACACTAACACAGTAACATAATGAGGGTCCGTAAATGCAAAACGAAGCATTGAGAACTTTGTAAGTGGACAGACCGTTTAATAAGAAGATACTTTATATAGACAGTTCACTTCGTGTATACAGAGAGGAGCCATCTTAGAAAATAGTCTTGATAAGTCGATCCCCAACGCCGTTCAGTACAGTTCAGTAGTTCGCTGAACTTCATACAGTTCAGCTCACTCAGCACGTCGTTCGTGGTTTGACTTGTCGTGACTGTTTTCCAAAGATTGCGCCGCCTGTATACACAAAGAGAACTGTCTTTATAAAATATCTTCTTATTAAACGGTCTGTACACTTACAAAGTTCTTGCATGTATGGATCCCTCATTATGTTACTTTGTTAGTGTGGGGCTATTTTGAGCCTTGTTAGTGGTATAAACTAGCGATTTCTTTTTACTTAGTCAATGCCCCCATTACTGAGTGTTATACGCTAAACAGTTTTTTGAGATAAAACTCTTTACATTCGATTATCATGAAAACAAATCTCAGAGAACGATTGATTAGATACCGATGTTTTATTAGACCAAAGGTTCATTTTGCACCAGAGTTCTCCTTTAAATTTCGAAATACTTTGGTGAATCTGAAAAATAAGGATCTGTTGCCGAACTAGTGCTAGATCCAGGTTTTCTTAAACATGAGACATGCTTTATTAAGTGCTTTAAACACTGTCAGATGCATATGTCGTTTTCCCTTACCATTTTCTAATAACTAATTTAATAACATTTTAAACTAGTGATTTTTTGTGTGATTGTACAATGTAGCAATAGTTTATATTATTAATGAAAATGATTATAAGTTTTACTGAGAAAATGTGCTTTTTTTATATGCTGTCTTCGGAGGAGAGTTTAGATGGAGGTCATTATTGTGTCTGCAGTTGAAAACCCTTGGTTTAGTGAATTCGCAATGCTCTTTACTTGGTGAAAAACAACCAAACCTCTCCTGCCACTTCATGTATCATGTTTTTCCACTTAATACCCTCTTCTAGGAAATCTTTGATTGCTAGCCGGAGAAATGTTCATGAAATCCGCTTGACTGTAATGGAACAGTAATAATTACAGTTGGTGGGACATGCATTGGCTGCGGTCTGTCTCTTGCAGGCTGATTTAATTAAGTGTGCGAAGGGACCTGCGGCTCAAGCTGATTGGGATCCCGACCTGTCTGAGTATGAAGATGTCACAGCGCTTCATTCATCTCGTGCTGTCTGTCACTCTCTCTGCTGAGATGAGTCCTGCTGGAACAGAACGATGTGGAGTGATGCCGTTTGGAGGGCTTTAATATAATTAATTTCATACTCTACTGAAAAAGTGTGTGTTCATTTATCATCGGATGGTTAATAAAAGCAATTATCAAAAATAAAACCAGTAACCGTCAATTATTCTATCTATCTATCTATTCTATCTATCTATTATTATCTATCTATCTATCTATCTATCTATCTATCTATCTATCTATCTATCTATCTATCTATCTATCTATCTATCTATCTATCTATCTATCTATCTATCTATCTATCTATCTATCTATCTCAAGACAGACAGCAACAGACAGACAGACAGACAGACAGACAGACAAGAACAGACAGACAGACAGACAGACAGACAACAGAACAGACAGACAGACAGACAGACAGACAGACAGACAGACAGACAGACAGACAGACAGACAGACAGACAGATAGATAGATAGATAGATAGATAGATAGATAGGTAGTCAGTCAGATAGTCATCATGAACATGTACAGTATTGTACAGACAGATATGCATGTTCACATAGTAGTTCACATAGTATTCTGATAAGACAAGGAAAACCAGTATTTTTAGCACTCAAGTATGCAATTCCATTATTTGCAACTCAAATATTATAGATGAGCTTCGTATTTCTGAATTTTAATATTGGAATTGAAAGGAAGAACAAGTTTTACCCACCTTATAATGTTTGATGGACTGGCACTAGGGGGCAGTCTCTCTCTCCCAACACATAATGATGGCTTTTGATGTTTGTGAAGAGTCCTGCTGAATACGGAATACTATTTTGCAGATGTAAAATATGAAATGATCAATTTGAGCCTCCAGAGAAACCAATGAGATATGTTGCCCTGATGTGATTTTGCATTCGGAAGACCTTGCAATGAAAACTAGTCTTTCTTGAAGTTTGATATTCTATTTTCCACTGACATGGTTGGGTCAGGCGAAACACAGCTGGAAAACTGCAAAAGAAACTGTGTGGTTAGTCTGCACCTGTGAAATCCTATTATCTGAAAAGGCAAAATGATTTTGTATTGTGTTTACTTCGACCAAAACTAGTGAATTCCAGTGCCTTAATTAGACAAATGGCAACACCACAAGTGTAAATGAGAGCAGACTGTGGAAGAACAGCCCAAAGGGAAACGCAACGCATTATCTTCAAGGGAGAGCGCTTTCACAGGCCAGAGGATGTTCAGTGACACCGTTTGCTTCAGCAGTTGACCTTAGAGCTCAGGCCATCAAATGCCTCCTGTTAAGAAACACAGCAAACCCTCATCAGACTTGCTATAAACATGATACCAACTTAACACATTTCAGTTTGTCATCCTGCACGAAAAAGTCCTGGTTATATAATATCTTTTAGTCATCATTCAATGTTCACAGTTATTTCTATGGGTGACCTTGGTAATCTACAATAGGTCTGAGAACTCTTGCGTATTATGTTGTTAAAATAAATCATAATACAAAGTATATCATTTTTGTTTTATCCACTATTATATTGTAATTTAAAAAATGTCGCTTTGGTGAACAACTTGACTTCTTACAAATATATATATATATATATATATATATATATATATATATATATATATATATATATATATATATATATATATATATATATATAGTTAAGAGGATTAATTACAATATTTTAGCATATAATATCACATTTTAAAAGCAGTCTTGTTGTATTTATTGGCATTTTGTTCATATTCTAACACCAATGAGCAAGAATTTACATCATATAAACCCTTCTTTCAACACAATATGATGTAATACGTTGTAATTATGAGATTACCTGATAATGAGCTCCACTCTGGGAATCCAGTCTTTTCTTTTTAACTTGGCATATTCTGGAGCAAGTGCTTTGTGTTTTTTTGCACTTTCTTGATACTCTCTCTCCATCTATAGGGACAAATGTGGCATGTCCTTATACCTCAGGGTCTGTCAGTACAATTCACCATGTGCTCTCACACTCAACATTCATCCGTACTTTAAAGTATCAGAATGACAAAAATGACATTTCTGTAATTTACTCACCCCCACATAATTTTAAACCCATATCAATCTGTTTTTAAGGTAGAACCCAAGAACATCCTTGGAAAAAATAAAACAATCGCTCTTGAACCGAATGTTTAACTCATAGGAATGATTAGTGCATGAATCATATGCTGCCATTTCTCTCATTAATGCACCAGGATGAAAATATCATCTTAGAATTCATTCTATTTGTTACAAAACTATCACATGACTTCAAAAAGATTATAGTGTATGAATCGTATAAACCACTAACTGTCCTCTGATTATAAGCATTTAATGCCAATTAATTGGCACTATTAATTGGCATTAATTGCCATTTAACGATGCCCAATTGGCACTAAGGGGCCTAAAGTGTGTGCCAAGATAACATCCCCCACACCATTACACCACCTCCACCAGCCTGCACAGTGGTAACGAGGCATGATGGATCCATGTTCTCATTCTGTTTACGTCCAAATTCTGACTCTACCATCTGAATGTCTCAACAGAAATCGAGACTCATCAGACCAGGCAACATTTTTCCAGTCTTCAACTGTCCAATTTTGGTGAGTGCTTGCAAATTGTAGCCTCTTTTTTCTATTTGTAGTGGAGATGAGTTGTACCCGATGGGGTCTTCTGCTGTTGTAGCCCATCTGCCCTTAAGGTTGTGCTTGTTGCGGCTTCACAAATGCTTTGCTTCATACCTCGGTTGTAACGAGTGGTTATTTCAGTCAAAGTTGTTCTTTTGTCAGCTTGAATCAGTCAGCCAGTTCTCCTCAAACCTGGGACTGCAGCATACTGGATGTTTTTCCCTTTTCACACCATTCATTGTAAACCCTAGAAATGGTTGAGTGTGAAAATCCCAGTAACTGAGCAGATTGTGAAATACTCGGACCGACCCGTCTGGCACCAACAACCATGCCACGCTAAAAATCCTTCTTTCCAATTCTGATTCATTTTGGAGTTCAGGAAATTGTCTTGACCAGGACCACACCCCTAAATGCATTGAAGCCTGCCATATGTTTGGTTGATTAGATAATTGCATTAATGAGAAATTGAACAGGTGTTCCTAATATTCCTTTAGGTGAGTGTATATAACTGTCAAATCGATTCATTATGACTAATCGCATCTTACATGACAATTTGTGAAGTATACACAAATCAGGCCTGTTCCTCTCTCGATCTCCACTGTCGTTGGTCCTCCTTTATGCTTCCGCTCCTCCATGAGAGATACGAGATCAGTGCGCTTCACAGGTGTCATTCGTTATCACTCACGCCACCGGCCTCGCGCCACTCTCACGTCCCTCTGTCTCGTCCAGCTCGCCACATGTACCTTTAATGTTCAACAGAAGAAAGAAAGACATTCAGGTTTGGAAAGACAGGAGGATAAGAGATATTACAGAATTGTCATGTTTAGTTGAACTATCCCTTTAATGCCCCCAACACCCACCCCCCTTCCTGAAGTCTCCTTCCTGCTTGGATGTGGCTGTAATTAGAAGTCAGATCTATAGGAGCTCCTCCACCTCTGTCACCCAACAGCTTCAGAAGGATCTCGCTGATAAAACCAGCTGGAAGTTTAATGAGCCTTTTTTCTTGCTTTGCCTGGATGTGAATGTCGCACTGAGACTCCACACATGCTTTCACAGCACTTGCTAAAAGCGTGTATAACCCCCTCCCTTCGCTCAAGTTTTCAGTTGGAAAGTGCTAAGGCGTCCAGGTCGCTTTCTTACACTGCTGTAGTCTGTGGGTGGTTGGTAATCTGATTAGCCAAAGTGTTCACCCTCGTCCTACTCCTTTACACCAGGGGGAGAGGAGATGATGGATGTTTTTTTTATCGCTTTTGTTGGAAACATACCAGAGGACAGTCAATTACATAAACGTGTGCACACACTAAGTACTTACTTGGTAGAGGCGGATTGTAGTGGGATTACTTTAACATATATGCAAATTAACTACAAGTTGAATAAATTACTTAAAGTGATTCTTTAAGATTTAGCATTAAGCTTTGTATTAGTAGAAAACCTGTAGTATTTTCGAATTACCAATTTACACCCTCTTATCTCCTGAGACCAGAGATTTATGTATTTTTTGTCTGAAAAAAAACCCCACTCATTTTGCGTCATCGGAGGATTTTTTGGCCAGAGGCTAGACTACAGCGAGTAGAAGGAGCTGTCCCGCATGTTTTCAACCCGCCCATAGAGGGTGGGATCTCATTCACAGAATGTACACATAGTGTCAGCCGTCTTTTTTTGGGAGCTAAGCTAGCAGGCTCTTGTTCTGAAGAGAAAGCTGAGTAGTAGGGGTTACCATCCTCTTATGTCCGGTATTCAGTTTTTGCTTTCTGCAGTCACCATTTACTAGCCATGTTTCCATCGACACGTTTTTATTCGAATTAAGTGATCTCGAATGAAAAATACCTTATGGAAACAGTACAATTCGATAAAATTTCATAAATATCGCCTCAAATGAAATACGTTCAGTCTTATTGGATTTTCTTTAGATCGATATACGGTTAATGCGATAAAAGCTGATGGAAACGTTATTTGCCGAATAAATAATGAATTGCAATTAAGTTTTAGGCCCTTTTATGGTTGCAACACGTCAGAAGACGAGTTCATTTCCGGCCAGTCAGTTTGCGGATGTCAACAAAGACAGATGTAAGTGGACAAAGTAAAAAAATGCTTCAACCAAAGGGTTTCCGTGAAGTGTCTCTGAACCGCGATCTCCCAGAACTGATGGAGCGCTGTCGTTCCCACACCACAGTCGCCTCCGCTGTCGTCGGGCATTTATGTGCATCTACGTGCATCGGCATCATCATAGCAATGTTTATAGCGTCGTTGTTTTCTTAGGTTAGTTTTGCTTGTTTTTACGTGGCTTGGTTGAATTCTAATGTAGAATGTGGTCTGTTATTTCTTTTTAACAGACTGCGGCGCTGCTAAGTAACACACAGTTGCCATGGACGCAGTTCAGAGACGGAACAGACTATTTTCTTTAGCAGAAGCAATACTCGTTTTTAAATCAATAAACTCGTTTTTAAGTCAATATGTTGTGTCAAATTAAGTATTTATTAATTTATTTGGTTGATTTATATGAAATAAGCACAATAATATAGCAAGGCTGTTGTTATAGCGAATACAACCCTTCAGGCTAACCGCCTGGCATATTATCCCTTACATATGTTGCTATCAGCTGGCACATAAGCATTATTAGGCTACAACTTGTGAAATATTGATCATTTGTTGGTAGATGGCGTGATCCGTTTGTCGAACAAAACTTTGTTCACAAAAGTTTGCTTGAATGTTGTTCGATTCAGTGCGAAAATGAATGGAAACACCTTCAAATGTCTCAAATCAATTCGATATACCAATTTGATCGCAAAACAGCATGTGACGTCATTACGTACAGGTTTTTATTCGCTTTAAAGCCATTGGATGGAAACATACTTTCACCAGCTTTATTTGCAAGAGTTTTTTAACCGAACTTCAGATAATTCGAATTGAAAAGTGGATGGAAACATGGCTAGTGTTTACATGCACAGCTTGTGTTTCAATCTAACTTAATTAATTCCGATTGGTGAATCTGAATGTAGTCTTTACATGAACGCTGTACAAGTGATCGGTTGTTGTGTGTTTTATGATTGCTAAGAAAATCCCCGCTGCTCCGTGAGAGATCTTAACCTATGTGGATATATCGAAATAGTCTTCCATTGTGATTTCCTGTATATCTAAATATCTTCACGGTGAAAGGTAAAAGTTTCAAAATCTCTGTGTAAACAATGAGTGACGTACACACGCAAGCGATCACTTCCGGCGCATGCGTAGACCGAAGCGCCCGTGCCTTCAGATCAGTTGGACATGGCTGTGATTACACGAGGTAAAAACTATTTAAATACTGTTCATTTTCTCAAACAAACCGGTCGTTTCGTGTCTTAGGCCATCATCAATGTGTACTTACATTTACGAGTCATTAAATCATGTTTAATTTGGACTTCTCTGTGCATGCTCTTTGAGGTGGACATCCCATACCTGCTTTATATGACTGATCGACAACAACGGTTGACAGAAAAATATCAAAATTGAAAATACTGTGGAAACAAAGACATTTACATCTTGGATGCCCTTGAGGTAAGCTAAAACATCAAAAACTATTTTCAAAGTAAACTATCCCTTTAATATTTTCTAACACTTTGTCGTAACACTCCCCCAACAGATATTCTACTGACTATAAGTAACTTTGCAAGCACGTCAACTTCTACGACATTCTACTTACCCGAACCCTAACCTAACAGTAATACTGTTATAAGAGTTAGTTGACATTTATTTGCAAATTTACTTAGTTAGTTGAATGTCTTAAGTAAAGTGGACTATCGAAATTAGTTGTAACCAAAACTGTTTGGTTATCAACGTTCTTCAAAATATCTTCTTTTATGTTCTGAAAAGAAAAAGTCAGTCAAACAGGTTTGGGAAGACATGATGAGGGTGAGTAAATAGACCGATTTTTCAGTTTTGGGCGAAAATGTTGCACGCGTTAAACAGAATTTTGTTTTTGGCCTAAACAATTGATTGCTGCTCTAGGCATTTTAAAGAGCAATCTCCAATAAAGCACACCAGACCACTGTCATTTTCTACATCCTTGATTATTTATTAGTCTAAACTGACCTGTAAGATTTGTGCGGTGCAACTGCAGTTAGCATTACATGCTCAAATTATTTTGTATTGTATTACAAACAACAAATAAACTGGATCTAGGCCTTTCTTGACATACACATACTTAACTTATCCTCTGTGCTGCTCAGATGTAGTCTGACTTCAATTTCCTCAGAGCTAGTTTACAAATGAAGGTGTGAAATATATTTGAAGGTGTGAAAATCGAAGATAAACCAAACAACATATTCTCTTCTGACACACTAGCCTACATTGATTTTCACTGCAGGATAGATATAAGATACTGATGATTGTGTTGCATTCAAATTCAAAATGAATGATATTGTCTGGTGAATGTATTCATGTTTTATGCATACCTACGATATCTCAGTGTTATTTCATTTGCTTTCATTTAAATGCACCACAAATATTCACAGATATTATGGATCATTTCAGAAGTATTGTGTAAATACAACGACAAACACAAGGGTTTATCTAAGATTTGTGTTAAATGAACACAATGGTGTGGTATCTCTAAGAGCTCCATTAAATCACTAGTTTGAACTTGATGTTTCTGGTCTTCCACCCTCTGTCTGAAATAACTCTCCCAACTTTACACCTCCAGAGAAATGCTTCCAGTTTAACCTTCAGTGAGTGAGGGAGGACACAACACTACAGCCACGTGATTTAAAGGGAGGTCATAAGGGACAATGGATGCTGAGTTTAGCAGGTGGCCCGTGAAAAGAAAAGACCCTTCGCCCGCACTTGCTGCTCTGTAACATATGTTGGCATAATATGGTATAGTCAGTGACGGTACAGTGAAATTCCAGCAAAAGAAAATATGTAAATGTATCCTTTATGGAATACGTTATCCTCTATCCATAAATGCGGATGCAGACACAACTGCATAATTGTTTTAAAATTTAAGTTCCATTTAGAAATAGTAGGATGTATCTTTCGGAAAGTATGTGCAAATTAGAGAGAATTATACTGCATTGAACAATTTTAAAAAGAGTGCCACAGGACCCTTTGATGTGTTTAGAATTTAGAAATAACTCTGTGATCCTTTAATGTATGTTTAATTTAATATTCTCCTGAATTCTACACTCTAAAAATGCTGGGTTGTTTTAACCCAACTCTGGGTAAAATATGGACAAACCCAAACGTTGGGTTAAAAATGTAATTAAAAATTGTAACCCAATGGGTGGGTTTGTCCATATTTGACCCAAAGTTGGGTTAAATCAACCCAGCAACTTTTAGAGTGTATAGAGGGAATGCATTGATGTCACTTTCCCGCCGGAACAACCCCCTCAGCCTGACTGAGTGGCAAAACATCTGCTGTGTGACTGGATTTAATAGGGGAAACTGCGAAAATGTGACTAAAATGAACAATTTTATCAATTTAAACTAAATATTGGACTCAATATAGTGTTCCTTACAACTTACTAAAGATCCAGAGATCCATGGATATTGACATGCAGCCAGGAATCGTGTCACCTGACATTTATGTTTGCCTGATTTCGACGCCGGGGAAATAAAAGCAATATAGACGGTAAACATAAAGCAAATTTGCCTGTGAACGCTTTATATAAATACAATGTAGGTCTAAATCCAGGTGATCACTTATATCAGTGTTATATATAGCCTATATATCATCATATATCGTCCAGCCCTAAAACTTTATAATTTTTTTTTTTTTGGTCAGTGTTTATTAAGAAACATCCAATAATGCAGAATATGCAATGATAAATATTTAATTGATGAGTTGTTAATAACAATACAAAATATATGGGTATGGTTTTACAGCTAAATTCAGCATAATGACAAATGATAACTGCAAATCCAGTTATTTCCAATTTCTGTGAATTGCAGCGATCCATTTGCTCCTCTTTCTATAGCAGTCTGTAAAAATATACCTCTGATTTTTTGTCAAATCTAGTTGTACAGTCAATCGCAAAGCTCTTTCCCACTTTATATGTGTTGTGTTTGTTTTTTTGCGGCTGAAAACATATACAACCGCTCAGTCTTTTTGCCACTCACTGTGAGTAACTGCAGGCACGTGACCGGACGGTGACGTCACGCGCATTCCCTCTATAGGAACCTTTGATGTATTTTACATTTAAAAGCCACTGGATTCTTTGATGACATTTTTACAAGATCCTTTGATAAACAGAATTTAGAAATAGTTCTGATTATTTGAAGCCATATCATCCTCTGATGTGTTTACAATTTAGAAACAATTGCACATAATGCTTTGATTCCGTATGTAGAATTGAGAATTAATTATATGGGTTCTTTAATTTATGCAGAATTTAAAATCCTTTAATGTATGCACAATTTTCTATAGGGTCAACTGATGCACATTTCATTTTATATTATGTACGTTCGATTTTCCAAAGGATGCTTTGATGGATATAGAATCAGCTTTCCACTCCCCTGCAAATATTATGCTAATATTTTCCTTTGCATGTGTAGTTAAGTTAGGGCTTTGATTGGTCATGATTTGACCTGCACATCTAGAGGATGGGTGGTGAGGAGTGTGAATTGTTTAATGTGCTTTGCAGAGATGCCACTGAGCGGCATGTCAGCTCTGCTCTGTGTCAACTTCTGAGGACCAGGATCCGCTGAGACTTTATCACATGTGGCCAGGCCAGGGGAGAGCTGACAGTGAACCAAAGTGACGACTTCATCGAAGGCCACATGACAGTGGCAGGCCCGTAACTGATGAGCCGTTGAATCGTTCCTGACAGCGACTTGTGGAGTGGGGCGCAGGGGCTAAACAGGAGCGCTTTAATAGAATTCTGTCCATCTTTAAAACAAGACATCTTAGAACACATCTAAACCTCAACACAAATGACTGAAAAACGGATAAAAGGTTTCTGAGGTTAACAAAAAGGATCATTCGCAACTACCAATTACTTGAAGCCCCCGGCTGTTTAGCGAAGACAAAATGGTTGGACAGAGCTGTCACTATGTTTGCTTTAATGCTGCCGATGACGATTTATTATGTTGTGAAGCCTTATTTTTGTACCAAACTGTTTATTGTTTTGAATGGATGCTGTGAATGGCCCTCTTGAGGTCTTGCCAAAGCATCTCAATCAGACTAAGGTCAAGCCTCTGACTGGGCCACTCAAGAACGCATATTTTCCTCTGCTAAAGTCATTTTGTTGTTCATTTAATTCACTGCTTTGGCTTGTTGTCTGGTTGTCTCACCAAAACTTCTGCTGAACTTCGATTGGTAGACAAACCGGCTATCTCTTAAACCAATGTCCTCCTGACAATCTTGAGAATATTTTTCCCACTCTGCACTGTGAATGATGCTTCATTGTTCATTCAAGTTTTTTTAATAAATGCACAGAAATCACATAGCCTACTTTTTCCTGAAGCTGTATATCAGCCAAATAAAAGCCACAATGTGGGGCAACATCAACGATGTTAGTTCTGGTCTTTATTTCTATGGTAACAGGGCTCGATGCTGTATTCTTATGTGTATTTTAATGAGCATATTTTTAAAATGTAAGTCATGCATGCCGGCCCTGAATGAGCAGCAGTGATAATCAGATTAAGAGATAGTGCAGTGAATCTGTAAACTAGAATTATCCTAATCCATTTAGCAATCTGCCTGTAACCCTGAATCAGGACAGCAAAGATGTATCCATACTTGGAATCACATCTCTCTGCCTGCATACAAGATATGTTATTAAAATAAAGGTTCAAGCACAAGTTTGGCTGCAATTTTTATGCTTGACAATTGAATTCGTGAGTTCACAAGATTTAAAGGAGCTGTATGCCAGAAATGTATTTCAATTAATCATACATTTTCCCTGATATGTCACTAGACATTAAGAAATCAAGTTCATTTCAAATACTTATCACTGACAACAGTTGTCCGGCCAGGAAATTGTCATTTAAAAAGTGAAGTCGCAGCCCTTGACTGATGTTGATGTTGTCAACATCAGTTCTGATGCGTCACCCTCCACCAATCTACCAATCACAGACTATAGTAGTGTTGCGGCATTCGGGGTTGCCAGTAGAGCCAGACCGATTTATCGGCAGGCCGATATTATCGTGCATTTTCCTAACGGCAGTTATAATGGCTGATAAATGAATATTACAAAAAAAATAATAAAAATGGACGAAACTCGCTTCACACTTCAATTGAATAACAATTAAAAGAACATCCCCATTAGTTCTCTAACGCAAATAAGCAAGACAAAATTTGTGACTCATGTCCAGTTTTGCTGCTGTAAAATAAGCAGAGAGTGCAGCAAAATTAGCTAGTAATAATTACGTTACGTCGTTACAGTGTAGTTGACTGTCCTTTTAACTTTTGACAATGGGACTGAAGTATTTCTTTAATAGAGCGTGACATTTATAGCAATGAGACGCATCATCTCTCCTTGGCCTGTTATGTTAAAAATGTATGTTTTACAATTTGCAGTATGACGTTATCCGTTGCTAAATGATGGCTCATCATAGACTAGCTAACCACAAAGCTTGCTAATGCCACTATCATCAGTCTGTTCTGTTGTGACAATAAAAGAAACAAGTTTATTTTTAAAATGCTTTATATTATTTTAGTTAAAACTCATTAATAACTTCAAATAACTAATGTTCGGGAAATCTGTTAATATTTTGTTGCGCGTTTTTGAAAAAATAAAATAAATATCGGCCAATATATTGGAATATTGGATTTTAAAACCAACAAATCGTCGCTGTCTGATGAAAACCGCGTATGTCCATTTAACGATTTTGAGATTTTTTCACGGATAGAATGTCCAGGTTCATATCCGTATACAGCATGCTTCACATTATCTAAATGACCAATGAAAAGTTGTGAAATCATGTCATCTGATTTCCACGTATTTCCATTTGCTGTCAAAGCTGTCAATCACGCAGTGATTAATGATCGGAAGACACGCGTATCGACCACCGTTACTATACAATATGCACGAATGTCCATTTAAACTCGATTTTGGGTCAAATATGGATTATATCATGACACTGACAAGAATATGGTTACATTTAAAGATGTTGTGCCAAGCATGACAACACTACGTTCAGCTGCTTTTGAAATTACATGTTTTTTTTTCACTTCCTGAAAAGTAACCGTTTTTGGACATACGTGAGTTCATCGGGCAGCAACGAAATATTTGTATCGGTATCGGCCTTCAAAATCCTTTAATGGTCAGGCTCTAATTGCCAGCTTTTCTCTAGTTACCACAGCTGCAGATACAAACATGTCGAATTGGATAAAAATTCTAACGTTGCAAAACCCCAAAAAAACTCGATATGAATCCGAAATACTTTGTTACAAAGTCCGAAATAAATAATGACCAGAAAAAAACTCACTGTGTAGGACTAGTCACTTGCAATTGGAAGCTTCTTGTAGCAGCCTACATTCCTGCTGGAACCTGCAGCATATCTGGCAACCTCGAGACATGGGGGAAGGCGGGGATACACCCTAATTTGAAAGTGATTGCAGTACCAGTTTTGGCCAAAATATTGCATACAGCTCCTTTATTTGGCTTGCTGTCCGGGGGCAGGGCTCTGAACTCGGAGTTTGGCAGAGTACCCAGAATACTCCCCCTATGTAAGTGTTTAGGACTGGAAGTGTGGAGAAGAGGCGGTGGAGGGATGCTGCTAAACTATCAATGGAGTGAGGTGAGATTGCTGAATCTATATACACCTCTAATCATTGATTGCTGAGTGCACTCCACTCGTGTTAATTAACTGAACGTGCTCCTAATAAAACTTAATTTATACCATATCTCATCATAAGGAAAGGTTATATTATGTTTTTATTAAGTCAATATTCAAACTTTTAAGGAGCCAGCATGCAGAAATATATTCATGACTATTTCAGTTTATGCGGTTTACTTACTTACTTTTCCATTCATCCTGTAATTAAATTCATCCTGTAATTAAATTCATATCATATATATATATATTTTTTTTACACTTCACTCATGCTCATCTTGACACCTCTGAAATGCAAAATCAGTCATAACAGCCATGCTAAATGTGACATTTAGGCTCTGTGTCATTTTGACATAACCAGCTGTTCTGGAGCAATAACTTGCTCAGTCTCTCACTTGGCACAACACTTGTCTCTTCAAGCGCGAGTCATGATAAAAGAGCTGAAAGACCTGTAAAAGTAAGCTAAAAGGGCATTGTTACTTTAGCAAATGCGCTTTTTAATATCTCACATTTGTTTTATCAGTGGCACTTTATTATAGAGTCCTGTTTCGCATGCACATACTATGTGCTTATTGTAGTAATTACATCAACTGGGTATTAACTACATTAGGTACTAATCAAGCCACCGCTGTATCTTAAAATGAGCATGTTTATGCACATCTCACTGAAAGTGTCACGAAATGAGCAAGAAACTCATTAAAGCTCATTAAATGTCTGATTATTATGTCTGATTATTTTTTGCAATAAACCTGGGTTGGATATTAGTGGGAATCTCTAAGTAGCCTAAAATAAGACACAATATTATGTTTTTGAAAACTAAATTATTCTTTATTATTAAATATTATTCACAGAGTTCATTCACAGCAATGCATTCTGGGTTGCTGCTGTCAGTCATGGCCCTTGAGTGAGGCACCGAACGCCAAAATTGCTCCCCGGACGCAACAGCAAAAAGGGGGACAAATTCTTCAGAGGACAAATTCTGAGTATACCATACCTGATCTTCACACTTTCACGTTCACTTTTTTAATCTCACAATTTTGAGCATTCTATCTTACAATTTGGACTTTAAATATATATAAATTCAAGTTTATTTAGAGAAAAAGTGAAAGAATTAAAAATTATAAACTCTGGAATTGCGAGAAAAGTCAAAATTGATAGTCTATAACTTGCAATTTTGACTTTTTTCTCATGATTGTGAAAAGAGTCAAAATTTTTAATTATAAACATTAAGCGTGGCAGGTCACGTCAGTCAAGCTTGCATCAGCTGACTCTCAGCTGATCCACGTCTACCTATACGAATACGACGTCTATTACTGTATACATAAGCTCATTCAGTATTATCAGCAATCAGCGTTTCTCAGTAGCGAATTACCCTATTTGGCATTCTGATTCCCCTTGAATCAGAATAAATTCTCAAGTTATGTTGTACATTACACATTTTGAATTAATAATATCTGCAATACATTCATGTTGGTTCTGTTCTGTTTACCCTAAGGCGGCTTATCACTGCTCTTATCCATGCTAGGCTGCATGTTCTTGCCCGAAACAGAACCATACTCCCTAGTCTATGCAATATGATGCCAATCATTTTCGACGATAGTGGTCCTCACAGAATTGGAATTGCGAGAAAAAAACGTCAGAATAGTATCTCGCAATTTTGAATTTTTCGTACAATTTTGGAATGAGTAAAAAATTACGTATTAACATGAAATTGCGAGTAAAAAAGGTAAAATGTTAGTTTATATCTCACTAATTTTTACTAAGAGTTGCTCGGAAACTCAGAATTGTGAGAAAAAAATCAGAATTGATGGTTTATAACTTTTTTCTTAGAATTGTATATGAAGTCATAGTGAGATAAAAGTTGCAATTACATTTTTTTATCCCGTGTATGGTGAAAACAATCTTCTATAGAAATACATGTGATGCTGCCTTGATCAGGGCCTTGAAATGGATCAAATTTTGCAATGACAATGGACCTGGTTCTGTTCGACTTGGTTTAGCAATTGCGTCTGCAAAAGCCTCTATAACTCATCAGTAATCAAAGGCTTCTTTCATATAGAATCTCAGGGATTTAGGACACAACAAAATACTCGCAAGACCAGAGCTGAATGTTAGAATAAGGCATATCGTGGTGTGCATCAGGCTCATTGACAAAGCACAGAAAACTGCCTGAGGCTTCACGATAACCCTGCTGCACTCCAGGGCAATGTGGAGGCTGCTAAAACCCTCCTCAACACACACAAAACACACCACAGACAGCATACAAGAGAGTATTACAGCTGTGGTTTCTTCATACTAGAATACCAAGAGAGGGATGAATGTTGTTTGTTGAGGTAGATAAATTGTTCATCCTTACAGGCTGGGAAATCCGCTGCTGACTGAGATGTTTTCATCAGTTACCGTGTTTGTTTTCTGTGTTGTTATTGGAATGGGAGTTATTTCTCCTCACCAAACATATGTAGGAGTTGAAAGTTACACTGTAAAATCCCTAGAACACCATTCTGCATTTTAAAGATTTCACAGCCATATATATATATGTGTGTGTGTGTATATATATATATATATATATATATATATATATATATATATATATATATATATTCTGGCATTTGTACATCTGTAAAAAGACGTATTTAAAGAAGCGAGCAGAAGAACATCAGAGTTAGGAAATTCATTTCTCATAGGCAGACATAAATATGAGAATATAAAATCAAAGTGTTATAAGCAAAAGGAGTATGGTGTTATTAAATATCAAAATATAAAATAATGTAAAATGAGTCATGCATAACTTTATGATGTTAAATCCGTGCTCACGAGTCCACAGATGACGTAAGACGCTGCTGACTTGTATCTGTAGATACAAGTCAGCCTAGAAGCTTTGCAGATATTATAATATTATTAATATAAGTAATATGATATTATACATTGCATTGTTACCTTAAAATATGATATAAATCAAGTCTAAAGAACAAAAAAATAATTCTAAACTGATATTATTGACAAAAGTAGGCTATGAGAGCCCAATCTCATGAAAGTTTGTATTTATAGACAAGTTTCCCGGGCACTTCCGCTTTACTTCCTGATTCTGCCAAGAACTTCGACACAGGCTGAGTAGTAGTGTAAACATGGCTTTGGAATGGCAACATTCGACTGAAAATATTGTTGAAAATGGTGTTTTGACCATTCCGCATCCAAGTAAGGTAACATCATGGGCATGTCGATATGGTCTGTATCGCCGGACCTGGACGTTCCTGTAGCCATGCAGCCGCCGTGCTTTGGAAGGTACTTTAGCCCATCTTATGCTTGTATTAAGATGTTTGTATGTATCCTTGTGCTAATCTATAACAGAACACGAAGAGTAATAAAAATAAAAAGTAATCCACTCTAGCCTGCCTGCACTAAAAGCATGCTTTAACCCTTCAAAGTCGACTGACGCTCTAGAGCGCGCACCCCTGACATATCTATTAATAGCTTCGGAATGGATAAAGGTATTGACTTACTTTTTTTCTATGGAAAAGCTGACATTCGTCTGCGTAATAATGAGTAGACTGTGTTGACTTCCGCGAATGATAAGATCCACATTGGCGCCTTGTAGATGGTTGATGGTCAACATTCAGCAATCGCCACGAGTTGTTACAACCACGAACAGCACAATATGTCCCGGAGCCGTGTCGGCGTGTAACACCATCAATAGTTTACTTTTTCTGCACGCTAACCAAAGACAGTAAAAGATGCTAACCGGAAGTCGTTGGCAGAGCGAAAGGCTAATGGTGGCCCGCCTATTTCACTCAGGAAACTTGTCTATAGCACGAATGTCATTTCTCGTGCCATTTATACGCCAAAAACAGTTTTTGCGTGTATATTGTACGCGTTTTTTGCGTGCATATGATACACACTTTTGCCGTGTAATACGCAGAAACTCCCTTCCCCCTAAACCTACCCAGGTTTTTTCAGTGCATAGCATATACACGCAAAAAAAAATTAAAAATGCCACATTTTGTATAAATGCCACAAGAAATGACGTTCGTAGGATAGATAGACATTTTCATGAGACTGTGTTGGCTATGATGTTAGGGTATAATCTAATCATCAGCAGAATTTAGAAGATAGGGAAACTGTGTTTGTAGTCTTTACAGAGATGAAAACATGGTCTGTCCACCAATGATGTGGGGTAACGTATTCACAATTGGGGCTGTTGATCATAATCCATCTTCAACAACAGCTAAGAATTCTTTTTCACAGAACCTCTGTTCAACATCTGTCTTCAGAGAGGGAGGGAGTAAGTGAAACATTGTTCATCTCATATGCCAGATCATTCTTCAAAAACAATCTACACTTTGCCTCAAAACTATACAGATGTCTTCCCTGTCAACTGCAACATTAAAACCTCATCTGTACCATCATCCCATGTTCAGTCCTTGAGCAGGCACAAGAGTGTGAATGGCTAGAATATGTCAACAAGTGACAAAGCTGGAGATCTCAGTGATTTGTCATGAGCTGCATACTATGCAAGTCAGCAGTTATTGGATACTGATGCCACATGCTTTACATTGCTACCTCTTTTCCTTGAGAATGCACACACAGTTGCAATGATCAAGCACTCAATGGATGTCATTAGAAATGCAATTTATCATTTGCATCCAGAGTAAACCCCTGTGATTGCCTTTGACCAGCCACTATTTGCCTTGGCCAAGCAAATACAGTGGAAGTGGCCAGATATATATGGTGAAATTGTAATTCATTTTGGGGGTCTCCATATTGAGATGGCATCCTTGAGGACTTTAGGAGACTGGCTGTGAGGAAGTGGTTGGGTAGAGGCTCTTGTTCAAGCAGACATTACCACAACAGGCACAGCTGACTCTTTCTTAACCATCCCACTACTACTCTGGCAGAGTCTGTGTGCTCTAAAGGCAACGCTACGCCATGGTAATTAATGTTGGTAGATTAACACCTGTGTAGAATTTCCTTTTGTTGAAAGCCCAGACAAAGTAAAAAGCTATTTTATGTTGCATTTGTGCATTTCTTTACACACACACATGAATTGGAAACACTGAGCCAGTGGATGCACACTGTTATGAATGCACACACTTCTACGGAGGACTGTATTCTCGAAATGTTCAGATTTTTATATAGAAATGTTTCGACTTTAATTGCAAAATGTTTCAACTTTAATATCGAAATGTTTCAGACTTTAATCTTGAAATGTTTCGACTTTAATAGACATGTTTCGACTTTAATATCTACATGTTTTGACTTTAATATAGACATGTTTCGACTTTAATCTTGAAATGTTTCGATTTTTATATCGAAATGTTTCGACTTTAATCTTGAAATGTTTCGATTTTTATATTGGAAATGTTTCGAACTTTAATCTTGAAATGTTTTGACTTTAATCGCGAAATGTTACAAATTTAATCGCGAAATGTTATGACTTTAATCGCGAAATGTTACGACTTTAATCTCGAAATGTTACGACTTTAATCTCGAAATGTTACGACTTTTAATCTCGATCGCGAAATGTTTCGACTTTAATCTTGAAATGTTACGACTTTAATCTCGAAATGTTACGACTTTAATCTCGAAATGTTTAGACTTCAATATCGAAATGTTTCAACTTTAATCTCGAAATGTTTCGACTTTAATCTCGAAATGTTTCGACTTTAATCTCAAAATGTTATGACTTTAATCTCGATCGCGAAATGTTTCGACTTCAATATCAAATGTTTCGACTTCAATATCTAAATGTTACGACTTCAATCTCGAAATGTTTTGACTTTAATCGCGAAATGTTTTGACTTTAATCACGAAATGTTTCGACTTTAGTCGCGAAATGTTATGACTTTAATCGCAAAATGTTACAGACTTAAATTTTAAGATTGAAGTTCGAAACATTTCGACTTCAATCTCAAAATGTTTCGACTTTAATCTCAAAATGTTTCAACCTCAAAATATTTAGAGTTTATTCTCGAAATACTACAATTTATTTTTTTAAAGATTTTTTTTCTTTACATTGCGGTTCAGGGCTTCCATAATTTAGTGTATCATGATATACCGATTAGAAAATAAACCATAAAATCATATGATTTTTTTGGAATGTTGCTTAATGCTTTTTTTTTTAAATGGAGGTTCCTCACATTCTTCTATGATAAGTGACATCAACACCAAAATAACAGCTCAATCACAGTGTCACATTGCTCATCATTGTGTTGAGCACAAGCCGTCTGTTTCTTCCCAAAAGTGCAAAAAAAAAGACTGGTACACTTTACCTACCGTTTTAGAGCAGATCGAAAGCCATTTCCGCTGTGCTCACCCTCCCCACATTAGACCGCAGTAATAACAGAGCAAATGTGACTCAGGCCAGTCAAGTTTTACCAGCCTAAAGTTCCAGGTGACACTTTATCAGCTGCACCATTCTGGACCACATGACCCCAGTCCATTAGTGAAAGGGCTTGCAAATACTAATGGCATTCAAATCTAAATGGACAAAATGGATTTGAATGAAATATGAAACGTAAAGTAAGTAAATGCATTAAAGGTATGTTATTAACATAGAATAGGCTTTCTTGGTGACATTTCCATGAAAATAATGCAATACGTCAATGCAATTTACGGGTTGAGACATTTAAATATAACATATCAGTGGACTACAAACCTTTGGCGTTATATTTTTTATGTTAAGATTCAGCTTGCACTGCTGTCAGGAAGATGCTGCACTCCGTTATGTCAATCTAAGTCTTATTGTGGGTCTGCTATCAATGCAAATCAATAATCAGCATTTAAATGTGTGATACAGTGCTTCTTGTGATTGTGATTCTTGTGTAAATATATTTAGGCCACTTTGATCTGTCTTTTATAAGGAGTAAAACCGTTCTACATCTACTGAAAGCCGTAACATGATAAAACACAATATAATTACATTATTTCAAAGCACAAATGATAGATAAATGGTATCTATCTACAAAAGTAAACATCTTTCTTCACAAACTGCAAAATTTTTTAGCAATTTTCACCATCTATGGAGTTTTGCAAAATAAGGAGTGGGAGTGATAATAATAATAATAACAATAATGATATAACAATATTAAACATTCAAACATTAGCACAGCATTTTACAAAACCATCTCCAAAGAGCCTGGGAGGCAGACTAAAATGAATGTTGGAAAGTATAATAAATCAGAAGTGGCGTTGGAAAACAAGGATAAATGCAAAAAGATAAGTGACCAATATAATTACATTATGTGCAATCTCATTTAAAATATAACCAAGAGGAAGAAAAATTGCTCAAAATAGTCTGTAAGATTCCTTTAAAACCTCTGAGATCATAATAAACATAAAACGCAGTAAAATATCCTAGAATGAAGAAAAGTATGTAAAGACGACAAGGTTTGTCTGTAAAGGGGAATAAAATTACAGCCATGAGATGTTTTTTTATAATTATTTTTTAAATGTCTAGTCAATGATTCACTTATCTGCTTTAATGTTTTGTAATTATCATTTGGGAGCATTTCCTAACAATATACTGTCTGTAATTATCTGCAATTAATTAATCAGCATTTGCTATAATTCACAATTAAAAACAATTTAATTAATTGATAGCTATAAATTACCAAAATCTATGAATAAATTATATAAATGGTCCATTTTGGTGCAAGATGCGTAGGCTGTCATGAAAACTTATCCCAAATCAAAGCCTTTATTCTGAGTTTGAGAAGCCACCAAATCTATTTACTGTCAATTTTCACTATTCACATGATAGCATAATTTAGATTTTCTAAGACATTTTCTTGCCCGAAGAGAAGAAATGATGATGATTGCTCTAGATTTGTTTATATGAGCCTGAAACAATTCACTAGGAAGCATTCCCAATTCCCTTCTCCTTCCTTTTATCATTGGTCATAAAAGCATCAATATGATTGCAATCTCTTTCTGGGAAAGAGAAGTGTCTTGAGACGTGGATAAACAATTCAAATGAGCATCAAACCATCTGACTACACACCAATCCTCTGGTAATTAGGCTCGCTCAGAGCGCTAGTCAGCATGCTTCCTCAAACACTCCGGTGAGGCATGAGGCTTCTCTCAGCACTATATTACCAGTTGTCTTCAGATCCAGCACAAATAGCTGCTTTTGACTTCAGCAAGTCAGTGACAGATAGACATCTTTCTACTACGGAACCTTCTGAGACAATTGAGCAAGACTCCTGTATCGTGTGAACCACACATTCCGCTAATGGCTACAGCACAGACTTGGTTGAGCTGTCAGCTTCTCTGCTCGAGAAGTTGTCTGGCAATACATTAAAGAGGCATGAACTGAAGCCAAGCAGCCATTTTGTGAGATATAAAAAAGGTGTGTTTTACCTGCAACATTTGTGTAATTTTTGTGGGCTAAAAGAGCCTAAAGATACATTTCAAGACCAAATACACATATTTTAAAATCTAATTCTTTGTTCCATTTATTTACGTTCAATAGTCACAATAGGCTAGACTGTTTACAAGTAAGGCTGCCACATCATCAAGCACTGTCCGAAGGTCATCTTAATTTAAAGGATTCTTGAAAGGGACCATTTTTTTTCCTGTCCTTTATTCAACTGATCTTGAAAGATGTATTAAATGTATCCGTAGTGTCCTTCAAATCACCAACAATCCTTTGCACGCATTCCAACTAAACGAGACGGCACTGAGGTTGTCTGAGGACAAAAATGTTTTTTTGGACATTAAGGCATGTTATCTTATGTTTGATGTAAATTAATCACCAAAATTAAACACTGAAACTGCCAATAATGTAAGCCACAGGGAGACCACAGATGATTGTCATTCACTGTCGCATTAATAGAATGGGAGTTAGAGGGGTCATATAATGGTGCATGCACTTTTTCAAGTTGACTGTACTGAAATGTGTGTTGGCAGTGTCTGTACACAACCATCACATAATGATTAAAATCTATCCAGTGTTTTTGTGGTAATCCCCTTATATGTTTTCTCCTGCCTCAATTCTGAGCCGTTCATTTTTGTGACGTCAATAAAACGGACGCCCCTTCCATGATTGTTGATTGACAGCAGTGTTTCAACCAGTGCAGTCTCATCCCAAGACTTCATATAACTGAAGTCTTGGGACGTCTTTGACCATACGTCAATATCCGCCTTTTCAGGGTACCCTTAAACGTCGGTTATGACGTTATTGGATCCTAACTCTACCCCAGACCTAAACCTACCCCGTCACCTAACTGACGTTAAAGGGAAAGCATCAGTTGTATGGCGTCACAGGATCATATCAGGTCATATAACCGACGTTTAAGGGTACCCTGAAAAGGCGGATATTGACGTATGGTCAAAACACGTCCCAAGACGTCAGTTATATGACTTCTTGGGATGCGACTGTGTTATTTCAACACATCCTCAGAGCTGTCATCATAGTCCGTCATTGTTGATCTGGTGGAGCAGAATGGCGTCTAAGCGATTGTGGTGTTCTGTTCTTGGGTGTAATATCGAACACAGTCATTTTGATGTTCCTAAATCCAAAACGCTGAAGACACAGTGGCTGAGTTTTGTTTTTGAAGAGAATATTTCAGATGAGCAACGTCACTGCTTTCGTGTTCGCGAATCTTTCCGCACCAGACTGCTTTATAAACGAGGGTCAGACTCAGTATAATGCTGGTTTTGCTCCTGAAAAAAAAAAAAAAGAAATCGGTACCAACTATTCGTGTCCCTGCTGCGCCTCCAGAAGAAGTGAGTGTAAAATTGTATATTTTATATTAATCTTTTCAAATCGCTTGCACGCTTCACGATCAATACGGCTAAGGTTTACACTCAGGGTACATTACGGCATGTTTTCTATACAACGCTCTCAATATAATTCATAATCCCGCGTTTATAATGAACAACACATTATGGTTATTGTTTTATTACAAAGTACGTATACATCAGTAAACACATATCGTTCATATATCTCACCAAGACACTCTACCCTGCCAGTACACTAAGATAGATAAACATGACATTACGTTAACCAACCATTCAGAAACGTCCTGTTCGAGCTTTAATTGTCAAACTTCTTCGTGGTCGTTATCTCTGGTTCAAAGTGATACGATTGCACAGATGTGTCCTCAGAGACTCCCGCTGCCATTCTTTCTCCAAAATATCCCTCAACTGTTGTCCAGGCAACACTCCCTGTCACCAAAGCTCATTATTATTTAAAGGTAAAATCGTGTTTAATGCGGAGGAAGACTCTAGCGTATAAGCCTCAGAAGGACTGAATTAGGAAAGACAAGCTTGCCTCAAGGGCATCCAAGATGTAGGTGTCTTTGTTTCCACAGTATTTTCAATTTTGATATTTTTTGGTCAAACCGTTCTTGTCTGTTAATAATATAATGGAGGTATATGGGGTCTTCCTCAAAGAGCATGCACAGAAGTCCAAATTAAACATGATTTAATGACTCATAAATGTAATTACACACTGATGGCCTAAGACACGAAACGAGTGGTTTGTGTGAGAAAACGAACAGTATTTATATCGCTTTTACCTCTTGTAACCACAGGCACGTCCAACTGATCTGAAAGCACAGGCGCTTTCGGTCTGCGCAAGCGCCGAGCGGTGGGGTTTAAACAGATCGTACAAAAATATACGAGTAAGATCGTCGGAAAGTGGTGGGGTTTAAACAGATCATACAAAAATATGTGAGTAAGATCATATGTACTACGAATTATGCACCAACTAAGCAAAACGTAAAATAGTTACGAATTGCTGTGAGATTGTGTTGGATTTGTAATATAGCCATCAATGGACAAAGATGCTTTGTGCTACCAGATGATATTATATCACCCCTATATGCTAACTGGACCATGTTAATCAGCCAAACCCTGACCCTGTGGTATTAATATGCATGCAACAAAATCCAATCTGTGCCAGATGCCTGTGAAAAAGTCACAAATGGTTGATAGTGCGACCAGGAAAGCTATCTGAGAACATGACAGTGGGTGGAGAGCTGAATTGTTTGTTTATTGGCGGAACATGACTCAATTAAACTGTACTTGGATCCCCAAGCGTATTTACATTTCACAGTCCTGGACCCGAGTACCAAGAGTTCCTCAAATTATTTCCTCAAGATAAGAGAGTGGAATCAAAAAGGCTTTTTTGAGGCAGCTTTGGTGTGACTAAAAGTGCATCTTCCAATGGTCTTTCCACACTTCTCTACAAATGTTTATCCCAAGCAAAGGTGTGATTTTTACTGCTGGGGGAATTTATCTGGCAGAAGAACAGCATCTGGATCTCATAAAGTTGTTTAAAATTTCATGGGTCTTTCGCCTTGAGTTACAGCACTCCGCAAAGTAATGAGGTCGTATGGGAGGCCTCTATTGATTCACATGCCTTTACTGCTAGACACTCATCCCTGCCTTAAAGCCAGCTTTGCAATGAGGACAGTGCACAGGCAGATGGCTGCCCTCAACTTACAAAGCTAATAAGCTCTTAATGTGAACTTCTAAATCAGATTGGAGTCGCGTCTATTTGACCGGCCAACTTCTCAATCCAAGCGGGGACAGAGGGGTCTGAACATGACAGAATCTGGTCTTGTGATTGTGGAGTCATGCAAGAATCCAAATGAGGATTTCTCATCCACCTTATCCTAGCAGCAATTATCCATGCATGATAGAGGACAGTAATGAGGTGGCAAATAAGGCAAGCTGGAGGAGGACCAGTGTCAGCAACTCCTAGCCATAATGAGCCACGACGTGGCCCATGCTGTCTCCTCTGGGCTTTTCCCTCGCTCCCTGTGGGACCCCAATGTCTGACAGAGAGACAAATGTCTCCTCGTCCTTATCCGCAGGCGATGGAATGCTGAACGCAGTGTTCCAATGCTTCGGTGTGCATTTATACTGTTGGGATTCTAATCTGATTGCCAATGAGGCATTGAGCTGCTCCCTAGAAACTCAGATAAACCTTACAGCATGCAATATGAAACTGTTTAAACTGAGATTGAGGGAATAGTCCCCCCAGGTCAAGGAGATCTTTGTGGAAGACTAAAACGATGCTTTAACCAACCCTGAGGCAAGTGGTCTCAAACCGTTGTCTTATAAATATATATTTCATAAAACCAATTCATTTGTCAACCTAGTGACTGCACATGCTCCTTTAACTTCCCTTCCAGTACCTTTGGGCCTATTTACTAGTAACTTGACCAGTTTTCTCTAATATATACATTTTTTTTTTGTTAAGACTGTTCCACATAAAGGTGTTTTTAAAACAAATATAAAAATCCGGTCTTTAAGCTCCAGCACTATATTTTTTTTATATCTGCAACGAATATAATCACTGAACGCAACGAACATCTGCTGTATTCTAGTATTCATCATCAGTTGATTTCAAGATTAAATTCACAAAAGTAGAGGGAGCATAATCTGCACTCGCTAGATAAATTAGAATTCAATGTTTAAAGGTTAGTTCACCCAAATAATTCTGTCAGTATTTACTCACCCTCATGTCGTTCCAACCCCGTAAGACCTTCGTTCATCTTCGGAACACAAATTAAGATATTTTTGATGAAATCTGAGAGCTGGATCACTCTCATCCCATGCATAGGCTTCTTGAGGAATTGAAACTTGCCGGCCTTGAAAAGTTATTAATGACATCGTTAAAATAGTCCAAGTGACTACAGTGGTTCAATCTTAACTTTATCAAATGACGAAGTACTTTTTGTGCGCAAAAACCAACAAAAATAACGATTTTATTTCAACTATTCATTTACTTCTCTCTCTGCCTCGAGTCAGGCTACTAGTTTAATAGCGTAAGCTTCTGTTATTGTACGTCGCACGCATCACACACATGACTAGCGTCGGCCAATAGTGAGCCTACATGTGACGTAGCTCTACGCAATCACACTGACTAGAGGCTTATAGAGAAGGAAGTGAATAGTTGAAATAAAGTCCTTATTTTTGTTTGTTTTGCGCACAAAAAGTTTTCTTGTCGCTTGATAAAGTTAAGATTGAGCCACTGAAGTCAACTAGGACTATTTTAACAATGTCTTTAATAACTTATCGAGGCTGGCAAGTTTCAATTCCTCAAGAAGCCTATGTACTAGTATGTAGGAGTGATCCAGCTCTCAGATTTCATCAAAAATATCTTAATTTGTGTTCCGAAAATGAACGAAGGTCTTACGAGGTTGGAACAACATGAGGGTGAGTAAATACTGACAGAATTTTCATTTTGGGTGAACTAACCCTTTAACTTTTAATGAATATCACTGTGTGTTGAACTTCAGGATGCGATTACGAACATTGATTTTCATTTGTGGCAGTTTGCTATGTCTTATAAAAGCGTCGGCTTGCTAGACAGAGATATTTATTTCCGGTAGGCCGCATTTGTAGAGATGAGTGTTGTCATAGTTCTGTGAATCTGGCTAATGGGAGCCATAATACACTATCATACCTTTATTTTAATTTTTTTTCCATTTTGGGAGAATATTCACATAGGTTGCTTTAACAACCAGATGCATTTACACTTGTCTAGCTGCATCTGAAAACCTCCTGAAGTGGTTTGTGCGAATTGGATTGCAATCGGCTTTAAATGAGTTCTGAGGGCCTTTACACATCGGATCAAAGAAAACGCATGATGCGTCTTAAGTGCAAATACTGTAGGCCCTTTGTCAATGTTTCGATCAATTAAAGGGGAAAAATAAAGTAACTGCATGAAGGAAACTTGCCCGTGTATTGTTCTCAAACCTCTGAACAACCTGCTCCCCTTCAGGCTTGGCAAAAGCGCCTTTTCCCTCCCTGTAGTTTCAGTTCTTTTTAGATGTCAGCTCTGGCAGATAACAAACTGTTATCAGCTGGGGTATGGGCCCTTTTGTAATTGCCTTTCACTCACCGGCAGGACCTGCCGGTGACGTGAGCCCCATGTTTGGCCTTCGTTTTCTCATCCCTTACCGGCCCACACACCCGCCGCCCGCCCTGCCAGCAACCGCAAACACAGCTGATGCCTGATGCCATGCCTCAGCGGGGGTCATGATTGGATGTGTGATTGCAGTACACCACTGCCTGGCTGGTGCCTTTCTTCTGCGGCCTGCAACAAACACCCAAACAGAGTAGCAAAAACACACATTTCGGGAAGTACGGCTCGCATACAGCTATGTACACAAGCTGCCCACAAATACATCTGCATTGGAACTGATATCCATAACCACTCTCTCTCTCTGTCTTTCAGAGAGTCACATGTATCTGCGCATCACGTTTCATCTAACTGCATGGTTGACTTGCAAACGATTACTCCTATAATTATCAATGGTAAGCGAAACCATGAGTGTTGTAATTGATTTGGACCCAGAAGGTGCATTCTTCAAACAATGATCTCACTCCCTCTAATCCCGGCACATCTTCATACGGAGGCTTCTTTATGTAAGGTGACTAAGCAGTGAATCTCAAGGTTAAATATATTAGAAACAATGTGTTAAAAAAGTCAGTTCCTTTGAGGTGAAGATGAAATTTTCCGTTCTTGGAATGAAAGCAGCATTATTAAAAAAAAGTAATTTTGTGACTCTTGTTACAAAATGTCAAAGAGAATTACCAATTGAGAGCTGAGGCCTAGTGGGTTATGTATCTAAAATTTGCATTTAATGCTGAATTATCAGGATCATACTGTTGTTGAGAACTGATTGATGACACACACACACACACACACACACATTGGTGCAACAGCATTATGAGGAGTCTCCATAGGCGTAATAGTTTTTATACTGTGCAAACTATATATTCTATCCCCCTACACTAACTCAATCCCTAAACCTACCCATCACAGGAGACATGCTGAATTTTTTTTTTGTTTGTTTGTTTTTTAAGCCATTTGATTTATTAGGACTTTTGAAATGTCCTCATAAACCACCAATAAGTTGTAATACCAGTGTAATACAAACTTGTGTCCTCATAAGTCACATAAACACCCCCCCCCACACACACACACACTAGGGATGCTCCGATCAGGATTTTTGCAGCCGATACAGAGTACCGATTTCTTGTCATGGTGATCGGCCGATAACGATACCGATTCCGATGCTTAATTGACTTAATATAAGACAAATAAACAAAATGGAACAGTTTAATGCAGCTCATAAGGTTTATTTAAACATTGTCCAATACTGTGGAGGACAAAATAAACATTTAGTCTCCTAAAATGGAGAAGTCTGATGTAACTTAAACATCGTCCAATACAAGTCTGAGCAGGACAAAATAAAAAAATAAAAAAATCAAACAACATTTAAACTCCTAAAAGAACAAATTGAAGTGGTTTGATACAACTCATTAGGTTTAATTAAACATTGTTCAATGTTAAAGAGAATAAAATAAATATAAACATTTAAACTCCAACATGGAGAAGTCTGATGTAACAAATAAGGTTTAATTAAACATTCTCACACAGTATCACGATACGTCCTCACGCGTTGACATGTCATCAAATCGCGATCGGTTTGTAAGATCGGCCAAGTTAGTGAGTACCGATTCGAGTCAAAAATTGTTATGATCAGCCGATACCGATCTCTGCCCGATTAATCGGAGCATCCCCTAACACACACACACATATATATATATATACACATATATATATATATATATATATATATATATATATATACATATATATACACACATATATATATATATATATATATATATATATACTAAAATTCGATAATACTATACAAACATCCACCATTGAAAATGTGACTGTGTATGTCAGAGAGAACCCAACTAATAATAGTTAAAAAAGTATTAATTTTCATATTCTAAGCAGTTTACTGTAAATATATTAATATTCTCAAACATTATACATATCCTATCCATTTCAGTCAATAGTCTATTTTGATTTGTTTCATTTACATTTAAAATGTCAAATTCATCCAAGCAGAAACAATATATTGGACAATAGTCACATTTCTGAAAGGTTTATGCATTAAGGTTAATAGCTAATCTTAACAGAACATATTGGTAAAGGTAGTAACAATAAATATCATAAAAGAAAGACAGACAAATGTCTGAAATGATAAGGTCAGATATATATCTAGAGGTGTCATGTGTGGGTGTGTGGTACACAGTCTCGTACAACACAAAGCTTTAAAAATTGTGCCCAAAGGCACTGGCTCACAAACAGCCAGATTTATTATTCATTCTTAGAAAAAGGTTGAATTAAATGTCTGTTATTATGCACACAAAACCACTGACATCTAAATCCATATCCTGTTTCACTGGGGTGGCAAAAGCCTCTCTCTCCCTCTTTTTTTTCATTTTATCATTGTCATCCTGCCACTATGCGGGACCGCTCGTGTCCTTTTCAGAAGCTATTCATCCTACACATCCATCATCCAAACTCATTGTGCCATGCTTGTTATTTTCCAATTTTCAGCTGGTGAAAGAAATTATTTACTCATAATCGAGGCCCACACTCTAAATTAAATGGCACACATTGGAAAACAATGTCATTTTCAGTGACTATTTTGTGAGAAGCTGATCCAAATAATTCACAAAGCCTCTGCATGCCAGTTATGGCATGCGAAATGCCACTGTATAGCTTAATAATGTGACGCTCCAGTGCTCACTACAGGAGATAAACTAAATTAACGAAGTGCACTATCTTGTCATGTTTCAAACCAGGGCATCCTTAACAGATGCTGGAAACGTAGCATCGAAATCAAAACTCTGAAGAGGAGCTGTGCAGAATAAAAACACAATCCTACTGTATATCTTCCTGCAGGATTCATCAAACATCAATACTTCTGTAATATGAGATGCATCGGGGAAGCTTGTCAAACAAAAACAGTCATACTTTTTTTATTTAATAAAAAAAAAAAAAAAACGAAATCACTTAAGTAAAGATATTTATGATGTTTTAGAATATTTCTATGATAAATGCTGTTCTTTTGAGAAAAGAGGATCTGTGTTTTGTTTCCACAAAAATATTTAAGCAGCATGACCTTTTTTAATCAACATTGATAATAATATTAAGAAATGTTTTGTGAGCAGCAAAACGGCATTAGAATGATTCCTGAAGAATCATGTGACAATGAAGAATGTAGTAATGATGCTGAAAATTCAGCTTTGACATCACAGGAATAAATTACATTTTAAATTTTATTCAAATACAACACAACTATTTTATATTGATATATATATATATATATATATATATATATATATATATATATATATATATATATATATATATAAATAAATATATATAAATAAATATAAATAAAAAACTTGCAGTTCTACAACACGGTCCCACAAATTCAACGTCACTGTGGGGCGCAGGCCGAAGGCCGTGGGGGAATGGCCGCGAGGCCTGTGGCATGATTAGCCATGTTTCCATCGATCACGCTTTTATCCGAATTAAGTGATATCGAATGAAAAATGCCTTGTGGAAACAGTAAAATTCGATGAAATTTCATGAATATCGACTCAAATGAAATACGATCGGTCTCATCGGATTTTCTCTTGATCGATATACGGCTAATGCGATAAAAGCTGATGGAAACGTTATTTGCCGAATAAATAATGAATTGCGATTAAGTTTTAGGCCCTTTTATGGTTGCAACACGTCAGAAGACGAGTTCATTTCCAGCCAGTCTATTTGCGCACACATGGCGGATGTCAACAAAGACAGATGTAAGTGGACAAAGCAATACAAAATAAAAAATACTTCAACCAAAGGGTTATGAACCACGAATCTCCCAGAACTGATGGCGCTGTCGTTCCCACACCACATTCACCTCCGCTGTCGTCGGGCATTTACGTGCATCGGCATCAACATAGCAATGTTTATAGCGTCGTTGTTTTCTTAGGTTAGTTTAGCTTGTTTTTACGTGGCTTGGTTGAGTTGTAATGTATAATGTGGTCTGTTATTTCTGGTTAACAGACTGCGGCGCTGCTACACACCGTTGCCATGGACGCAGTTCAGAGACGGAACAGACTATTTTCTTTACCAGAAGCAATACTCGTTTTTAAATCAATAAACTTGTTTTTAAGTCAATAGTTTCTGTCAAATTATTGATTTATTTATTTATTTGGTTGATTTATATGTAATAAGCAGGATAATATATAGTGAGGCGGTTGTTATAGCGAATACAACCCCTTCAGGCTAACAACCGCCTCACATACATTATCCCATACATATGTCGCTATCAGCTAGCACATACCGGTAAGCATTATTAGGCTTCAACTTGTGAAATACTTGATCATTTGTTGGTAGATGGCATGATCCGTTTTGTCTAACAAAACTTTGTTCGCAAAAGTTTCCTTGAATGTTGTTCGATTCAGTGCGAAAATGAATGGAAACACCTTAAAATGTCTCAAATCAATTCAATATACCAATTTGATCGCAAAACAGCATGTGACGTCATTACGTACAGGTTTTTATTCGCTTTAAAGCCGTTTGATGGAAACACACTTTCACCAGCTTTATTCGCATGTGTTTTTTAACCGAACTTCAGATAATTCGATTGACAAGTAGATTGAAACATGGCTAATGATAATGACGTCACCTGTGCAACGCATTGCATCATTCTTCACTGTCGTTGCGCCTCCTTTATGCCTCAGTACGTCAAGCAGGTGTCGTTCATTATCAATCATGCCACCAGCCTTGCGCTAATCTTTCACGGCCCTCTGCCTCGTCCTGTTCGTCACAGTCACCATCACTAAGCTTTCGACAACTCTTTCAGTTTTTATATAAAATTTGAACGTTTGAGTTACAATCAAGCGGCAAAATTCTAATCTGAAAGCTGAAGCCTACCCAGAAGTGCGGAAAACTGCAATACATCTCAAATCCGCTAGAGGCCGGTCCCAAAAGGGAGCAAAAATTCATAGACGTCATGTTAAAATATCCATTTTCACAGCATAAATTCATATGTTTACAGTTTGGTCCCATGGACTTTTATTGTAATCTTCAGTATGTTCCGCGTGCCTGACAACTGTGAGGGGTGAATTTATTTCTAACTCGTCAGTTTATATCGTATTTTAGATATAAAATGTATGACAAATAAGGGCCGTTAACTTTGATTGACAGCTGATAACGGGCTGCGCCGAGTGAATTTGACGTCTCGGCCATGATCTGACATGGAACACATCATACCTCTGTTTCCTTTCTGAAACTTTTGTATTTCCCAAGATTTTCCAGTATGGGCGCCGCCCAAACCACCCATAAACAGCCTCAAACCCGTTCTTAAGAGAGTCTATGGGTGACGTCACAGACGCTTTTGTCCATATTTTTTACAGTCTATGGTTACAATAATTTATAAAAGCACAATTTTAAGCATAACAACGATGGCAATGTTTGCCCTGATGACGTTTAATCTCCTTGACTACCTCTGTAGTCTCATTTAGACACTTGTTAGCAACCGCCTTTTTTAAAGACACGTAACATCTTAAAAATACATCACAAGTGGGGTAATACTGAATGTATTTAATGTTGTAGAATAAACTGTGAAAGTGTATTAAACTTGTGTTCACTACAGATCTTGCTTCAGCTATTTTACCAAAGCAACATTCAAAAAGCCCATTGACTTTGGAAAGTGTTAAAATGCTAACTTGTTTCTGCATTTTGGCCTACAAAGTGATGTCATACCTGACCACTCTGAAATGAAAGCCGGCTCATACGAGTCATTCGTCATTCATCTTGAAATCATATAATTTGATTTGCGTCTTCTGATTGGTTTCTCGTGGACTTAGAGGATTTTGCTGACAGGGGAAAGTGGCATTTATTGGTTTCTGCAATTAACCGGTATTCAGCAGTATTGGCAGCCTGGTCTCATCCCAAGGCGTCATATAGGTGACGCTTTTGACATTGAGTCTACATCTGACGCACATGGCACCCTTTAGCGTCAATATGAAATGCAGATGTGTATGGGCCAGAAGGCGCCTCCTCAGTGGTCTAACCCCAACACTAGCCCATACCTAAACCTACCCAAAAACGAAACGTGTTTTATTGATGCTAAAGGGTGCCATGTGCATCGGATTTAGACGCAATGTCAATAGCGTCACCTATATGACGACCTAGGATAGAATGCGTTGGAAAAGGCTGATGCTGGAATTTAGTGGATTATGTGGGAAGAGCATTCGCTCAAAGTCATTATCTTATTTTTGACGGAGATGGCGTTTCAGCGGCTTTCTGAACTCTTCTTATATTAATTTTGAATTACATTGCTTCTTATTGGAAAAAAAGTTACTTGCCACTGAAAATTTAGTTTAGTTAATGATGGTGTTGGTATTTTTAGTAAGGGACTCTGCATTTACTCCACTACTGGAGGCAAAGGAAATGGAAGCCCTGAGCATGAACGTAGCTGCCCGAACAGCGGGATATCTCAATAATGCTTAAAGTATATTCACTCATCTAGCACAAACCTCAGGATATACACAAGCAGCCAACAGCGAGCCAGCAAGAGCGCTCTATAGATGTGAGTAAGAAAATACACATCATCATTAGCTCTCTCAACTTCCTCTCTGCTTGACTGCAGCGCAGAGCAGCTCTCTGGTTGATCTACAACATTCTGTCAGCTAGAGTCATCCTGGAGGGGGGCGCACAGCAGAGCTGACAGACAGCATACTTCACTTACTGATGTTAGGAAGTATACTGAACTGTAAACTGGAAGAGGAAATCACTGGAAATCACAGCATGGAGAGATCCAGAAATATCCGTTAAGTTCATGTCGGGACTCTGTGTACTACCAAGCACAATAAATGTGAATATGTGCATAATCTGGACATAAAAAGTAGGTTAAGACCTGAACACTCTCAAATATATTTCTTTATAAATTATTATATGTAACAAATATGCCCTAAAGCTCACACCAAGTATACTATAATTATAACTAACAATGACAATACATTTTTAATAATTCTTCTAATTCTATGAGAATATGGATTTCACCAACTGTTTGAGAATGTAAAAAGGTCTGCAAGTTTTAAAGATCGAAGTGTAACAAATAAAGTTACTGTCTCCTTTAACTCTTTTCCCACAATTGATGAAAATTTACTTCATTTGTGAAACAACGCTTCTCGTCATTGGCTGGAATTTACCATGTTTCCACTGTTATACACTTAGGGGTGCTATGACGCATCTTCTGACAGACTAACTGAATCTCACCATCAAAACACATGCGAAGAAGATGCAGAAACAAGTGATGTAAAAATGTAATTATGTGCTTAATGTAAAAATAACGTGATCATCAACATTAAACAGCATATAAATCAAAACTGCATAATGTTACTGAATGAAATGTCCATGTAGCCCAGGGACGAAGCTGTAGGACTGTGCAAGCATTAGTGGTGTTGATGGATCTCGATCTACTCCATTTGTGTTTTGATCATTCGTCCCACCCAGAAGTACTTTTGTAGCTGAGGACTGGAAAAGTTTGGTTTGTGTTGTCTACATGTTCGAATAGACGCTGTTTCTCCGTGGCCATTTGACCAATAAGATCTGAGGAAGCTCTTAGAAAGGAGGGCTTTAGAGAAACAGAGTCTTTTATCGAACCGTTTACAGACATTGTGAGAATAGAGGTGGTGTGCAATGTATATTTGGTAACACTTTAGAATTTGGTTCCTTCGTTAATGAATAACTACACAAGAACCAAAGAGTAACACAATATTAACAATCTATTAACTATTATTAACTAACAAGAAACTCTGATTAACAAACTACTAAGTAATAGCACACAGATGAAAAGTGTTAGTTCACTATGAACTACTCAATAACTACTATTTTATTAATACTTCCCAGATAAAACTACTGAAAAAGTTTATTAACAATCTAGTAACTATTATTACCTAAAATATATATATAAAAAACTCTGATTATGAATCACTATTAACTACTCAATAACTACTATTTTGTAATACTTTCCAGAAAACTACTGAAAAAGTTTATTAACAATCTAGTAACTATTATTAACTAAAAAAAACAACTGATTATGAATCAGAATTAGTAAGTAATAGTGCGCAGATAAAAGTGTTACTAGATACTTCTGTGGGAAATACTAACTATTTGAATTCGTATTTATAAAGTGAAGATCATTGGAACTAACTAGTAATGACTCAAGTGTTACTACATGATGATTTGTGCAACCAAACACTAAAGTAATTTCAAGCGTTTTTAGATTTTTGGTGAACTATATACTATATACTATAGAAACTATATACTATATACTATATACTATAGAAAATTTCTTTAGTAACACTTTAGTCATTAATAGTTAGTTCCCATGGTCTTCACTTTATAATACGGATCCAAATAATTAGTAATTCCCACAGAAGTATCATCTGTCATTTCTGTAACACTATTACTTACTAGTTTGTTAATCAGAGTTTTTTTAGGTAATGGTAGTCACTAGATTGTTAAACTTTTTCAGTGAGTTATTCTGGGAAGCATTGAAAAAATAGTAGTTATTGATTAGTTAATAGTGAAGTTACCACTTTCATCTGTGTGCTATTACTTAGTAGTTTGTTTATCAGTTTCTTTTAAGTTAATAGTAGCTTGACGCATTGAGTCAGAGTTTTAAATTGACACTTATTGAGTCAATATTTTTAAGTCAATTCAAAACTCTGATTCAGTGATTTATTTGTCCTCATGTGGCACTTCATCGCATGTTAAAATGTTTTAGTACAAATATATGTAAATATGGCTGAAACACACACACACACACACACACACACACACACACACACACACACACACACACACACACACACACACACACACACACACACACACACACACACACACACACACACACACATATATAATATTCAAAAAAATATTCACGTTTAGTTTATTTATTGGAAAACTACACCTTAACAATTTTTAACAACTGTATTTCTTTCATGATAACTCTTGGAGTGTTTGGTATGGAAATAAATAAGACAGTCTATGTTTGGTCTTGGCGGAATAGATCTGCTATGCTGCTTCTGTTATTGCTGCAGCTGCAGAGCAAATACAGGACTTGTTACTGCCAATGCATTTATGACACGCTGCTTTTAGACATGCTGCTGCTGTACAATATAGCATAAATGAATTACCCGTCAGCGGGTAGCTGCCCTAGTGGGTTAATACCACCCAGCCTCCATGCATGTTCCCAACAGCTGATAACGGCACATTGAGAGCATTCTATGTCTTACATAGCTAGATAAGCAAGTTTAATAGCAGATATAATTTGATTCAATCAATACAGATTTCTACTCAGCATTTAAGTGTTTATTGTGGTTCTGATGTGCTTATCAGAGTGGCAATGGAATTAGTTAGGCGAGAAGCAGCAGGGTCAGAAGCATTCAACCAATCATTCCTTGAGTGCAACAATCAGGCCATGAGAAAAACATTCAGTCCAATTACAGAAGGACATGATGGTAAGGGCACAGGTTATGTCCTATAATATGTATTTTATTTGTTATAATTCCAAGGATTATTTTCATTTTTGAACAGCTCTAAATACACATAATTGTAGTATTTATGGTAAATGGACTGCATTTATATAGCCGCTTTCATAGACCTGAATGGCCACCAAAGCGCTTTACATTTGGCTCACATTCACCCATTCATACACCAACGGCGGTGCCAGCCATGCAAGGCGCCATCCAGCTCGTCGGGAGCAGCTGGGGTTAGGTGTCTTGCTCATGGACACCTCGACACTTGGTCAACATGATTTTTTTAACTATTTATTTGTATGATACAGCTGCAAATAAGTATTTGAACTTCAGCTAGAATTCTGACCCTCAAAGACCTGTTAGTCTACCTTTAACATGTTCACCTCCACTCCATTTATTATCCTAAATTAGATGCTCCTGTTTACCCTGTCCATCCTATACAATAAGAATCCAATTACTAACATGGCCAAGACCAAAGAGCTGTCCAAAGACACTAGAGACAAAATGTTACACCTCCATAAGGCTTCAAAAGGGCTACTGGGGAAATTGCCAAGCAGCTTGGTGAAAAAAAGGGACCACTGTTGGAGCAATTAATAGAAAATGGAAGAAGCTAAACATGACTGTTAATCTCCCTCAAACTGGGCTCCATGCAAGATCCCATCTCGTGGGGTCACAATGATCCTAAGAAAGGTAAGAAATCAGCCTAAGAATTTACACAGGAAGAGCTGGTCAATGACCTAAAAAGAGCTGGGACCACCCTTTCCAAGGATAATGCTTGTAATACACTAAGACGAGTACACTAATGGCACGTATAAGGTTCCCCTGCTTAAACCAGCACACGTCAAGGCTCGTCTTAAGTTTACCAATGACTAGTTGGATGATCCAGAAGAGTCATGGGAGAAAGTCATGTGGTCAGATGAGACCAAAATAGAACTTTTTGGTCATAATTCCACTAACTGTGTTTGGAGGAAGAAGAATGATGAGTACCATCCCAAGAACACCATCCCCACTGTGAAGCATGGGGGTGGTAGCATCATGCTTTTGGGGTGTTTTTCTGCACATGGGACAGGGCGACTGCTCTGTATTAAGGAGAAGAGGAGTTAGAGCATTGAAGATGGGTCGAGACTGGGTCTTCCAACATGACAATGACCCGAAGAACACAGCCAGGATAACCAAGGAATGGCTCTGTAAGAAGCATATCAAGGTTCTGGCGTGGCCTGGCCATTCTCCAGACCTAAACCCAATAGAGCATCTTTGGAGGGAGCTCAAATTCTGTGTTTCTCAGGGACAGCCCAGACACCTGAATGATCTAGAGAAAGATCTGTGTGGAGGAGTGGGCCAAAATCCCTCCTGCAGTGTGTGCAAACCTGGTGGAAGAACTACAGAAAACGTTTGACCTCTATAATTTCAAACAAAGGCTACTGTACCAAATATTACCATTGATTTTCTCAGGTGTTCAAATACTTATTTGCAGGTGTATCATACAAATAAATAGTTTAAAAAAATCACATTGTCGTCTGTACAGGAGCAATGTAATATAATGTAGTATTCATAACTAGTAGTCAACAAACTAAAAGTCCTTGAAAGTAAACAAAAGTAAAATACAGATGATTGTAACAATACCGAGTCAACACATAGAACAGCCTAATAGATGGCAACTTTGGCAAAAGCAAATACCACAAAACATAATTTAGTTCTAATAGTTGAAGCTTTACAGGTGAACTCTTGTTGCTTTTCGTCTTAGAAGCAGTGATAAAATAATGAGAAGCCTTGCAATCCCAAATCTATAAAAAACTGAAATAAGCTTTCATGTGTGTTGTTACTATGAGCCTTCCCAGGGAAAAGCAATTTGGTATATGTGTGTGTGTATCAGAAGTATAAAAGAAGAAAGTGTCTATATGTGTGTGCCTGTGTGTATGTAGCTCTCTTCCTTGCCTCCATCCTTTTATGGCTTATCTCTTATCTTGACCAATACCTCAGTATCATCTCTTTGCAGCTGCACACATCAGTTGAAGCTCCTGCCATCCATAAACAGCCCCATACAGTTTCATTAACCTCAGGCGGTAATAACACAATTAATTTTTTTTCCATCTTCTCAAGTCTCACTCAAACCTGTGCTCAGTATGTAAAGGGCAGGGGGAAACGACTCAATCCTTGTTTAAATTACACCTAAATCAATGTGTTTATGGAATAAAAGCAAGGAATCTTTAAAAGCAAGGAATCCCAAGGAATCTCAGTGGGTGCTGTCACATGGAAAGGGATTTAAAGGGATGGTTCCCCCAAAAGTAAAATTCTGACATAATTCACTAATGCTCATGGGTCTAGGGTGGAGAAAAGCTTTTACCATTCCGGAGCACTTATAGAATTAAAATATAACACAACACAAAAATAAATGCCATTTAAACATTGATTTTAAGTAACACAACATATCAGCTAGTCAGGGGGAGCTAGAGCCATCAGAGCCCGTTGAACTGCTCTTCACGTCAAATGTATAATCTGTTAATTTGACAATTAGATCATTTATGTGCCACAAGAGATGATGGTCCTGCCACAGATCCTGAGCTGGGTGACCACTCATGATCGCCCCCAGCCCGTAAGGGAGGCCTCCGTGGTTAGTGTTATGCAATGACAAAGAGCTCCCAACTTGGACCCATAGGATAGGAAGACAACGCCACTCTAGCCAATTTCGGCAATCAGAGCAGCTGTTTTAACAGCTTCAGAGGACGCTCTGAAGGGCTCAAAGCAAAGGATTTCCAGATGGATTTTGGATGCGATAGCGCTGGCTTACAAGTCCGTTGACTTGATGTGCCCCCTAGGGGTTAGCCAACTCCACTAGAAGTATGGCCTCCTCATTGGCATGGTACAGCAAAATCTCTATCGCAGATATTTCTGTGGTCCACTTTCATCAGATTTTACAACCTGGACAGTCTAAATGCAGAGAGTCATGCTAGCGACTTCTCAGTCAAAACATTGTGCATGGCTTATATAGGCAGCCAACCCTGCCTAGTTCGGTGGGCTGAAATGCCATCTGTTGGTGCATGCCATTTGTCTGTGGACTGAACAGACGTGAACCAAGTACTACTAACCAAGAGAAAAGTACTATTTTGGTCCACAAAATGAAAGTCAACTGGGTCTAATGTTATGTTTTTTGGACACCATTGACTTTCATTATGTGGACCAAAATAGTACTTTAAAAACGTTTATGATTACTCTCATAATCCTGGTTGACTTTCATTATTCACAAAAAACATTGACTATGTTTACATGCAGCCAATTTTCACGTTATGGTCGGGTTAAGGTCACTATTCAGGTTTCTGAAACATTAGGAATAACCCGTTTACATGCGTGAGCAGAGAGAGTTTCTCCTGTATACATGGAATTGCAATGTCCCTATGTAAACGTTGACGCGCGGTTAGCGTCTGAATGTACAGACAACCTTAAGACGCAATATGCGTCATTTCCGATGATTCTTCCTCTATCCAAAGATAACAACAACAGTAGCATGCGGATAATAAATAGTTCGGGGCAGATAGCGATAGCCTTTGTTTGCGCTTTGATGCTGGTAACATTACGAACCTCGCTCCAAAAGTATGCTGTGCCGTGTCTCGCCATGTTTACTTCCGGTATACTGCATGCCGATTTTTGTATGCGCCGAGAAGTTTCTCTACGCAAAAGACCAAGATTCCTTGCGAATTGAACATGCGCAGAACACAAATCACCATGGGGATATGCCGATACGCGTTTACATGACCAAAAATTCGGGTTAGTACCCCAGGTATAATATCCCGGTTTTTAAAATCCGGGATATGAGCATATTCGGGATTTTGCCGGTGTTTACATGGCCGTGAACTGCCGCTTTAAGACCACAGTTCTGGGTGAACTGCCGCTTTAAGACCACAGTGTTTCCAGCAATCTTTTTTGAAACCAAAAACCTCCTGCTCTTTGAAATATTCAACAAATCAATACTCCTCATGGCCGAGAACTCATTCGACTGGTGCATTTGTAACTAAAACATTTCGGTTTTCTGAGACTTACCTTGAATTCTCCATGTTTAAGGATGCTAAATTAAGTTATATCCAAGCTGAGTGTTTGTCAAGCCATAGCAAATGTAAAGCCTAAAGGGTTGCTGACTTCAGGCAGTTTGGGTGAAGTCAACTGAAGTCAGTCCAAACATGAATCCTCAGCTCAGGCAAAGGAAACGGGAGTGATGTGGTGCCATGAGCCGTCTGTCTGATCTATGGAAGAGGGAAATCAGCTTAGATCTCCCTGATATTCATGCCCATCTGGAAAATGAAGACGGGTGCCATGGTTCTACAATCCTGCTCCATCTTTATGAGAAAAATGTTGATTTGTGACCCAAAGAAAACACTTTTACTCATTTAGATTTCAACATCTATTTAAAGAGTAACTAAACCCTAAACCAACTTTTTTTTAGGATCTTTATTAATACCAGTGATTGATTCGAGTAACTTTTTGGATAGTTGTGTATAAAGTGTTTTATTTCTACATTATATGGTGTAAAACGTCTTAGTGCTGCCCTCTTGAGGTTAAAACGGTGGCTACTGCAGTTGAATTTTCCTATTGGATGTTAGCGGTTCTTCGTGACGTATGCACATTTCAGCTCACCACGTTCTTGGTACGAGCTACGTCCTTGGCAGTATAAGAACCAGCTTTTTCGTCAAAACCACTAGCAGCGAGTCAGGAGTTGGAATTGCGAGATTGAAAACGATAACAGGATAGAGTGTTTTAGCATCTATTTTCGTCCCCTCTATCTCTGCTGGGGTCTGCCCACTTTTTCAGCATTTTTCAAATATTGCCATTGGGTGGAGTCAGGCTCTGCCAGGGGTTTAGTTACCCTTTAATCTATTTAACCACATTGTTTTGAGCACCCATCTTCTACTGTAATTTATGGACCTATTTTTTGACCCATTTGGGATATAGCAGTGAGATTTGCTGTGTCATTAAGCAATTTATCATTGGTTTTTAAAATACACGGGAAAGTGCAAATGGGGAAGGAACGTATGCGTATGAAAAATAACGCTCCTCTCTATTATGACCATGTATTATGCAAATTACCTGCTCCGTTCCCTTCACATTGCATGATTGGGCTGAATATGTGCATGTCTTTACTAATTTCCACTGACAATAATCCTCTCACTTTGTCCTCTCTGTAATTACAATCATCTGCTGCATACTTACAATTTTAAAGTATTGTATTGGGGAGCATCAGTGTGACAGAAGAATAATGGAGAGGAAGAAAACTGAAATCTGGTTATTTCAGGCAGTATGTGAGATATAGAAAGGGAAAGGCCAGTCACCAGCTGTGCTGAGTGGGAGTGGAGTGGGCAGATGTTGGGCTAGCACTCCTATTGAACACGTCAACAAACTTCACTTCAAATTAATCCATTATTTTTATGATGCAAGCACAGATTAAAAATGTCTGAAAGGGGGCTTCATTTGGGGTTACATCATGAGAACAAGACGTGTGCTCAGAACAGCTGATGTAATGTTTTGTAGCATGAATGCTATCCATTAGCATTCCAATTTAGATGCTCAGCAGGTTCAAGAACTCCAGAGCATATTTGAAACGTTAATCTGAAACTATACAAAATTATTTTAGAACAAGAGTGTGTACAGCATCTACCAGCAGTGGCTAATAATGCAATGCTAACAAGCTAATCCTAATGAATTCTCAAATACAAATACATTTGTTGCTCAGAATTCGTCACAAGACCATCTATAGTTAAAACAGCAGCAGCGCAACAGTAGCGTAGCAGACATATGAAACATATCAACATTGTCATATCCACATTACACCTTGCCCTTGCACCTTGTACCTTGCCAAACACTCAGAGCGTTGTCATGACATATCTGACTTCTGCTAATATAGATAATTATTTTAGTTTAATATAATATTAATATAAATAATCTTAGTTGCTTTGAAGTGCAAAATGTATCACAAAATCTTTTGCTTGCAAAAATTGATTTTGTTGATCTATTCAATGTAATCAACTCAATTGTAAGTGTGACCTAAGGCCCCGTCCACACTACTGCGTTTTCGTTTAAAAACAGAGACCTTTTGCTGAGGCCCCGTCCACACTATGCGTTTCGTTTAAAACGGAGAATTAAAACGAATACATCTCCGTCCACACCAGCGTTTTATCTGTGTATTAGAATTGATCTCCGTTCACATTAAAACGACTGAAAACGCGGATCACGTGACTATTCACCAACACTGGGCATGCGCGCGCGATGTAAACAGTGGTAAGCGAATCAGGGAAGGATATGTCATGACTGATGACATCCAATCATAGAGCCAAACGTGAGCTTCTGCGTCATCGTTTGTAAACTCGTTTTTCGAGCTTCTGCGTCATAGTTTGTAAACACTTCTGTCCCGTCTACACTAAAACGCCTCCGGAGATTCAAAACGCAAAACGAGCTGCAGCGTTTCTCAAACTTCTCCATTTTAGGTCTTCGCTTTCCCGCTTTAGTCTGGACGGGAGGTGCAAACGTAGCAAAAGGTCGCCGTTTTTAAACGAAAACGCAGTAGTGTGGACGGGGCCTAAGTTTGCACCTCCCGTCCAGACTAAAACGGAAAAACGAAGACCTAAAACTGAGAAGTTTAGAAACGCTGCAGCTCCGTTTTGCGTTTTGAATCTCCGGAGGGCGTTTTAGTGAAGACGGGACAAAAAGGAAGAATTTAGAAAAAAATTACGCAGAGGCTCACGCTCGGCTCTATGATTGGGAGTCATCAGTCATGACGTGTTCTTCCCTGATTCGTCAACTACTGTTTACACTGGCACGCGCATGCCCAGTGTTGGTAAATGGTCACATGATTCACGTTTTCAGTCGGTCTATCGTATTTGTTTTAATTCTCCGTTTTTAAATGAAAACGCAGTAGTGTGGACAGGGCCTAAGTGTTCAAAAACTTTTTTAAGGGGTGGGAGCGTCTCGATAAAACAGACTATCTATGGCAAGAAACCCAACGCAATGCCAGATGAAGGAGGCAGATCGGATGTGCTTTGTAGATAAATATGCAATTACAATTAATACAATCAGCATATTTCCACAGTTACACGTCCAACCCATCAATTTATGGTTTGTTTTGCGATTTGTCATCTGCATTCATTACCGCACAGAGAAACCACCATTAATCAAACACTACACCATGTGTAGCCATCTGCAGTGGATGACAACATTCAACACGCCATAAAAGAAGTTTACCAACCATCAAAAGGCATAATAAACCAGAGGGAATATGAACGGAGAAAAAACAACATTTTATAGAGATGCGTAAAAGAGTAGATAAAACACATTAGCTATGCAATCAACATTTTGATGCAATTTCAGGCTCACCCACCCTGCAGTGCTAAGCCTTGATACTGACAGCTCGCAACAGGACGTAACATCAGGCAGCACATGAGAGCGTCCTGCCACATAAGAGTAGCAGCTAATGCACCCACAGGGTGTCTGGAGACACTATACAGAAAGCCGCTGGGAACAAACACTAAAGATTCATCTTGAACTGCCCCAATACCAATACATATGAAATGCACTTGACGCTATTGAGCTGATGGTCGGTTTCAGAGTTGCTATCAGCACTAACAGATGGGCTTGAAATGGTCAACCTTTCTTTGAAATAAAAAAAAAACCTTTATCTAATGCACATTAGGCAGTGTTGGGGGGTATACATCAAGGTAATGGCCTTCCAAAAGCTAAATTCATCCTACACAGAGAGTTCGTGAAAATTTTTCAGATGATTTTATCAAGGTTTTAACAGAACACTTACAACAAACAAATAGTGTTAGTCAATAGGAATATTAGCTCTGGCAGCTTTTATCTGTGCTATTTTCGGTTCCAATTTTATGAGAAAAACCTGACAAATGAAACCTTACCAGTCCAATTGATATGAGGAGTTACTCAAGCATATCCTCAGTAAATGTCCCCATCGAGTCCGTGATATTAGAGCAATTCGGCGGCTAATTCAACGCCACTCAATTGCTGTGATGGTGTTAATGGAGACTATCAAAAATGTAGCAATGTGAAACATTAGCATGTGGAATCTGGAATATTTGAGTGCAAATGCATTTACACAACAAATAGATCTGACTGATTGCACAGAAAAGGGGCATTTCATCCTCTTAAATGAAAAATTATCATATGAAATTTACAGAGAGTGACTCCCAGTGCTATAATGTGCTGTGTTATCAGCATCAAAGGTCTTTCTATGTCTGGGTCCTCAAGGGACTTTAATGGTTCTGTGGATCTGAAGAGCCGTATATGCAGGGAAGAACATCACTATTTGTTACTTTGAATGTTTATATTTAAAGAAAATGTCAATTTATGTTATTGTGATTAATTATAGCAAATTCAATGAACCAATTTTTAAAATAAATTAAGAAAAAATTCAAATATTGTGTTATTAAAAAAACACTTCACAATTGCTTATAAAGGAATAACCATCTTAATGACATACAATGTTATACTGATATATATATATATATATATATATATATATATATATATATATATATATATACAGTGTATATATATATATATATATATATATATATATATATATATATATATATAGCAAAAGCCTTTAAGTGCCATTTGAAATTTTGTTTCGAAAATGATCATTTTTATCAAGCTTGTATATTTAAGTTCAGTAATTTCACTTAAATGGCAATGAAGATTACCTATTAATTGTCCTTTAAGTAAAATTACTGAACTTGAATATACAAGCTTGATAAAAATGGTCATTTTAGAAGAAAATTTCAAATGGCATTTAGAGGCTTTTGCATCTGAATCTTCATATATATATATATATATATATATATATATATATATATATATATATATATATATATATATATATTTATTATGTTGTGATGTATGCCATATTTATATAAAAAACAATTATTATGAATTATTATTATTATTATTAACTTACATAATACATTATTTATATAATTATCTTATAATTTTATTAGATATGCATTTAATAATTATAATTATAATTAAAATAAAAAAGTCATAATTACTAAAAAAAACTTTCACATCGGGACGTAAATAGCGCGTCAAATTCGCGTCTACCGCGTCTGAGTTTGCCGCTTGACCACTTTGTGTTAATTCGCGCGTCAAGAGCGAAACCGACGCGTGTAAAATCAAAAGTTTGAAGCAGAATTTCCGCGCGCTCTCACGAGTCAAAATCCAAACCCGTTGCGGCAATCTTTTTTTATGTTGTCCGAGCATTCATCGAGAGATTCACTGCACTGTATTTGCTCTGGAGAGCTAGAACAGCGGCATGGGGATCATCACCGCCGTATTTGTGTCCACCGGACCCTTTGGAGGCGAACCGTTTAACATAAACTTTCCTGGTAAGCAAGACAATGCCAGGCCTCATTCTACACATGCTCCAACTGGGTGGTTTCTAGACACTCTGCACCATGGAAGTAATGTGCCTGCCTGTTTACTGCAGTCCAGATATGGAAAATATATCTTATGGAAAATGCTTGATGCATCATGAAAAAAGGATCAGGCAATGATGACCATAGACTTTTGAGCGGCTGTCTCGTATCAGTCAAGATTGGGCAAATATTCCACTAGCAAAATTCCAACAATTAGTATCCTCAACTCCCCAATGGTTAAAAAGTGTAATTAAAAGGAAGCCAAGATGTGACACACAGTGGTAAACATGCCTCTGTCCCAACTTTTATTGGGGTGTGTTGCAGCCATCAAAATCAAAATTTGTTAAAATTTACAAATACAATTATATTGGACAGTGAAAACATTGGAAAACTTTTCTTTGTACTCTTGGATTCTGATTTAGGGTTGTATCATAAGTATTGTTATAAATATTTTTTACATTTCATAATTGTTTAAAAAGAGTAAACACACGCACACTCACTTACGGTATGTGTATTTTTTAACTTTTGATGTACGGTTTAACATGTAACTAATTTAGGTTTAAAATATGCTAAACAAATCATAATAGGGCACTTAGAGTCAGATGCAAACAAAAGCAATCATACGGCCCAGCCTAATCAACATACCTCCGAAGACCTACTGAGCTTTGAAGTAATTATCTCATCACGCTCGGCTGCACATAACCTCAGGCATGCGCCAGTGTAAAACAGTATTGATCTCAGCATTTAAGAGGAGAAAACACGAAAATCATAAGTGATGAAAATTATCCCCAGAGCCTTCGCTCTAGTCTTTTGCTTTTTTCTTAAACAAATCAAAGCATTCATTAATAAAACTGCTTTAGACAAAGCACATATATTGCGTTTATATCTAAAGGCCCGGCAAAATATTAAAGCAAAACTCACTGGACATCCACAATAGAGCCTAAACAGTAATTTTGCTTATAAATAGAACATGTCAGATGTTTGTGAGGATTTCAAGAGTTCATTAGGGAACTTGTATGGATTATTTCATGTTTAGGAAAACATAAGGGTGAACAAATAAAGAAAAAATTGAGTATTTTCAAGTGAATCTTTGCTTTATTGATTGAAACAGATACAGTACCACGTTTTAAGGGAGTTTATGGAGAAATATCTTATTAAAGGGATAGTTCACTTTGAAATTAATTTTTGATATGTTTTAGCTTACCTCCAGGGCATCCAAGATGTAGGTGTCTTTGTTTCCACAGTATCTTCAATTTTGATAATTTTAGGTAAAACCGTTGTTGTCTGTCAGTCATACACTTGAGTTGCAGGGGGTCCAGCTTATAGAGCAGTCAAAACTAAACATTATTTAATGACTCGTAAATGTAAGTACACATTGATGCCCTAAGACACGAAACGAGCGGTTTTTGTGAGAAAACGAACAGTATTTATATCATTTTTACCTCTTGTAATCACAGTGACGCCCAAGTGATCTGAATCAGTTGTGCAGTGTCCAACTGAACCGAACTGAATCAGTTCATTGTTACCCCGGAAGTGATCGCTTGCATGTGACGTCACTCAATATTTACACGGAGATTTCTGAAGTTTTACCTTTTACTAAACATACTTGGATATACCGAAATCGTCTTCCATTGCGGTTTTCCGTATATCTAAATATGTTTAGTGAAAGGTAAAACTACCGAAATCTCTGTATAAACAAAGAGTGACGTCGACGCGCATGCCCCGTATGCGCTGACCGAAGCGCCCTGATCTCAGATCAGCTGGAAGTGGATACGGTTACACGAGGTAAAAAAGATATAAATACTGTTCGTTTTCTCACAAAAACCACTCGTTTCGTGTCTTAGGGCATCAATGTGTACTTACATTTACGAGTCATTAAATAATGTTTAATTTTGACTGCTCTATAAGCTGGACCCCCTGCAACTCAAGTGTATGACTGACAGACAACAACGGTTTTACCTAAAATGATCAAAATTGAAGATACTGTGGAAACAAAGACACCTACATCTTGGATGCCCTGGAGGTAAGCTAAAACATATCAAAAATTAATTTCAAAGTGAACTATCACTTTAAATATAATATAGTTAGTTCAAAATAAAATAAAGATCATAGCTAAATTGGCCAACCTCCTCCTCTCCTCATTTTGTGCATGATAAAAACAAATTCCATCTATACCTCATTTGCCCCACACACTCAAGCCATGCTGAAATAACACTCATAATTAGCTGATTTAGCACAGAACTACCCTCAGAGAGAGACATCGACATCAAGAGAGAGAGAGAGAGATACAGTTGCTCTGTATTGTTACATAACACAGCTCTGAGGCTGGATACACTTTCTCCTGACAAAGTAAAACAAGCTAAAGTACAAAATGTGCTCCAAGGGCTATCAATGAAAAGACATCTGAAAAGGTTCTGACAAAGTAAATATTTTAACCTCTGGTGTTGAGTGTGATCTTGCCTTGGGCACCAAGCTTTGTCAGAGAGCAGGCTTTACTGCTTCAGCCCGGCTTTAGTCACTCTTACAGAGAATAATTGTCTATTTCTCACACAAAACTACCATATGGGTGCAGATGACATGGAATTTACTCTCATTATACATGAGTTGTTGGTGGTTTTAATTGAATATCTTCAATTAAAACCACAACTCATGTATATTTATAATTATGAATTTATAACTTGCAATTATACCTTGCAACATCACCGCCCCTTCCCCCCTCCACAGACAATCGTATTCAAATCAATGTCACTAAGTAAATAAAAAAAGACTCAAAGTAGAATAATAGTAAAAACTTGAATCTAAATTTGAACACCTTCTTTGAATCTTTCATCTTCTCACCTAAACTCTTACAGGAAGTCAGCACAGACAAAAATAAATCCTCATCTTCAGCCGCTGATACCCCACAGTGCCAGCACAGGGCTTTTCAAAGTAATCTTCTGCACTCCATGTTAGTGTGATACTGTATCTTATTATTCTCTTGCTCAAATAGCATCTTCTTCGTGTTATTGCTATTCTCATGTAAATTCTCAGTAATGCTGAAAGTATTAGGGATATTCAGTTATTTGCTCATTTAGTGATGGGAATCACAGGGTACCTCACGATACACACACAATCACAATCCTACACTGTAAAAATATGCTTTATCTAATCAATAGAATTGTGGCAACAGATTACAAGCAATATTATTAATTAAATTTAACAAATTAGAATTGAGTAATAATTAATCAAATTATTCCTTAAAAGTTTACCATTTAAAATGAAGAAAGTTTACCCCAAAAAATTTAACAAAATTATCTCACTAACAGACAGACGTTAAAGATTATTTAAAAACTTTTTATTTTATATTGCCAACATTGAAGACACCTGATGTTAACAAGCAGAATCACTGAAGGAGAAAACCGTAATTTTAAAACAAACCTAAAACAAACACCGATCACCATAATGGTGACTTCAATTTATGTTTTTTTGGTTGTTGTTGTAAGTTTTACTCATTTAAATGGTTAACTTTTAAAGAATTAATTTGATTAGTTATTACTCAATTCTAATTTGTTATTTTTAATTAATAATATTGCTTGTAATCTCTTGCCACAATTTTTTATTAGATAAAGCATATTGTGATACAGTGTATAATGATACTTCATAACTGTCTAACTAACAAAAAAGCCTGTGAAAAGATTAAGTGCAAGTTTTCTCTCTTTATTAAAGTCCAAACTGTTGGAAAAAAGCACAAAATGATTTTCGGTCTGTAAATGGAACATTTTAAGCAAATTAAACTTGTTTTTTTTTTTTGCTTATTCTTTTTAAAAGCTTAGACTTTTCTTTGTGAGTAAAACTACACATTTAACTGCTTATTGATTTTTTTTATATAAACCTCGTGCATTTCAAAATTGGCCAACCTCTTTTATTTAAACCTGGGAACATCTTAGTGTTTACCAGCTTCCTTAAATAAACCTGAGAATAGTATTATCAAACAAACAACAAACTCTTTTTCTTAGGCTAGTTAACTTTCATGTTTCACTTCTTCATGTGTTGAGTGCCACCTCAAGGAGCCATCAAGTGAAACTATTTAGAGCGCCGTATTTTATTAATTAAAATTTCAATATTTGGTGCCAGTGTATTGATTATCATATTGCACAGAGAAGGACAACAATATATCATCTAAATTTTGTCCCAGCCCTATCGTTTAGTTTCATTACTTTTAGTTTGCTTCTCATTATTACGTTGTCTTTGTTCATGTTTCCCGTCATCCTTCATTACTATGGCAATTCTGTTAGTCTTTTAGTTCGTTATCAGTGTGTATTTAAGTTCATTTCTCTGCCTTGATTGTCGGTTATTATTTGTGTATCACACACTGCTATTTTAACTGTGGATTATCAGAGTTTGTTTATATACTTTTAAAAAAATACTTTTATTTTTGAATTAATCTTCATCTGATCTTCTGTGGACCTTATTCTCTACGATAATGATAAAAAGTATGGTATATAAACTGCACTGTCAACTTCATTTTTACAATACAATAAACTAGCTTAAGTGTGTTTGATGATCTAGAGTTCAGGTCTATGCAAATGAGCATATAACATGATGATCTTTAATTAGTGACTACTTAACATAAAACGTTAATGTGCATAATCAGATGTGTCAAACTCATTCAAACTGAAGAGGACACATGCTACAGAACATTGTATTTTTTTAGGCTAGTGGACTTTAAATGCACATTTCAAGTTGCAGTTGTTGTAAGTGGATGGATGGATGGATGGATGGATAGAGTCGATAGATAGATACTCCATAGATGATAGATAGATAGATAGATAGATAGATAGATAGATAGATAGATAGATAGATAGATAGATAGATAGATAGATAGATAAAACATTCTTTTTTTAGCCTTGGATTTGATGAATAGACATGGCTCCATTGTAGAGGCAGCTTGTGTTTGGTTGTGCATGCCTTCAGGCTGAATAGAAAAATAAATGTGTTTTTACATCAGCATGAGCAGCAAACAGCAAAAAAATCATTGAGAGTTTATTTCATTTCTTTTCCAGCAAGACTCATAGACTGACACAACTGACAACTGTTAAAACCAACAAGAAATAAATGACCCGGTTAATTTATAGATACATATTCCTGGACTTATAGAACATTTAATCAGCGCATGTTATTGCAGTGGCAATAAGGGATTTTGCTAAATGAAAAAAAAAAATGTTAAATGAATGCTAGGCTGATATTAATCTTTGTAACTGCACATTTGTACTTATTGGCATAGATGTTTTTTTTTCTATGAATATTAGCTTGTAAAATTCTTGTAACATTTAATGAGACTTTTATGGGAAGCAGTTTCTGCCCCCCCCCCAGCAATTACAATTCCAGACCAAACTGACAAAAAAAAAAAAAAAAATACTGATGACTCATCATGCACTTGTGGGCATGTCCAATGTTTTGTCCACTGTGCCCAATGTTTTGTTTTGTCAGGGTTGACATCTGACATTAATAACTCCCTGTTTAAAAGAAAATACATCAGGAGCGGGAAAGAAAAATGCAATTGTCAAGGTCTTTAACTATATAGTCCAACATCCTATCATATCACATGCGATACTATATATGTGCTATTTTGTTTTCACCATCTCTTTGTTACTTCCTATAATCTCCCGAGATTTTATAAGAGTCAAGATCCTGCATAATGGGATGCAATCCACATCCGCGATAGAAAGGGATTATACCCTGTGAGCTATATTTAGAGCGGAAAGTTTACTACTTCACAACTTGCTCGCACCTATCAGCTGCAAACTGTAACTGTGATGAATTTTAAAGGCCGCTTAATCCCTTTAAATCTCTGTCACATCCAATTCATTGAGGTGCCCGCTGGAAAAAAAAAGAAAAAAAAATCAAGCTGGCTTTCGGAATTGTGTCTGCGCTCAAAACACAGCCTGTGTAGGGAATCTATGCTTGTGCTGCCTTGGCAGAGATAAACCGAACACTCCAAGGCCTTCATGAGGGATTACGGTGCGTCAGTGCCTGGTGGCTTTGACCAGGAGACCTCACCTTGAGAGAGGAACATTCAGCAGGGGTTCAAATGTTCTATCTGGGCCACTGTGGGATTAGCATGTGAGACAGGACCAACGACTGTGAAAGGATTCCGGGTATACATCGGAACACCCATTTCCACGGAGCGACTCTCTTGAACGCTATGGCTTAAATGGCTGAACCCTGGATGTGCGATTAGCGCGAGAGAGTGGCGTTAATCATTTTGTGATGTGTACATCAAAAAGGATTGTCAAACTACAAATACAGCGCTATCCTGTGATATATTAGCATATTTCGAAGATAGCGAGCATATTATAAATGGAGGCCATGGTAAGATGTGCCAATTTGTGTCTAAGCTGTTCTCTGGGCAAGAAGAAATATGGGTCTGCTATCAATTGCCGAGGCGGACAGAGTACACAGCTTTATTACTTGAGTAAAAGTACAGATACCCCTTGCTAAATTTTACTCAAGTACAAGTAAAAGTACTACAGTCAGATGTCTACTTGAGTAAAAGTACTGAAGTACTTGTTTTCAAAAGTACTTGAGTATCAAGAGTACAAGAGTACATTTTCTAAATATTGCAATAATTCTAATACTGCCACAGTGCTTACATTTATGGACAGAAACGTCCTACATGGAGTTATGAAAAATGTTAATGTCAATACCTTGGAGAATGTAAAAGGAATTGAAAGTAAAATCAAGTCATTCATCTTTTTACCATGTTGCTTTATTTCATATTTAATAGAATTTCAGAAAATTCTGAAAATTGAAATAGTCTGGCGAAGATGGGGCGACGGGTCGGCTTCATCTATTGTTTCGTCTCTTATCTAAATCTGACCATGGAGTTGACTTTGGCGGAAAGCTGAAAGTGATTGCTGATAGGCTGTCCCAAACAGCGGCGCTTGCACAATCCAATCACGTTTGAGAAGGAAACAACAACAATTTTTTTTTTTTTAGAAGTAGTTACTTTTTACTCATGGTTATGGATAGAAATGTAATGGAGTAATAAGTACAATATTTCCCTCTTAAATGTACTTGAGTAAAGTCATGAGTAGCCTACTCCCCAAAAATGATATCTCGAGTAAAGTACAGATCCCTCAAAATTGTACTTAAGTACTGTACTCAAGTAAATGTACTCCGATACTGTCCCGCTCTGATCAATTGTCCTGAGGGGTAAGCTGTGCCATGTAAATACTGGGTAAAAAATATTAGTATTTGGTCTTGCTTTCCGGTACACTGTAAAAAAAATATTCTTAAGTACAATCAACATTTTTCAATCAAGCTGTATAAGTAATTTCAATTTAAATTACCTTAAACTGACTTAACAAAAAATATATGTGCTCATTAATGTATATTTACTTCGTTCAAGTAATAAAGTATTCTTGTGAGTGTATAATATGCCATTGAAAATGCAAACGGGTAAGGGGTTCTAATGTCGGTCGCCATGTTGCCCCTCCATCTTGAAAGTACATTAGCCAAAGAGGGACATACCCGTTAATTCAAGCTTCGCCTTTCGCGTTTACGTTTGAGTGAACACTCATGGACGAGGTTCGAACTGGAAGCCATGTTAATCTTGGACTACATTGGCCACCGTAGGAGTTAAAACGAAATTGGAATTGAGAGGAACAGAAGCTAATAATCACTGGATGGTCATATACCTTTTCACCGCTTGATGGGGGTAAAAATCACACAGTGTAGCTTTAAGAAACAGGTAATGAGTTTAATGGAAAGTTCCACATTGCTTGGAGATGTTGGGGATTGAAGCCATGACCTCATACATGTGAAGCATGTGCTCTACCACTGAACTATACCCCCAAGCAAGGCTAGCCTTCTTTTGTGTAGATACCTGTGTCTTATATTTGAGTTAGTTGAATCCAACTTTTGAATACATGCACTATGGGACAATGATCGGATCTATTGCCCTCGAGTGCCATGAGAGCTTCTAGTTCCACACACAGCTCCACATTAATACCCCACTCACACTATCACCCATTTGCGAACTATGTTTCACTGTTGTGTACATCTCCAAGCGTTTCCTAGTTTTATAGTCTGTATCCTAGTCTGTTACCCAGGTCTAGTCTGTCTCTTTCTGTTTATTCGACCCTTGCTGAACCTGTTCCTCGATTGTCTGCTGCCTGCCTTTTGACCCATTGCCTGTTTCCTGGATTCCATCTCGTCTGCCGCCTGCCTGGTTTCTGATCCTGAGTATTGCCTTGTCTCCTATGCTGTGTTTGCTATCTGTGACCCTTGCCGGTCTGACTACCCTGTAATAAACCCACGCCGCGTTTGGATCTACCTGTGTCTGGTTAAAAGAACAATTACTTGGAGATGCTGGGGATTGAAACCAGGACCTCATACTGTACATGCAAAGTACCACTGAGCTACAGTACATCCCCTTATGATGATTGTCCAGTTGTTTAGTTACATGTGCCTTTAAATAAACATGTATAGGTGATATGGTCAACACTGGAAAGCATGCAAATGACTTATTTTGATAGGTTAAAGTAATGTAAAAACATGTTCATAAAAAACTCATTGATCATATTAGTTGTAATATATCTAAACTTCCTTAGATAATTATATATAAATTATTTATAATGCATCTTCTTCTAAAAGCAATTTGGGGCCAAAACCAACTTTCCAATGGTTTGACTGACATATCAGTAGATGACAAATCAGTGCGTTATATTGAACTATTCTTGGAATTATCAATATGACTTTATCAATGAAAAAGAGATAAATTAGGTCAGCTACTGAAAATCCCTTTGGACGACAGTGAGGACGAGCACATAAAGGACTTTACAGTAAAGGTACTTATAAAAAAGACGTAGAAGGAAGAAATTCAGCACACTTTGTTTGGAGCTTTCATCTCACTGTTTTTCAGTGCTCTCGGATTTTGTGATGGATCACCCTTGGGTAATTTCAGCCACTTTTAGAGAGAGCTAAAGAGAGAGAGAATGAAAGAGAGGTGATATTTTAAGAAAATCCACAAGAGAATTTAACAAGTAGTGATATATTGTCCTTCAAATGCCTGAAACTGTCATAGAGATTGAAACAAAGTTTCAGAAATACAGGGAATGGAGATTATGAAAGTAAAACATTAAAAACGGTGGGGTCCAAACATTCACACTGAAAATCTGCATTCAAAATCCCATTTAAACCTGAAAAATTGCAGAAAGTAAAAACACATGAAATCGTAATGAATTCTATAAAAATATAAATATAAAAATCCACCCACTCCTTTTTTAATCTCCATAAAACATAAGCAGTGTCTTAGAATAAGCCGTTTACTGTTTCGGTAACACTTTACTTGAAGGGGTGTACATAAGCCTGACATGACACTTTCATTATCATGACATGACAACACACGAAGGATGTTTAATGTATGTTTATGACAACTGTCATTAAGTGTCATTTGCTCAATTATGACATTTTTAAAGGTTGTATCAGCGATTTCAGGCCCAAACAAAAATTATCACATTCATTCATTTAATCTTTCCAAACGATCCGCTAGCTACCCACCCCATAAGCAGGCTGTCAAAAACGCGTATCTATAGTCAGCCTAGGCTCTGAGATCTGCACACAAAAACAAATGGGTACAACCACCACTCAAAATCAAAATAAACAGTGTTCAAAGCAATCACCGACAGGGGTGGGTGTTTGTTTTTGCGCTCGTTCACGGCGCCTTCACGCGAAGTCGGAGCTGAAGAATAAGCCAGTGTCTATCAACCCTATGCTATCAATGGACCAGATACATTTAACATGGAAGAGACAATCCCAAAGAAGAGATGGAGGATTAGGGTGAGGGAATACCGTCATTTTCGTCAAAGAAACAAATAATAATCAGAGAGGCTTTTGAACGGTGGAGAGAACTCAAAGAATTTAACATTTTTAAATCGGATGCCGAAGTTGCACTGTTTCTTCTAGACAGGCGAGTAGCTTCTAGTGCTGACTTTTTTGTATGTGAACTGTGTGTGAAAATATAACTTTAAAAAAAATATCAGTGAAGTCTTGACTAAACTTGGAAAGTTCTAGCGAATATCAGATTGTAAGGATTTAGTGTGTGAGTTACATTTATATGTGTCTACTTTGATGTGTAGCCATAACATTGTACTATTAGCCAGACTGATCTCATGAAATTGCATGTGTATGACACGCCAATTCGTATTTTCTATAGTTGGCGTTCTATCAACACGCATAATCGCTTTTCAGCATGTTTATGAACGCCGTTGACTTAACGTTACATTACTGTATATATAAATATATGACCTACCTCAACTCCGTCCCTAAACCTACCCGTCACTGGGGTTAATAGCATTTATGAGTCTTCCCCTTTCATCCTAGGGAAAAAAATATTGTTCCCCAGATGTAGATATTTTTTTATACATTTTGCTTCGTTTCGCTCGGACATTTAACAGCATGTACATACACGTGGAATCACTCAGATGTTAATGGCGTAGAAATACACGCATACATGCGGATACACGCGGATAGCTCAAAATGCGTATCGATAACACACCACTTGACTTGAAAGTGGCGTGTATGTTTACGCAAAAGTCATGATGTCATGTTGTATTAGCAATAACTCTAGCCTACATTCAGGACTAACTTTAGCCGAATAATAATAATAAGCTGTTATAATATTATTCCAGATAGCTGTAGTTACCAGGAGTTTTTCCCATTACGTTAGATCTGTAGTAATATGACAGATTCTGGTGAGTTTTATCATACTGCTGCTTCCAGTGAAGCACCAGCAAAACTAGCTGTATGATATGACATGGCTCGACTGCAGATTTTACATCAGTATACTTTGTAATCCCAAGCCGTGAAGTTCACAGTTTACAGTTCACAGAAAGAGCCATCATTGAGGTAGGCTGTCAATATGAAAATAGTGTTTTTGTCGCTTTAAGAAATGCGTGTGCATGATCGTTTTTTCATGATGCACGAAACGGGAGGGAGGGGCGAGCTAACTTGGTTTGTTTGGGATCTCGCTTCAAACACAAACAGAAGTGACGTCACCCAAAATCGCCGATACAACCTTTAATGTAATTATGACATTTTTTTATGAGAACATGAGTTATGAGATGTCTTTGTTATGACAACTTGCCATAAACCAATACATCATAACCTGTCAGTATCTTGGTAATGACAACCTGACCTTAACAAGTCAACATAAATTGTCATAAATGTCATTAACATGACATAGCAGATTCATTACCAAACTTAAGGAACCACTTAGCTTTATGGGTTAACATTATCACCATGAGGCCATTATAACTGTCATAAATATTTTATCTTGACCTCAACTACAATTGTACAAATTGAATTTGTTATTAAAATGTTATAACGGCCTCATGACAGCCAATGTCAAAACTAATCACATGAAACAATGAACGCAGCTCACAATGAACACAGCTTTAAATGCGAATGTTCAGGGTTTGCAAACCACCAGATTGACCTTTCTGGCTCTTGACAAACACATTCTCAACTTGAGATTTGCTTGCTCTCTCAGCTGCTCAAAATTAAAATTAATGTCAATTCATTTGTTAAATTAAAATCCAACCTTGTTCTCACTCATTATTTGTGATCACACTTGAGAGAAGCAGATAAGAAGATGAGGTAGCCGAGCCGTGATTTGCCGCCGATTCAATGTGCAAGGCATTTTCTTTGCAGTTACGGCCAGGGGTGGGAAACAATCAGTCTTGTCTTTGACATCCTTGGTAAAAGCATCGATTCGGAAAGGGCGTGAGGCGCAGGAGTGTGTAAGAACCATATCATATGTCCGCCGTATCACTCCTACACCAAATCAGACCTTTCACCATCCCAGTCATTTGGAGGGGGAGTCAAAAATCAATGGCCATTACAAAGCGTTGCAATTATCTGCCCCAAGGCCATTTAGATCGGCCATTATTTTTTGTTTGTTCAGCAAATTGCGAGATAGTCTGGCCGTCTGTGGGCTTAGACAATCTGATAGAAGTTTACTGGAACTTCTTGTTTCTTTTCTATTTTCTGAGAAGTTGGGCAGGATGATTTTTAGCCAATATTGCAATATTGTTAAATTTGAAACTCAGAGTGTTTCTATGAGTAAATATCAATAATCTATCTGCCATGTTTAAGTTTCATTAGAGACAAATTGTCAGAGATTTATATAGGTTTAAATAAACAACATTAACCCTTTATAAAGCCTATTATGTTGACACATTTTGAAGGCCTCTAAATTACCAACATAATAAAAACTTTACTGTTGCATACAATCTTTTTCATGCCATTGGTATCGAATTGATTTTAAATAAACAATTGATTGTTTTAACTTTTTTAGCAGGTAAAAGTCATTTTACTATTATTACAAAAATGTCCAACATCAGGTTGTGGTAAAAATGTTTTTATTATTATTTAAAAAGTAAACTTAAAAAAATATCTAGTATTTCCGATGCTTCAAAACATTCTAACTAACCCACTGATGTCACATGGACTACTTTGATGACGTCTGTATTTACTTTCTGGACAAGGACAGTATACCGTACATTCATTTTCAATCGAGGAACAGAAAACTCTATGACTAAATCTAAAATATCTTAAACTGGTCTTACGGGCTTGGAACAACATTAGGGTCAGTCATTAATGTCATAATTTTCATTTTTGGGTGAACTAACTCTTTAACAAAGGTAAATCTGAGTTCTGATTGCAGGCATTTCTTCAGGGACGTGTCAATTTAAGATGGGATTTGCCCTGTTCAGCGCAGGATGAGTCTGATTTGCTGGTAGATTAGTATAAATTACTATAATCTTCCTCTGGGGAATGCAGCAGTACATTTTCTGCTCACAAAGCAACAGAGAGTGTAAATGGCTTGGAGGATATAGATATTTTTTTTAAATAAGCATGGAAGGAAATGCATTTAAATAGCATGCTGTTGAATAAAGACAGAGAGTTAAAAAGATCTATATCACACAAAATAAACGTTTTATATTGTTTTAAATGTTTAAAGGGGTGGTTGATTATGATTTCAGTCTTCTAACTTTAGTTAGTGTGTAATTTTGCTGTTTGAGCACAACATCTGCAAAGTTACAATGCTCAAAATTCAACACAAAGGGAGATCAATGCTTTTAAAGAAATCGTTTTTTAAGGACTACAATAAATGGCTGGTAGGAACTACAAGAGCTTCCTCCCAGGTTAGTGGCAAACTGTAGCATGTGTCTTTTCACATGCAATAGAAAGTCACTCTGTGTGGATCTCACAACAGTTCCTATACAAGTGAGATTATCTTGACAGCATATGATAAGCTAATTGAAGATGGTTAACTCCACATCAGCAACATGAATTCATTAACTAACCATTCAGAGATGTCCTGTTGCATTCTACATGTTGTCACTTCTTCATAGTCTCTCTATCTTTGTCTGACTCCAGTTTAAACATAAAAGGCAGTTTCTGACATTTTAGCATGTTTGCGTGAGGTAATCAGAGCAGCACTCTTGAAGCTCCACCCACAGTGTCGGGAGCTGTAGCTCATTTGCATTTAAAGGGCCAGACACAAACCTTGGGAGAAACCAGGTTTAGTCAGGAGACCATTATTCTCATAGATATCTATATAAAGGCTAGATGTCTTAAGGCCGAGTTTCTATCGTCATCACCGGCGGCCATATTGTCACAGGTAAGCTGATGTAAGATGAGTGGTCAACACGAACACAAATACTCTTATCTCGTTGAAATCTTGACGGATTTACAAACGGTTTGGTTTCTTACAAAAGTTATTAACGTGGCTATAATTATACGGATGATTATTTATTTATACACTTATTATTCATAAGTATGCTGTGTCATAACTACATCTCCGACGATTACTAACAAACCAACCCGCTTTGAAAATCGGTAGAAAATTGAGCAAGTTATGGTTATTTAAATAGTACATATACCATTAATACAATGTAACGAGTGAGCGAGCTGCCTGTGACAAGATGGCCGCCAGTGCAGACGTCGACCTCCATTGGCCAGCAGCGCGGACGAGATATCTAGCCTTTATATAGATTTCTCTGATTATTCTGCTCTGGCCAAACAAGCCAACATAATTTAAAGCTGCATGACAAATTATATTGTGGATTGAAATTCATATTTAATCCAGCTCCTTCTGCTTGAAGATTGAATGTAACTTAACTAACTTAACCACAAGCCACAGCATTGGCCATTAGCTAGACCAGTACCGGACTAGTCTTGTAATAACTGTTTGCATTGAGGAACACCAGAGTATCTCCTTCCTCATCTGATCTACTGATGCGAGCAAGGTGAGTTTCATATTTACACCGGCACTGAACTTCAGCATGGAGAAACTCTTTCAACAGCCACAATGACACAGTCTCTCAAGATTAATTGTCCTCACAAGCACAAAGTTCTTCAGCGAGTCAAAAAAAGACTGAAAAGTGAAATATTCCTCAAGAGACTCCTCCAAACGTCATACACGGCACAGATTGTCAAAGAGCACTTCAGTCAAGTCTATCCCCTTGAAGATCTAAATGCTATAATTTGTACTTGCAACAACTTATGAGTGGCTTGACACAGACATCCAAATCCTCATTCAGCACACTAAACCACAGATTTAAAAAAGCCATCTTTTTATGCCAGGAATATCAAGTGTCTAAATGAAACACGGTTAAGTTTTTATCAGTGCGATTAAATGTCCCACTCCTGTTTCATTCACCCTCCATTTACTCGCTGGTTTCGGCCAATAACATATTTTGTCAGGTCCTCAATTTGCTGGTACTTGACATCTACAATGGCATAGATTTTTGAGAGGCCTCATCTACATGAATTCAATAACGAAGCTAATTGTCCAAGCTTTCAGGCGGGGATTGATTTGTCTGTTTCAGCAGTGATAACACAAGTAATTATCTCCACTCTTCTGAAGCCCCGTCTCTCCAGTTACTCCTGGATTCGTAATTTACATTCAATATGAGTCAAACGTACTGCAGGAATTATGGTGGCCTGTGATTTTGAAAACAAGGAAAAATAATGAAATGTCTACAATCAAGGTAGTATCATGTCAACAGCTCCAAATGATGACAGTTATAAATTCAAAATTTGCACAAATATTATAGGGTCATTCTTAGTCCTCATCACTTAATCCATTGGATGAGATATAAAATAAAACATAAAACCATAAAATCCATTATTGTATCACACTATCATAGTTAAGTAAACATTATAGTTAATTTGAAATAATTTCACCACTAAAACTGTCTACACTCTAAAAAATTCTGGGTTGTTTTAACCCAATTGTGGGCCAAATATGGACAAACCCAGCCATTGGGTTAAAAATGTCATTTAAAAATGTAACTCAATGGCTGGGTTTTTCCCAACCCGATCTCACGGGAATTCGTACGAATTTTACGAGGTGGCTAATTCGTAACAATTCATTCGACCTCACTCGTACAAATTATTACGATTTTGCTAAATCGTACATATTTTACGAATTGGCCAATTCGTATGAATTCGTACGAATGACCCACCCCTAACCCCGCCCCTAAACTTAACCGTCACGTGGGTTTAGACAAATCGTACGAATTTGTACGAGTGAGGTTGATACGAATTAGTACGAATTAGCCACTTTTTAATCACTCGTACGAATTCGTACGAGTCGGTCGTGAGAATAGGGTAGGTTTTTCCATATTTGACCCAAAATTGGGTTAAAACAACCCAGCATTTTTTAGAGTGTATTTATTATAAAATAAATCCCTTTTCAGTTCATCTTCTCTGAAGACTGATTTCCCTTCAACCCAGTTACACTGACGTATGTCTATGGAAATAAATGTGCCAAATGTAAAAACATTTCTAGAATGTGTGAAACAAGGGTGTAAAATAAAGTTTCTCATGTTGGAACTATGTCAAAGCCTTTTTATATATACTGTTGGTTTGACTAAGTCCGTCTTTGATAGTACAACAGATCACAGCTGTGAGAAGGCAAACATTTTGCTTATTCTTCCAGTGGAGGGAAAAGCAGGAGCATCCTCTTTCATGTATGACTTCCAACAGTGATTCTCTGTAAACAATCTGTGATCAAAAAATCCCGACAACGAGCTGATGGAACTTCTGAAATCTCATTTTGACACATAAGAAAAACATTTCAGTAGGCCAGATCCGCCTTCCATATCTTATTTTTGTCAGCTCTGGCTGATGTTGTTTACTCTCAAGGCTGCATTTTGACTGTGACATCCGAAATAAGCTGCCTCCCCAGACTGCTGGTGTTACTTGTTGCTGATAAAGCAGGCATGGTGAGAACAGTAACTCAAAGAGGTGTGTGAAGATGACGTAAAACTAATTCTGGGTGAGATGACGTAGAACTAATTCTACTAAGTCTCTTCCAAGCCTCCCTTGCAGGCAGATAAGTAAAAGGGAAGAGAGGAAGCAGTCGGCTCAATATAAACAAACAAAAAATGACCACCTGGAATTGTCTCATATGACTAATTTAGTTAGCCGTTTCTTACATTGCTGGGCAAAAATCATAACTTAGTAGAGTCTACCTACCTACACTGTAAAAATGAATGTGCTTTATCTAATCAAAAAAATTGAGGCAACAGATTACAAGCAATATTTAAAATAAGTAAAACTTACAAAAAAAAACTTACATTAAAGTCGCCATTATGGTGATCGGTGTTTGTTTTAGGTTTCTCCTGCAGTGATTCTACTTGTTAACATCAGGTCTTCAATGTTGGCAATAAAAAATTAAGGGCCCTATTTTAATGATCTAAAACGCAAGTGTCAAAGCGCAAGTAACTTTGTGGGCGGATCCCGGCGCTGTTGCTATTTAACCGGTGGGATAAATGCCTCTTGGCGCCGGGCGCAAATCTAAAAGGGGTTGGTCTGAAGTAGCTTCATTATTCATAGGTGTGGTTTGGGCGTAACGGGAAACAAACCAATAAGAGCGTCATATCACATTCCCTTTAAGAGCGTGATGAACGAGGTGCGCTTGTTCCGTGGCGCAATACTATTATAACTGCGCATTTACCAGTGCACTTCAATTGGTTCACAGCCGAGGAGATCGATGTTCTCATCAGGGCCGTAAAAGAAAGAGAAGGGACACTGGGGATGAGACAAACCCACCCAAATTAGCTTCGGTTAAACATGCATATGATAATTTGGGTAAATGTGTAAGCTTTATGCCTATTTTTCCCATCGTCATGGACACAACAATGATTTCCCTCATGTTTATATATTTTTCCTTATAATAATGTATCATTTGCAAAAAGTAAAATGCATCTGTGTTGATGATGAGAATCATCTACAGTGTATGCGCGTTGTTCACACTCTGAATTATGGCCAAGCATGAACGCTTAAAATAGCATCTGAATGTACGCGCAACGCGCCACTGACTTTAGACCAGGTTTTTTCTGGTCATTGGTGCAATTGTTTTCTGGAACTGCAAAATAGCACCAGGGATTGTTTGCGCCAACACACGCCTCCTTTCTGCGCCAACCCGCCCAGGGAGCGCAAGTTCAATTCCTAGTTTACCAACGTGCGTCTGTGGAGGAAAAAAGCCAGCTTTGCGCGAGTGCAAAATAGAAATTAAAAATGCGTCAGTGAATAAAGTCATTTGTGCCGGGTGCAAGATAGAGCCCAAAGAGTTCTAAATTACTCTTTTACATCTGTCTGTTATTCATATATATATATATATATTTTTTTTTTTTTTTGGTGTAAACTTTAAATGGTTAACTTTTAAGGAATAATTTGATTAATTATTACTCAATTCTAATTTGTCCAATTTAATTAATAATATTGCTTGTAATCTTATAGTAATTTTATTGATTAGATAAAGCGTATTCATTTTTCTGTCTGTCTGTCCGTCCGTCCGTCCATCCGTCCGTCCGTCCGTCAACACTTAACCGACAAAGCATTTAAAAAATAATAATTGCAAGTTAATTTATAATGCGAAATATATTTGCACCTTTTCAAACAAAAGAAAAGAACTGATTACACAACAAAAAAATTTGCAACAATGGCACTGAGTGAGATCTAATAATCATTTCTCTCTTGGTGCGTATCTCTATCACGGCAGGATTATACACTTGGAGGCAGGCAAAAAAATCATTACGGCAGCCCACTTGAATTTAATCACGCACACTACAGCATAAACAGCTTACATTTCTCATTAACCCGAGGTGTGTCTCTAATCAGGGGAATACTTAAACAAACAAGGTCTCCAGTTAGAGATGCAGAAATTATGCATATTCAGATAGTTCAAAATGTTAATATGAAGACTCATAATACTGCAATCTACACAAGGGTCACAACATTTACCCCATTAAGATTTTTAAGAGAAAGAGTGGTGTTTACTTTAAAGGTGTAGCTCTGGCATGAAATACTTCTGTTATGATTTTCTTTATGTGGTTTTTAAAGCATGGGTAACCGGACTATGATAATCATTAGTATTAGATGTCACAATTTGTAGAAAGACGTACACAATTTTTAAACTGAAAAATGTCTGAAGCATCCAAAGAACAAACTAATTACATGCAATGTCAAAAATCACATTGAGCATGTGTTTCAGTAACATGGTGTCAAAAAGACTGGAACTAATGGTCTGGAATGCAGTCACCTTCTAAGGTGATTAAAATTACAATTAAGCATGGCATCAACACCAAGGACAGTGGAGAAAAGGTTATTTGATACAGTAGGGGAGCGCAGGAAACAAACTAACGCAGGGTTAAATATAACACAGACCTTTTACATTGTTAATCAGGATCAAGCAGGTTGTTTTTCCACTTTTATTCTCTCGCTGCCAGAACACGGTCTCCCGCAGATTTGTGGAAAATGTTGATAAGATTTTGTGAAGATACTGGACAAAGAGTGTTTTGACACCATCCAAGTAAATTTCCATATCAGAGCTGGGGGTGTTCAACACCAAATCTAACTTTATATTACCTTACCTAAAATGGAGAATGACTGGAGTGACGCAAGTAGCTTTGCAACAGAGTGGTCATTTGAAGTCAAGGACTTTTCTCCCCTACCTTCACCTGAAGTGGAGGAGGGTCAATTGTCTGTGGACAAAGGGCCATATCACAATGCAATGCAATTGGCATCTGATGAATTGCAATTGGCATCTGATGAATTTTGTCGAATAGATGTCAATAGCGCGCACTCTCTATATTCATATTGATATTTTGACTGCTATGTGAAAAAAATCCAGCAAAATGTGCCAGCGCACCACTGTACTAAATACAGATAAATCTATGCTAACTTGAAGGTATCCTAACTTTACTATGCTACTAACTAACTAATTAGGCTACACAAAATAATGAAAATATATATAAATATAACTATATAAATGCTATTCGAAATAGATGCTAAAATACTCTATCCTGATCGTTTTCAATACTCGTAATTTCAACTCTTTGACTCGCAGTGGTTTTGACAGAACAGGATGATTTTTGTAATGCCAAGGGCGTAGTGAGCTGGAATCGGCTTACGTCAGCTCTCACTGCTTACGTCACGAAGCACCACAAACATCCAATAGGAAATCTCAACTGCTGTAGACACCATTCAAAATGAAGAGGGCAGCATTAAGACGTTTTTACACCATATAAGTTACTCGAATCAATGATCAGCACTAATAAAGCTTCTATGGAAGCTTGATTCCGCCACTGAATATAAAAATAAAATAAATAATTGTGACATTTTATCTCACAATTCTGACTTTTTTTCTCAGAATTGCGAGTTTGTATCTCACAATTCTGACTTTATTTCTCAGAATTGCGAGATAAAAAGTCAGGAATTGTGTGAAATAAGTCGCAATTGCATGTTATAAAGTCAGAATTTGAGAATATAAAGTCAGAATTGCGCAATATAAAGTCAGGAATTGCGTGATATAAAGTCAGAATTTCATGATATAAAGTCAGAATTGGGTGATATAAAGTCATAATTGGGTGATATGAAGTCAGAATTGCGTAATATTAAGTCAGAATTGCGAGATATAAAGTCAAAATTGCGTGATATAAAGTCGCAATTCTGAGAAAAAATACAGAAGTGCGACTTTTATCTCAATTCTGACTTTTTTAGCACATTACAATTTGACTTTATAACACATAATTGCGAGTTTATTATGTCAAACATCTGACATCTTTTCTCAGAATTGTGAGATATAAACTCACAATTGCGAGTTATCAGGCCAATTCTAAGGGAAAAAAAGACTAATTTTTTCCACTCAGAATAGTTTAAATCTCACAATTCTGACTTTAAATCATGCATTTCTGACTTTATAACATGCAATTGCGACTTTATATCTAGCAATTCTGACTTTATAACTCGCAATTCTTACTTTATATCACGCAATTCTGACTTTATATCTCGCAATTGCGACTTTATATCACGCAATTTTGACTTTATATCACGCAATTCTGACTTTAAATCTCGCAATTACGACTTTATATCACGCAATTCTGACTTAATATCTCGCAATTCTGACTTTCCATCTCGCAATTCTGAGAAATAATGTCAGAATTGCGAGAAGTAAACTCGCAATTGTGAGAAAAAAAGTCAGAATTGTCAGATAAAAAGTCGCAATTACCTTTTATATTTTTCATTCTATGGCGGAAACAAGCTTCCATACCATTCTTATAGATTACACATGAACCAAAAAAGTTGGTTTAGGGTTTAGTTACCCTTTAAAATGACCATTACAATAGAGTGCATTAAATGCATATCAGCTAAAACACAAATTAGTAAATCATCACGGTGAGTGTTAAAGTAAAACATTTATTTTTCCAAGTTATGCCTTGGTTTTCATTTTAGGCCTTGAGCATCATTGTGTTGTTCATCATAAAACTCTGTCTAGCATTTAGAGCCATCAGTGGTTTCAGAATGAAAACCTTGTCATACAGCATCTCCGTACATGTCTTTTATCTCTAAAATGTCTCAACAGCTGGAAAAAAACCTTCTCTTTGTGCCACTTTTCACTGATTGGTTGTACTTTTGCAATACTAACAATTAAAGCAATTCACACAACCATAAAGTGCAGCCCCTTTCAGACAGCACAGTTGCTAGGTAACATGTCTGTCCATCCGGAATGAAGCACAAAAGGACATACAAATGTAGGAGACAATGTGGAATATGACAAATTGGCCACTTTTCCAGCAAGATACATACTTGCTCAGTAAGAAACAATATGGCTATTCACATTTGTACATGTATGGCCACCTCTTGTTCTGATATTATTACCATTTATACCTTTACAAATACATCCATCAACCTTGGCTGGGCCACTGAAGCAGAAGAGTAGAAGCTTAATCTCTACAGAAAGCCTCCCAAAAACAACATTATCCAAGTAGCATGTACAAATGTTTGTAAATTAACAAGCGCATCAAACCACTTGTAAGTCCATTACGTGCAAATTGACGGATCTTTTTCTTTGCTTCCACTGTTAATCAGGGACATAAGCACATTGTTGATCATTGTAATGTAAATGAACACTTTATTCTAGAGTAAATATGTAAAAATCTCATCAAATCTCATCTTATATGTTCAAATCAAGAGCATGGCAGTCACGTATTGCATGATGCATAACTGCTGTCAAGCTATTGCACATTGCTTTGACTTCCGAACCAAATTATATTTTAGCCCTATATTTAAATTATTCATTGAATAATTTAAAAATGTCTTATTTATATTTAAATAAGGAATATTCCTTATAAGAATAAATATTCCTTATAATAATAAAGCAACATTAGGGGGTGTCGAATGGACTCAATCTTCTCCATCATTTTATCATCGTTCTGAATTTTATCATCCGAATCTGAAAATAAATGCGATTTTCAATTAAATTAAATTAATTTATTTATTTGTATAGCGCTTTTTACAATATGGTTTCAAAACAGCTTTACAAAAAGTGCATTTCAGAAATGTACATGGAAAAATACAGTTATGTTAATCATGCATTAATTTAGAGCATAACATATCACCGGCGTGGAGTCGTCTCTTCACAGGCGTTTAGTTGTCTGGTCGAGATAACAGCAGAAAAGCTGATGGGAAATAATCAGAATAACTGCTGTTCATAATATGAATGCTTTCGATCTGATTCAACAATGGTGTGAAAGGAAAGCATTATGTGAATGCTTGGCTAAAGAAATGCATCTTTAATCTAGTTTTAAACTTTGGTGTCTCTCACACCAAAGGCATGTGTCTTATCCACTGTGCCATCACTACCCCTAACATACCCGTCACTGGGGTGAAGATCATATGAAAGCATACAAGCTTGTTCAATTAGCCACCAATTCAGCCAAACATAAAATAGTTATAAATTGTGTTGTGCAAAATGCAGAGGTAATTTTGTGTAATTCGATAGACTTTTGACAACTTCAGGGCTGTTAAATGGATACTCCACTTTTTTGGAAATAGGCTCATTTTACAACTCCCAGAGTTAAACAGTTGAGTTTTACTGTTTTCGAATCCATTCAGCCAGTTTTCTGATATTTAGAAGAATATCAGTAACCAGATCCCATTGACTTCCATAGTATATATATCTTTTCCTACTATGGAAGTCAATGAGAGCCAGAAACTGTCTGGTTACTGACATTCTTCTAAATATCTTCTAAAAATCGACTGAATGGATTCGAAAACGGTAAAACTCAACTGTTTAACTCTGGGGGAGTTGTAAAATGAGCCTATTTCCAAAAAAGTGGAGTATCCCTTTAAAACTAAAGATCGAACTTCTGCATTTTTGTCACACCCAATTGTCACACCCAACGACAATTGGACCAACAGAGGGGCGGCACCAAAATCAAAAGTATCATAGATGTTGAAGATTTTGGCAAAAACCAATCATCCACCACTGACTATTATTATTATTTTAATTTTTTCATGTTTCACAGTCAGCAGTAAATTCCCCTGTAAGTAAATTCTCTGGCCGTTAACCAGTGCTGGTCCTCCCTATACACAAAGTATGCAAGTTGCTTAGGACCACCGGGCCCCCTTGCTCAAGAATGATTTTGGCTTCCAACGATTATACAGCTTTCCGTTACTTTCTTTTAAAGTGGTGGGCTGTCATCCATATGTAACATCCAAAGCAGTTCGAATCATGTAACGTCACTTGTAAAAGTATATTGAGCTGCGAAAGAGACGCTGTTCAATGGGCGGCTTTTTGTTCATGTGATTCGAGATGGAAAGAAACATGGACACGTACAGTATACTTTGGGTTTTGTGCGCTTAAACAGACAAATACACGTAAAAAATGTGTCTAAATGTCCATTCTGGGACTTTTAATTTAAACGCATTCAGTTATGTCTTGAACATAACAGCTGGGAAGCAATCAAATGTTGTCAGAGTATTAGTTCTGTGCATTAGGTTTTAAAGTGACAGCAGCCAAATAAACCGCTGGTCTCTCTGTCGTTTAACGCTAATCAAACAACAAAAGAAAATGAGAGAATCAGAGAGAATGCCATTAGGAGCTTTAATAAGAATCAATGTATATTTAATTCAAACAGTAAAGACGATCCAGTCTTATTTATAATTTTGTTCCCCATTTGATTACTTTATTCAATTTCTGTTATTAGTAGTAGGCTACCTTTATATCTTTTTTCTGTTGTTTTTGTCCAATTGTTTTTATTTTTTTATTCTATTACTGATCATTTCAACTGACTGTTGTTTGTTGACTGTGAAACTGCTTTGAAAGAACAGATTAAGGGGGTAGGGGTTTTATTTTGCACTGAAAGGGGCCCCAAGGACGGGCACTGACGTTAACATTATGCCTGTGATATGGTGTGTTAGGACAGAGAGAGGGAACTCTAGAGGAGGCAAGGAATTGAACAGACTGGGACAGTGAGGCCCAAGAGACCCTCTAATTACAGTGGAGAACAGCCTAGTAGACGCAATGCAAATGTCCTTCAGACAATTATGCGCTGCCGACACTAGCATTCTTGAATGTTTCCCGACACTCATCATCATCATCATCCTACATTCTCACAACATAATTAGAAATGAGCAGCCTGGAGCCGGAAAACATTGTGGCTCATGCATTCAGTGCATCTTAGCTCGGCTGCCCCCTCGTAGCCTACTTCATAAAACCGTACCCTGCGTTCAATGGGCAGACACTGTAAAAAGAAAATGAGCTCTGCTATTGACCTTCCTCCTATAATATTGCTCACAGAAAGACACAGCGGATGGGTTTTAATTACCCTGCCCTTTGATTACACATCATCATCTTGGGCAGCTGTTATTGCAATGTGATGGAGTTACAGGCTAATGCAATTTGTTGGAGCATCACAAATGCGGAATCAAGAAGAAATGAAGATGTGCGATCTGGCATTAAGTCGCGGATTATGTTAGGAGGGACAGGAAAATGATTAAGCCGAGTCTTCACGTAGGTGACATTTAAATTTTGGTTTCCAAGTAAAATCTTATCTGAAGGAAATGTAAAGTTCACAGCTGTATTTGGGTAAACATTGTTGTCGAGAGTGCTGATAATGCCTCATAATGTAATAGCCATATTAAAAAGACTTGTAATTGTAATTAGCGCTGGTTGTTCCTCGTGGCTATGGAAACTAATTTCCCTCAGGCATGCCTCTGTATGTAAACTAGAGGAGTATGAAATATGGAGCTTATTATTATGAAATAATACAGCGTTAATCGGCGGTTGTTGTCTTCTAGGCATTGTGGGGTTAATGGACTCAGAAGACTCCTTTAATGAAAAATGTGTAGATCAAAACTGTGGCAAACCACATGATCAAATTTGGAAAAAGCAATACGTGTCCTCAATGGACCCTTTTCACATCTCCAAGTTAAAGAAAAGCGTGGAAAACGGCACAGCGGCTGTATGGAGGTACAATGGGAGACCATAGCAAATATTATTGCGATGTTGTCTTTTATTCCAATAGCAAAGAGGATACAAGAGTATACAATTTTACAAAAGAAGAAAATTACGAGAGAGGGATTATGGCAGTCAAAAGAAAGGATAAAGTATAGTTGAAGGCTCTAACCTGGATCTGAAATGCATTACTTAAATACATACTTATGCAATGCAATAAGCATGTTTCACTTAACACTTAAAAGTCATTATTACACATTCGGGTCTTTAGTGACCCAGATCCATATCTAATCAGTCGCGATAATATAAAACTCTACAGATATTAGAGTAACAATTACAGAAGAATAAAATCAAGCATAATTTGTTACCTTTTGGAGCTTGGAAGGTTTCAGTTTGAGCAGATGTTTTATACTAAGGCTGAATCCCAATTCACCCCTTGGCCCTACCCCTTGTTTTCAGTGTACCCCTTGGCCCTTAAAACGGAGATATAAGGGCCAAGGGGTTGAAATATACCCCTACGAAATGGAACAAACCTTCATAAACCCGATACGTCGGCAAAGGCTCTGCCGTTACAGAGTTTTTATAGGATTTCTCCATGACAACAACTGACAATCAGCGCAGCTGCTCTTAACTTTGAATAAACATGATGATTATAACATCCCTTCCTCGAAATGTATGTCTTTTCTGATCGGAAAGGTAATTTATTATACCATTTCTTAATTTAAACGACTATAGTGTTATTATAAGAGTAAATAAAGTGCGTCGTGGAATCATCTGGTGCTAAATTTAAATGTTTAACCGTTTGCGATCCATCTCGTCTGTGATTTCCGATGCATTCCGTGAATTTACTCACAGCCCTCCGTTTGGAGTGTGCCTCTGAAAAATCTCCGTTTCGAGGGCTATATAGCCCTACCCTTCGCCCTAACACTCGATCTCAACAAGAATCGGGACACCCTACCCCTAGACGTGAACACGCAAAACGGAGGGGTAGGGCTAAGGGGTAGGGCCAAGGGTGAATTGGGATTGAGCCCAAGTCCTCATCAGAGCTCATTTCCCTACATTCAGTATCTGGTTCTCATTCGTGATCTCCAACATATTCTCAAAACTATCATTTTCAACATCTTCAAAATCAATATTTTGATTGCTGACTGCTTCTTTACCAGATCCACCATCAAGTGACATAGAAACTAATATTTGATTGTGTTTAGTACTTGCTCTGCAATAAATCGCTCAGTCATTTCAAGTTTTGCTGATGATACTTCCTATTCTTTTGTTTTTCTGATTGCGGTATTTGAGTGAAACGTCACTTCATCCTTATCAGACATTGATGCCTTGTGTAATAAAGTTGAATTGCACTTATTTAGTAACTAAAACTTAAACGTTTTAATGAAAATTTCAAGTTAGACACATGACGTCAGGATGAGACGTGTAACGTACGCGTCGAAAATATGTACATGCGCGTACCTTTCCACAAAGCTGGTTAACGATCTCAGTTTCAGAGCGGAAAGCGAGGAGCTCCTGGTCTCTGCTTCATTCGAGTTTACAGACATTTGTTCGTCCTTTCTTTGTTGTTGACGAACACAAACTGTCTTCTAAGAGCAACAGTTCCGCGATGGCACGAGTGTCATCACTATGAGTGACACACCCCTTGCGCCATTGGTCCTGGCTTTTGTTCACACAGCGCGCGTTTCGGGACTGATCCAATCAGTGTTGTAGTCGAGACCAGCTCACTCGAGTTCGAGTTCGAGATTCGAGACCATAGAGGGTCGAGTCCGAGTCGAGACCATAGAGAGTCGAGTCCGAGTCGATACAGAGACCAAAGACAGTTCAGAGTCCTTGTCGACTGTCCATGACCAAAAGACAGTCGAGAGACATTTTCAATACATAGTTGAGCTAGAGGTTCCACATCACATCTGACCTGGGCCCTACTGCATTTGCGTGCCGCGAACATTGTAGTCTCAAGTCATGCGCAGTTGCGCACAAGAAAGTCAGCAATCATTGGACGTTTCAATCAAATGAGTCGAGATCAAGACCATAGAGGGTTCGAGTCCGAGACCATAGAGAGTCGAGTCCGAGTCGATACCGAGACCAAAGACAGTCGAGTCCATGTCGAGACCAGAGAGGTTAGATAACCTAAGGTTGGGTCTCAAACCAGACTTAAAAATATCTTCAAGAATATGTAAAAATATTTGGTGGTAACAATGAAATTGGCACCATACTCAAACAGTATACCAAATATACCATGGAATCATGTAAACTGTAATGGCAAAAAGACCACATAGTGGTGTAGGGAATTTTATTATGAATATTACTTACAATTATAACAATCAGTAAGTGCTCTTTCACAGAACATTACTGCACACGAATTCTGTGTGGCTCTTATATGCAAACTGAATTAGGGATGATAAGGCAGACATTTTCAATACATAGTTGAGCCAGAGGCTCCACATCACATCTAAACTGGTTCCTGCTGCATTTACGTGCCGCAAATATTATAGTCTCAAGTCATGCGCAGTTGCACACAAGAAAGTCAGCAATCATTGGACGTTTCAATCAAACAACAATTTAAAGAAATATTAAACATACAGTAATAATCCTGACATATTTTGAATGGGACTAGAGTGGACTCGGGAATAAGTCTGAGTCCCGACTCCCAATATGTTCCAGTACGAGTCAATTCCGAGTCAAAATGCACACGAGTCCATGACAAGACAGACTCCATTAAAATATGGTCTCGAGACCGAGTCCGAGTCTCGAGTGCACAACACTGCCGGCAATGTTACTAGGTCCCCACTCCCCAACCCGGCATCGATGCCGGTATCAATCTCGGGTCGTGTTTGCGTTCACACAGTTCTGGCAATTTCCGGCAATTTTCCGGGATCAACGCTGCTGTGTGAAAGGGGTTTATATGTCATAAAATGTCAAAGGTAATTCATGAATGTTCATAACTAATCATACAACTATTGTTTACACAATTAAGTGTAAAATAATACAAAAAGTGTAACATTGTACATACAGTAAATTGCAAAAAGTGTAAAACCACATAGTCTCATACATCCATTTCACCACAGTACATCATCTTACTATTTACAGTACTTGCCCAGCTTCACAGGAATTCATCAAGTCCTGTCATGGAAACCTTAACCAGAATCCACATATTTAAAGTGCCATTAGAAATTTTTACTTTTGCCATCTGATCTGCATATGAAAAGTGACATGTACCGCCACCAGGTGCAGCGCACAGAGAAGAATGAGTGTTCCTGAACGATTGTAGGGGCTGTAATTATGATATTATTCAGAAACCTCCTTTTCAACAGGCCTGGCATGTCAGCGCTGCTTTCATTGTGTTTAACAGATTGAGCTAAATGGACCCTGGGACTCAAAAAAATGGAATCTGCCTAAAATGAACACCATAATACAGCTATCAGAAAGACTAGCTGAAAACTTTTCAAACTGAAGTCCGATCAAAGAGTTTGAAAAAGCGCTCTCGAATTGCTCGGGTTGGGAACCCAGGGAAGGGAGGATTTATTATAAAGACCTGCTGTAAACTGCGGATGAAAAGCGCAGCGTGTAAGAGGAAGTAGATCTTTTGAAGCCGGTGGAGTCTGTTCAGTCATGCATCCAACTGTTGATTTTCAAACTCGCCCGAGACACGTCTGCAGATTTCAGGTGTTGATTCAGAACCGGAAATCTGAGTTTCAGCGACTATCATACACTTCAAGGCTAACAACAAATAACTCACCTTTTATTTTCATAGTCTCAACTTTTATTTCAATTCTAAGCAGGCTAAAAATCACAGAAAGGAAGGTTTTCGATTCCCGCGGTACGTTTGCCTGCAGTCATGCTTTTAAGTATCAAGACATGTGCGGCCCCCCACTATCCTGTCATCAGACCCTTTGAAGCACTTTCTCTCCCTGCAGCTTTGACTTCATTTATAATTTCAAACACTCAATGGAAACAGCGGAGAGAACCGGGTGCAAACGACCGGCATGCTGTGTGGCATTTTTCCCGCTCGTTCTGTAAGTGTGTGCATGTTCTGGCAATAGGGGTTCTTCTAAGAAATATTTCAGCAAGTGTGTGTAAACTGCAAAGCACAAAGACGTATTTATCGCACCTCTTTCTTTCAGCTATCTTTCTTTCGGCTATCGTTTAATAGGAAGTTCAGCAGAGGTGTGCAATTAAGCCCCTGGGCAACCAGGCACTTATTGGTAGATGCTCTCTTACGCCAATTGTGACTCTAGCTAGATGATGCACAGCACAATAACACTGGCTGCTACCTGAGGAACTCGGCTTCGGTATTATCTGATGTTTGAAAATGCAGTCACTCATTCTCTGATTATCTAACAAAGCTTTTTTTTTTTTTAAAGAAGCTCACAAAGGTTTGTTTGATCAAAGATACACTAAGGCCTTGTTTACATGAAGGGAAAACGCAGATATTTCCCTGTGGTTTGGCCTCTCATTTACACGAAAACCCAGTTTTTATCACAGAAAACGATTATTTCTAAAAACTCTGGCTAAAGTGGATATTTCTGAAAACGGCAGTTATGTGTTGCCGTGTCAACTGGGAGAAACAGGATTTTACTTTCTCTGTTGTCGATTCTGAGAATTCTGATTGGCTTGCATGGCTTTATCCTTCTCCCCACACTGCCGCCCATAGGTTTGGCATAGATATGATGGCGTTCGACGGCATATTTATGCGGGTGTGTGCACGATGTTACTATTGAAAATGGAGAGGGGGAAAATATTCGTTTCTCGAAATACCCAGCTTTGGAAACGTGGCCTGAATAGAACAGTAATAATAAATATAATTACAATTTATAATAACAGTTTACAAATTTAATATATTTTAAATGTAATTTATTTCTGTGATCATTTATTTCAGCATCATTAATCCAGACTTCATTGCCACGTGATCCTTGAGAAATAATTCTGATATCCTGATTTGCTGCTTAAGATACTAATTATCAATGTTGAAATCTGAATTGAAACTTGCCGTCCCCGAAAAGTTATTAAATACATCGTTAAAATAGTCTAGTGACTTCACTGGCTCAATCTTAACTTTATCAAGTGACGAGAACACTTTTTGTGCGCAAAAACAAACAAAAATTACTACTTTTTCAACTGTTCATTTTCTTCATATGGGCCTCTAGTCAGTTAACGTAGTATGATTGCGTAGAGCTACGTCACACGTAGGCTCACTATTGGCCGACGCTGGTCATGTGTGTGATGCGTGTGACGTACAATAACAGAAGCTTACGTTATTAAACTAGTAACCTGACTCAAGGCAGAGAGAAAAGTAAACGAATAGTTGAAATAAAGTCGTCATTTTTGTTGTTTTTGCGCACAAAAGTTTTTGTGCGCAAAAACGTTTGAATAAACTTAAGATTGAGCCACTGAAGTCACTTAGACTACTTTAACGATGTCTTTAATAACTTTGAGGCCAGCAAGTTTCAATCCCTCAAGAAGCCTATGGACTGGATCTCAATGTGTCTTCCGAAGATGAACGAAGGTCTTACGAGGTTGTAACAAAATGAGGGTGAGTAAATACTGACATGATTTTCATTTTTGGGTGAACTTTTTGACTTGGCCCACCATTGTCTAACACAATATTTGAGTGGCCCCTATACTGTATGTACACTGTACAGTACACTCACTCACTCTCTCTGTCACACACATGCACACGAGACACAAAGCATTTTTTCAGCCGTTCACACTAATAATTGGCATTACCGCAAGGACATAGACAGGACAGCTTGGAAGTCCCACATTCATTTTAGAGCGAAGCACACATTTGCATCTCCCAAATTCTGGCAGATTATCAAAGCTCCCACTGGGCTTAATTTAAATGTATTTATATTTATATTGAAAAATTAAAGGTCTGAATGAAGCTGTTGAAAATGTCAAACATTATTTGAAATATTACAGGAATTAGAGAGCATCTGCACGCCAACGCCACATCCGCTAGATATAAAAAAATAATAACTACGGCCAGATGCTGTTTGCACTAAATACCCTCTTTTCAATTTGTGCTGCTATGGCAACCATCTGTGAATAAGTCCTCTCTCTTTAACCTATTCCCTTTTCGGGCAGCTTCTCCATGTTGTTTTTCCTCTTCATCCACTCAACATGTGTCTTCTAAAGGGAAGTACTGGCAGTGGCAGCCCCGCTATTCCCCACTGTATCATTAAACATGCCTGCAGTGGTGCCGAGACTGTCTACAGTCTGACAACTGTCTCTCCAGCCAAGCATCGCCTGGTTTATGAGCACAAACAAAGACTTTCTTTGGCAAATTTTGCCTGGCAATTACCTAAAACAGCATGGGATTTGACATGATTAATTCAGTTGGTGTAAACATTTCATTACGATGCTAACAGGTGGATAAACAGATGTGGGTTGATATAACATGGCTTGTCGTTTCTAGTGTGAAAGAAAGATGTGCGAAGACATCAATAAAATATATTTTTTGTACGGATAAGTGAAAAGAGATAAATATAGGGCGAAGTATATAAAGTATAAGACATGCTCAAGCTTTTTAAATTTCATGACTTGTTTTTGCCGCAGAACCTCCGAAGGGATTTGTCAAGTTCAAGAAGACCCCAAAAGAATCCTCCTTCAAGATTTAGGTCAATAGCTTGAGTTGGTGCAGAGGATGGAACATGAGATCAGATTTACTTTTCTGTTGATGCTACATGAAAATAACAGACATATGCAGCACATGTGATGTGTGGGGCGCTACATAAAGGTACCAAAATCAGACAGATATTCTTTAAGGACTAAAGATAACTAAAAGAACAAAAATTAATAGATTAATAGAAAAAAAACAGATCATTTATTATAAATACAAATTTTTGAGTTGAAGGAAAACATGCTGTTTCGTGCATGTATCTTTAGTCAAATTAAAAAAGGGCACTTCTCATAATTATGTTTTTTTTTCTTTTTACTTTTTTTAAACATATATATATATATATATTAACACAACTTTTTTAAAAATGTATTAAAATATTTTTTTTCTTCCTCAAACTCAATTGTTTCATTTTCAAAAGATGTCTACAAAATACTCAGTTCACACAGAAACTATGGTCTCCTTAGTATTCATAGGTTTATAGAGCAGCAAAGGAAACCATGCCACAATGTGCATGTGCTCTATGCTACTAGTTTCAATCAAGTATACATTTGATACACCTGATGGTGACATGGACTTAGTTTCACATTTGAGGGAGGACTGTAAAATCATCATCAAATAAAACCTTCAAACTCCACATTTAGATGGAGTTTGTTTAAAACCTATCCTCCATCTGTTTGCATCTGTAGATTTCTTCTAAATTCACCAATTTAAATTTCTAAATTTCAGGGGAAAGACTCTTGATGTATGCAAGTCATTAATTTTGATAATAAGAATTTTAGGCCATAAAAAGTCATAAAAACATTGGGTTATTTGTTGTTCTATATTATTTTTCAAAAATTAAAAAAGCACTCCAGACAATCAGTGCTTAGCATCTACGTCAAGCTCTCAGCCCGCCCTCTGTTCGTTGACTGGCCAGCTGTTTTCAGGCCGGATGAAAACTGATGGTGCGTTCACGTGCTACGGTAATTATGGTACATACCAAAAGCTGACGTGGAAAATGCACATGAACACCCCCTCATATGGTTTTTTCCACTGGGCAACTCATAGAATATTTTGATGCACTAGTTGCCGATATGAGATAATCTTTGACCTTTTCTAAATGGCGGAGAGCAACGTGAGAGTTGTGAATTGTAAAAATATGAACCATTCATGATCTAGAAAATATACAGCATATTATTTACTGTTTGAGTTTTGATAAATAATTTTCTTGCTGTTGCAGATGACTTAAGCAGTCTAATTTAGTTTTAGCTAAATAACAGGTCTGGATCTCAATCTTTTTACCACATTACGACAACAAAAGCACTTGAACGCTTTCATATTTATATATATATATATATATATCAAATGGTAAGGAACATAAAACCTTTGGAATGCTTACAAAGAACCTTAAAAATATGCATGAACTTATGTCAATAAGGATTTATATGTATTATACACTGACAGTTTGAAATATCCACATTTACAATTGTAAAACTCTGGCCAAGCAATATAAAATATAAATAGTTAAATACATATGCATGTAATATAAGTGTTTAAAGATTCACTGTAAATGATAGAGAGCAAAGGTAATCTAATGTAAAAAAACAACAACAATAAAACAACATCAACAAAAATAAGCATGTTGACTAATAAACAATACATACAAAATATTGTGCATCCTTACTTCAAACAACTGGCAAAAAGTAAATGGCATCAATAGATGTATTTAGTTTAAAAAAAAAACATACTAATGTTTCAAAAATTATTCGTAGTGTTGAAAGGGCAACTTTTGTGTAACATACAACAAATGGGCAGAGTCGTGTCAGTGATTCATTCAAGTGAATCAGTTTACTTAACCTCTGATACAGAGACCTGTTCAACAGTGGAAAAAAAACCTGGATGAAAAGGAACGGATACAACAGGAGCAAAATAGGAAGGACAGCTGTCAATGGTGGTGAGGTGAATAGTCTGGCCCTCAGGGTCAACAGTGTTGCACTGGAGGTGAATTTCAACAAAGTCTGCATTCAAAACCACCTTGCAACAGTGCGCAATAGAAAAACATATTCCCCTCAACAGACCTTTGGACAATTCCAGATTTAAAAATGACAACAGAAATCAGCTAAAGATATCACTAAAGATCTAGATTGCTTTGTTGTTTTATAGGAGTATCATGTTAAGATGTACTTTATGCAGATTCTATTAAGAAGAATATTTGATAAGTGATGAGGGTGATTTGTGACATGGTGAAAATCCATGAAAAAAAATTTTGATACTCATTTGATACTCACCCTCAAGTTGTTCCAAACATCTATGTGTTTATTTGTTCTGCTGAAGATATTTGGAAGAATGTTTCAATCAAACAGATCTCAAATCCCAATTGACTTCCATGGTAGGAAAAAATACATACAGACTATAGTAGTCGAGATGTGGGGATTGAGATCTGTTTTATTGAAACATTCTTCCAAATATCTTCAGCAGAACAAATAAACACATAGAGGTTTGGAACAACTTGAGGGTGAGTAAATGATGAGAGAATTTTCATTTTTGGGTGAACTATCCCTTTAAGTGCAAAACTGCAAAACTTTTGGCCAAGCAATATAGAAAATAGTTAAATAGATGAATATGCATGCAAACATTCAAGTCTTTTACAGACCCATTAGATGTGGAGAGGCACTTCACAGCTTTAGCACCTGTTCTGTATGAGCACACACAAAGCTTTTGTCACTTATGGAAAATTGTATATGCTATTGTACAGCAGCCTAGTTCTGAGATCCCCACAACACAATGGTCTCTTTCTACACAGTGAGCAAATTACAATGGTTTGAAGGTGCCGAAAATACTTTTAGAACAAACAAAAGTCTATCCAACAGTATGTTTATATATGCAATTTACAAAGAAAAAAAAGGCACTTTCAGATGTGTTGAGCTTATAAAAATCAACCCTACTGAATATTATACTGTTCTAATGCTTTCTATCTATCAGCTTTATTTGCTATAGCAGGTCACATTTGTGACGGCCAGATGTCTATGTCCCTTTCAGCATAAGCTTGGGTATCTGTAAATATCCAGAAACATGCACAAATGGGGCAAAAGAATTGGAGACACCTGTCCCCTATTACACAACACAACCACAAAAATTTGAATAATAAACTGCCATGAGAATAATATGAATATTAATGGACAAAAATACAATTGTCAACCAGAATTCACCATATATTAAAACAAATCTCAAAATATGTTACTGTATACTTATGACAAAGTGTTACTCAACATATTAATCAATCAGATTTTAGAGCTGGGCTTAAGAGCTAGGGCCTGAACAACATAATCAGTATAGGTATTTTAAAGGAGATGCTTGTCTCTATACCTCTTGTAAGCATTTGTAGCTGTCTTAGCAAATGTAACTTCCACCAGATTTAGCCACTGATTTGACTGCTGCCATCCAAATACATGTTCTCTCTCTCCAAAAAGACCACTTACCAAAGCAAACCTGAACACAAAATGAATAGTGGGCAGAGAACATTTCAGACTGGCTAGTTTTTTTTTGTTTTTTTGCTGCCTAGAACATGTAGCTGTCACAGAGACAGTTGTGTTTTCTCAGGAGACCTATTTCAGTGATATACTTCATGTTGAGACATTTAAAAAAAATACACACTTTTAACAGTCACTGACGGGCATCTCTGTCAGACATCTAGTTTTTGCTCATAATTCAGTGTTGTAAGAAACATCAGATAATGTGCAGAAAGGCTGTGCAGGCCCACAATGCATTTACTTGCATAACACCCTCATTAAAGGTTATACATTTTAAATATATCAGATGCAATTATGGGATGTGCAAATATGCCTAACACCCACTCACCCGAGTATCTTATTTAAATTAATTACTAAATCTCATTGATTCTACATCTAAAAAACAAACATGTAGCTAAATAATCATTAGTATTACAGGTCTAGAACTCTGGACAAGCTGAAAGGCCAGAAAATCAAGGTTAAAGTTTACAGTGTGATGACGCCATTGATTATTTGCACAGTGAGTAAAATAACAAACTCATACTCGTACAGCCCCACTACCCTCAGCAAATTAAAACGCACAAGGCCGCTCGAGCTCCTGTTGTAGCACCTATTAAACAGAAGCAGGTGTGGTGCTACAAATGAGTTAATGCAGCATGGAAAGTGCAATTTATTTTAGAGACAGTCATAAAAACCCTCATTGTTCTGTGTTTTTAAATTATTTAGTATGATGCTTGTCTTGCATATTTCCACCATTTTGTTTATTTGCCTGAAGCTTAAAAAAAAGAAAGAAAAAAGACATTTTGAAATGATAGGAAGATTAAAAAGTTATAAAGGAACAGTGCACCAAAAAAAAAAAGAAAAAAAGATAGTTCTTGGTGTGAGTCATTATCATTGTTTATGTAATCACTGTCATAATGTTCCAAACCTGTGTGACTTTCTTTTATCCGTAGAACACAAAAGAAGATATTTTTTTTAAGAATATCCTGGCTGCTCTTTTCCATATAATGAAAGTGAATGGAGACTGGGACTGTCAAGCAGCAAAATGACAAAAAATTGTCATGCCTTTAATAGCTTGAAGTAAATCTCTACACCCTTGCCCTATTTAGTACATGTGGTCTATGAAATATAGCTGCGGGCAGCGATGAAGGGACAAAGCTGGTGGTACCGGGTTTGCGGTGCCACCGGCTTGGGCCCGTAATCGCTGCTCGCAGCTATATATATATATATATATATATACACATATAATAACATATATATACATATATATATGTTTTCCTTAGGATTTCCTTATATATATATATATTGTTTTCCTTAGGATTATTAGGGCCCAAGCGCTGAAAGGGCGGGCTGAAGCTGGTACCCAGGCGTGGCAGGGGGGCTCGACTGCGCCCCCTGCAATGGGCTCCGAAAACTTGGTCCATAAATGAAACATGCTTGCATGTAATAATATGAAACTCGGTACACATATTGATCTCATCGGTTCATACATACTTCACACTCTCACTTTTTACCCTAGCCCAACAGGAAGTTGGCTATTTAGGGTTTTTTTTTTTGAAAACGCATGCAACGGAATTTGAAATACTCCTCCAAGGAGAATTCGAACACACTGCACGAAACTCGGTCAGCATGAAGTCAAGACGCTTGCATGTAATAATATGAAACTCGGTACACATAGATCTCATTTGGGTCAAACAACTTTCGTGCTCTAAGTTTTAACCTAGTCCAACAGGAAGTCGTCTATTAAGGGTTGTTTGTAAAACGCATGCAATAGAATTTGAAATACTCCTCCTAGAGCACTGATCAAAATTCGACAAAACTTCGATTTTGTCGAATTTTGTCAGTGTGAAGTCAAGACATTGAGGATGAATGACAACCTTAAAATCCCCATTCGAATAAGAGCAGCCAAGATATTCAAATATTCTACGCAAAAAGTTATATAGCCTTAGAATAACTTAAAGTTCCTCTGCAGTCAATCATTTTATCCATTAAAACTCACCTGTGATCACCAAAAAAAATTAAATAAAAAAAAATCACCCCAAAAAATTCTTCATGCCTGAAATAGCCTTGAATCTATGAATATGTAAATTAGCCCTATCCCACTCACTCACACCAGCTCAGAGATCCACTCGTTGATGATCACACATTGACATGATTGGGTAAGAGGTAGTTTGTGATGTCAGAAACACCAGCAATTTCAAAACTTGTATTTGAGGCTTTCTTTGGTTCACTGCAATGTTAAGGAGAAAATACTCAGCATTGGTGTTGACTTATGAATTTGCACATGTAAAAACAACACATAGACAAACAACATTAAACAGTGGATTTTCACCACAGGGGGACTTTAAGGTTGAGGAAATTACAGAATGTTCTGTGTAGACTTTTCATTTAAACCCTACTTGTGAAGCTCAAATAATCTCCTTTTTCTGTTCTACCGAAGAAATTAAGCCATATAGAGGCATCGAGCAAAGTGAATTAATATAATTTTCATGTGGACTGTTCCTTTAAACACTGCTTTTGGAGGCTAGTTTAATGCGTTTCTTTATGCTCCGTTTGAAAGAAATGAACATCCACTGCCTATGGACAGATTCATCAAGCGTCCAAGGGCAATTATTGTGGATGCGGCCCATTTGTATAGTTCTGCATGCCTTCACCAAACACTCTGAAAAAGATGCATGGTTATTTGCTCTAGAAATACCACAGCACCTGATGGCAGTGAAGGCAGCTGGCTAATAGAGGCCAGAACCTCATAAGAAAGATGAAGCCGTGTTGTGCAAAAGCTTGATGCTTCAGGACTCTCAGAATGACATGTGGTGCAACCACCTTGCACTTCTTCAACACTGCTGGGAATGATCTCATTGCTGCCACCGCTGAGTTGTGAAAAGAAGGGAGAGAATAACCTGGTGGGGTGATATCAGTGTCAACAAGGTCTATAATACCTAAAGAGAGCTATCTGTTATTCATCTCAGCGTCAGTGGCTCAAACTGAGGATTATAAAGAAGATCTTGTCAAAGCATGTTTATTACATGTCTTTATGCTGACAAATTTGACTTTTTTTTTACTTTTAAGAACTACTTTAATCTTTAACCATTGAGTAAAACTCACTGTCTTAACGTTCTAGTGAAGAATTTTCTGCAGCCTATTGTGATGTACATCATCTGTTTGGAGTCTAACTCTACTCTGCATAACCTGGATGCTGATGCACATCTTAATCTATTCAATTCCACCTGTGCAGATATTATGAATTCTATTGCACCCTTGAAGTATGAAAATTATAAGCCTGCAGCAGTGCCTTGGCACACCAACACCACACGTACCCTTAGACGGGTATGTAGACGGGCCGAGCGCCAATGGAAAAATGACCGATTGCAGATCTCTTATAAGCTAATGAAAAATACTTACAATTTGTTTCAGAAAGCTGCTAAATGTAATTATGTTTCTGAACTTATCACAACAAACTGCCATAAACCTCAAGTTTGAAATTTTGGAAATTTCTTTGTTGATAAGATCAAAACTCTAAGATCTCAGTTGTCTAACTCTGTATACACTATGCATAAGGTTCCATTAGGTTCTTCCATCTGGACCTGATTGTTCTGTATTCATGTAATGAAATTGTTGGTCACCTAAAACCTACTATCTGTCCTCAGGATATTATTTCACCTTTTTTCCTGAGACAAATAATGAACAAAGACGGTCCTGGCCTTTTATTAGTTATTAACAAGTGTCTGTCTACTGGTTCCTTCCCTAACAGTCCTAAAGTTGCTGTGGTGATGACGACATATCTTAAAAAAAAAAAACTGACTTCCTTTTCTTTCCTCTCTTTCTAACTTCCATCCTATTTCTAATCTACCTTTTTATTTTGAATATCCTTAAGAAAGTTGCACTGATTCAATTATAATCATACTTGACTGTAAATTCTCAGCATGAAATGTTTCATTCTGCTTTTAAAGCTTCACACAGTACTGAAACTGCCCTTTTAAAAGTTTCAAGCAATATTTTCACAGAAACTGATTCTGGCAAATCAATTCCTTGTGTTTTATTAGATCTGAGTGCTGCATTTATTTTAGATATCTGTGGGCTTTCGTGGCGCAGTCTTAACATTGGTTCCGTTCTTATCTGACCAACTAACACAGTCTCATCCCAAGACGTCATACAACTGACGCTTTTAGACCATACGTCAACATCAGCTGTTTTAGGGTAACGCCCTTTAACATCAGTTAGATGACGATACTGGGACGTCATACAACTGACGCTTTACCTTTAACGTCAGTTAGGTGACTGGGTAGGTTTAGGTCTGAGGAAGGGTTAGGATTAGATAACGTCATCTAACCGACGTTAAAGGGTACCCTAAAACGGCGGATGTTGACGTATGGTCAAAAGCGTTAGTTGCCTGACGTCTTGGGATGAGACTGCGCTGGACCAACAGATGTTTTAGTGTTTGTATCGGTCATCAGTCCTCCTTCTGTCTAGCCTCTAAATTGTGGAGTCCCACAGGGATCAATCCTCGGCCCGGTATTGTTTATCATGTTTATGCTACCTTTGGCTTTCAGTATCTTTACATCTATTCGTGCTGATGATACTCAGATCTACTTTCCGTTAAAACATAATGATAAAAATGGTTTACAATTAAACCATGAAATAATTCAACTGATAATTTAACTGAAATAATTTTACTTGGGCCCAGGAAAAACTGTACGTTTGATGTTGACCGTGGTCCACTTGCTCCATTTGAAACTCAATGTGCTAGAAATCTGGGCTTTCTATTCGATCTTAACCTAAAATTTGATCAACAGATCAGTACTGTTGTAAGATCATGCTTTTTTCATCTTCGCCAACTCTCTAACATGAAACTTTTTTAACAAGGAGTAACTTCCAAACAGTGATCCATGCTTTTGTTGCATCACGTTTAGACTATTGTCTCTCTTATATTATAAACTCTCTTTATATTGGTGTCTCTCAGTCTTCATTCTCTTCTGTCTACAGCTAATGCAGAATGCAGCTGCTACAATATTTTGCTTCAATTGTAATAAACGGACATCCACTCTTGCATTGCGTGTTTATGCAATTTTGGGGTGGAGCAATGAAGGGAGGGGTTCCTTTGTTTGAGGTTGATTTCAAACATCAAGAGTTTTCAACAATAATTCTCTAGAAATCCCTTACTGTACCTTTAAATGTACAAACACATTTTTAGGCCACTGTATAGAGTTTATAAGGGTTAAATTCTGCTTATATGAACTGAAATGTATGAAGTTATACATTTTCAGCAGGAAAAAAGGGAATGGTTTATCAGCACTGTGCATCAATGTGACTGAGTTTGAAAGCCGAGCTGTAGGTGTAATAGCTATGAGATACAAAATAAATGATTTTAGAGATGTTATCTGTGATAAATTCGTGATCTATTAAAGTCAACAGCAATGCACTGTTCAGCCCCCATATTGTGGGTTTTTGGATCTTGATGGAAGCCCTTGGGCTGCAGTCCATTACAGATGTTTACAAGTTGTAAGAGCTAAGTACAGCCAGTTCAGCCCTGCTAACATTACACCGTTCTAGAGCTAGAACTTCACAGATATTTACTATGGATCATGGATTTCAAGTCATGATAAACAAAAGCAATCCAGCAAACCAGGCTGTTTAAGACGGATATTTAAACAGGGATGGCATTTGAAAAATCTGCATTCTGCATGTTAAAATGCTCTTAAGTAAGCACTAAATAATGCTGATGGGAGTAAAATGTAAAAAGCTGGCACCAAATAACTGGATTGTGTTTGTGAGCTGGAGTCATGAGGACAGAGTGTGTTTAAGATGAGGGCTGATATTGTGATTTTTCCACCGGTACGTCAGCATTTTTAATCTGTCCACACAGTTTCCTGGTCGTTACAATAATAGAGCTGGGTTGTTAAAACCTATTTGTATGGAAGCTTGCTTCCACTTTAATTTAATTAAAAAGGTAGTTGTGACTATTGCTTTCTCGCAATTGTGATATCTTACAATTTAGATACAATTGAGGTATCTTACAATTTGGACTTGTGTAAAAATACAGCTAATAAATATTGCTGAAAAAGTCGACAATGTTTTATTTATTTTAGACATGAAGTCACACATGTCAAAGTTTGAGAAAAATTAGTTTCAACTGGCTCTTATTTTGTCAAATGACACTTGGCAACAAAAGTAATGATGATAAATATTGACCGGGTATCTCTGAGAAGCATACAACATCACCACAAGCATATTTTAAAGTAATTTTCTTGCCATTCATGGAGGCACACATTATTCAGCCAGAATTCAAAACAAAGACAAACAATCGCTCAAAATGCAATTTACAGCTATTTACCTGTCATCAAAAAGCTTTTGTATACATGTTTGAAAGTCCATTTGATGCAAGGTCTTTATCGTTCCCTGCCCATATTCGCATATAAAAAGCAAGTGACATTCACAGAAGTCAAATGCTAGAAGACAAAGCAAAATAATTGCTCTTTAAGAGAAAATACACTTCACCGAAAAACAAATCTTGCTATGCTAAAGACTCACTGATTTCCTCAAAGAAAAAAAGAAAAAAGAAAGAATAAGCGACAGACATACCAATCAATGAAAAGATAAGGGCCAAATGACCTTAAAAATAATTAAAAACCTCATTTTAATCTGAATTGTGATTAACCAGACTGGCCGCTTATCCTTTTCTTATAGAGTACCACTGATAAACAAGTCTGCAGATTATAATGCCACTCAGAAGCTAATCTTTACGTAAAAGGTAAATTGTAAAACACGGTTCTTGCTTGCAATGGCGTGCCAGTTTAGAAAAAGAGCCTTTCTTTCCGAGATATCTTCCATTGAACTAACACACAGGCAGACATCTTCTCCAGGTGCCAGTGGCGGCTTCAGGATTTTTTTATTGGGGGTGCTAAGGGGTGGGGGTGTGGCTAACAGTTCAAAAGGGGGTGCTAAGAAATGTTTGAAGTGCATCATGGCCTATGTCTGGACAGTCTCACCTACTGGAATAGAAAATGAGGGCTTAAAACTATGTGAAATAAAGAAACTTGTTTGTGAACAAGGCTAGTTTTTAAAAGTTGAAGATTAAAAGGCCATTTTTGAAGCGGCTAGAAACAGTGAGCTAGCTTTGAAAGCATAAAGCCGCATGTTCGCCATATAAATACTGTGTCGGCTGAAGCAGCTGCGAGTTCTCAGTGCATGACACTGTTTTCATTGTAATCAGATACACAGAATTCTACAAAACTACAGTGAAAACATCAAATTATCATGCAGTGAAATAAAATAGAGTCTCTTCCCTGCAAACGATGCCATTGAGAATGTGAATATTTAATAAAAAGGCAAAAATGAAACAAAAGGTGCAGGAATCTGTATTCATTTCAATGTTTTAACTCGGTGTGATGTAGCTTCCCATTCTCTCTACAGAGCTCTATATTGACTCCTCCCCCATCAAGACTAAGACACATGAAAACATTTATTAAATCTTTTTTTTTATTACTTTTTATTTTTAATGAAAGTGACGCACAAGTAAATAACAGAAAAATCATAGCCAATGCTATGCAAATTTCTGTTTCCACACTGCCACTGGTAGGTGCAGCTGTGTTTAACAAACAATGCATCTGTTGTTTGATATGCTCTGCTTATCAAAATGAGCCCGATATTAATTATCATGGCACAGTGGAGGAGCAAACAGCAGGAGGAGCAAAAACCAGTCATAAATGTTAATCAGGCAGAATATACGCGTAATGTGTAAATCTCTGTTCTTCCAATGGCCATCTACATGCAGGAAGCTTTGAGATGGTGACGAGACAGATGGGAAGGTTGAGAGACAGAGAGAGAGAGAGAGAGAGAGAGAGAGAGAGAGAGAGAGAGAGAGAGAGAGAGAGAGAGAGAGTGAGTGAGTAAATGAATGAATGCTACTTAATCTTGATACTTCATATTTTTTCAAACATATCATGATCTTTTCTGACACTTTCTGTATTTTTTTTTCTCCTTGGTACTATACTATATTGGATATATATATATATATATATATATATATATAATATATATATATATACTAGGGGTGTAATGAAAACTGACGGTTCACTTTTCCCACGGTTTTGACGTTCTCGGTTCGATTCGATTTCAGAAAGCTAATTTTTTTTTAAGTGGTTTAATGAAAAAAAAGGTCTGTCTATAAATTAGTTCAATTACAATTAAACATTTCACAAGGATTAAAAAATAATCTGCTAATGCTGTAAACTATATAGGGAGCCGCATATTACTATAACATTAAAGGTTGTAGACTAGACTTTTAACCTAAATTCAGATGCTATTTATTTTTTAGATATAATCAACACACCACACATTGTATGAAAACATGTAAACTGAACATAAGGGAGTTTTTACATTAACTTGTGTTTTTACTCTAATAATTTACACAGTTGTCATTTTCATGAAAGATATTTTAAACATACATTATATAATCAAGATATAATTAACAGGTTAAGTAAAATATAATATACAGGGTAACATAGTGCATTTATTTAGTGCAAAAGTTCATTAATAGGAAGTTATGGACACTGAATGACAGCTGCTGAGGTATATAATGCTAGTGACAAGCTAAAGCTTTGCTGTTTTATTGACGTCTTTCCGCTGCTGAAACACTGATTGAGCAATTACACGAGTTATGATGCCTTTCAGTAAGTATACTGTCTCTGTCAACATACCTTCAGGTGTCTTTTCTGTAACTGAGGAAGAGATGATCTCGTTTACTCGTTTACAAAACCCATCCACTTGCACATATTTGACAATCGGAATATCAGTGTTTCATGCTATAGCTAATACATTTGTGAATATTTTTAATAAAAAAGGAAAAATTACATAAAAGCAGATCATCATTCATTCAGTGTTGTAATTTGAGCTGTGTCACGTGACAAGCAATGACGCCTCACCATGGAAACATTACGTTAATAAACATATTTTATTGTCACGTTAATAAACATATAGTTTGGTTGGTTATTATATAGTGTAAGATAAATACAGTTCCACAAACTGTTTAAATGTTCAATTGAGCTGGAACATGATTTAAAAAAAAAAAAGAGAAAAAACACTTCCTCCTCATTTCAGTCAACCACTTGCACTAATACTGTATATTCACAGCTTTATATAAATAAATGGCCATGGATCCAGTATCTTGGAGGCTAATGTAAATCTATGTATAGGAATGACTTACTGCTGAAAACAGCATCTTTCCCAGATATATCAGAATCATTTCTGATCACTCACTCTACTATCACACTGAAAAATGTCAACGTCCATGATAATGATGACAGCTGAGTCAATAGTACAGGACTTTCTATGAGGTGCAGCCATTTTTTTTCCATCTGTTTCAGCGTTACAAGAGAAAAATAAGTGATTGGAGAAAAAATGATGCAAATATTAATGAAAATGGGAAAGCGAAGAGGGAGGCCACCAACAGAGCAAAATTGCTTTGCACTTACCTGCCTATTATTGAAGTGATTTGACTTAATAGTCAAGGCCATTAAGGATCATCTACTGTGTCATTATTTTCTCTCTCATAACACCATGCCCTTGGAGTGATGACCCTGCCAACCATTCCTGTTACCATGACAACATATTCTGAAAGTGATTTATTTTCCAAATAGAAGGCAAATGTAACATAATGCAATGCTAGAAATACCAGGATTTTAGACTCTTGGAAAAAAACAATGTGACACAGGAAGTGGAAAATCCACTCTGCCTACAAATGCACCACTTTAATTGCTGTTACACTAGCTGTTATCTGTTATTGTCAGGATATCGGTACAGGGACCCGTAGGGGCCGCACAGGACCCATTTTAGGACACCGTCTATTTAAAGCAACCCATTCAGACGCTGTCTAGATCAGTAAACGGGTCTCTCTAGTAGTACGGAAATGGCCTGTGGTGAAAGTCCTGGTCCTCAATCAGATTAGCAGTAGACTGTGTCGACGACAGCCAAAACCGACGGTTCGGTTGTCCATATTCACCACAAGGACACTGAGCAAGTCACCTTGGTGCATTGAGAGAGAAATTACGATATAAATATTCTGGAGACAGTCACTCATTAAAAACACATTGATTGCTTAATTAACTTTTGTTCAAGCCACATAACTGCGCTTCCCCACTGCTGTGCTGAAATTATCACTTTAATTATCTCTCAAAACTTCAGATGCATTTTGGAGTCATAATAAATAAAAATACTAAACTAAAAAATATTTATGCCAGCACAGAAAATAACTTCAAAATGGCACTAACAATTATCATTGCATTCATTAACCAATATAGCAAATTTGCAACTTGACAGAACAGCAATATTGTCTCAGTTATGTATGTAGCCCTAGTTCCCTTATAGGGAAGGAGACGCTGTGTCAAATGCTGTGGGAACGCCACTGCGTGAGTGCGTCCTGATGCACATATGGAATCAGTCCAATGGTAAGACGGAACGTCATAGGTGGGTGACATCATCGACCAGGAAACTATACAGCACCCCAGAATCACAACTGGCAGGGAGACGCAGCGTCTCATTCCCTATCAGGGAACTAGGGTTACACACGTAACCGAGACGTTCCCTTTCAAGGAAACTCGAGACTGCGTGCGAACGCTGTGGGAGCGCTGATACCCACGTCGCCATAAGAGCGAGCGTCCGTCAGTGTGAAGTCAAAGAGCACATTCAGATGAAAGCACCTGTGCCCCAAGGGGTGGAGCTAAAGTCAAGGTCATAAAACCTAAATGGACCAGCCTCCGCTTTTCAAACATCATGGAGGGAAACTCCTGACAATAGAGCTTTAGAAGCAGCCATACTCCAAGTTGAGTGAGCTTTAACAGCCAAAGGTGAAGGCAGACAAGCTGACTCGTAAGCAAGTTAAATGGCCTCCTCCTCGGCTTAAAGCGGGAAACCGAGAGTGCTTGAATGTCGCCAATTCTCTTGAGAGACGAAATAGCAAGAAAAAAAAATTAGAGTGATGAATTTCTCAGAAACTGGAACTCAAAAGGAGCCAGGGAGAGACCTTCTAATACGATGGCCAAATCCCAAGTAGGCACAACCCTTTAATATCAGAATGTGGGGAATGGCCACGCGGTGTGCAGAGTGTGCAGTAGTGATAAGGGGAGTGGCCACTCAGTGTGCAGTGTGATAAGGGGAGTGGCCACTCAGAGTGCCTGTGTGATGGGGGAGTGGCCACTCAGTGTGCAGTGAGGAGTGGCCACTCAGTGTGTAGTGTGGAGGGGGAGTGGCCACTCAGTGTGCAGTGAGGAGGGAGGAGTGGCCACTCAGTGTGTAGTGTGGAGGGGGAGTGGCCACTCAGTGTGCAGTAAGGAGGGAGGAGTGGCCACTCAGTGTGTAGTGTGGAGGGGGAGTGGCCAATCAGTGTGCAGTGTGATAAGGGGAGTGGCCACTCAGTGTGCAGTGTGATGGGGGAGTGGCCACTCAGTGTGCAGTGTGATAGGGGGAGTGACCAATGGCTAGAGTGACAAAATCCAAAGTGTGCTTCTTTTACCAATATATTTTATGATATCTTTTGTATTTCTAATCCAAACAACATCAATCTTGGCATTGCACTTACTCATGCCCGTAGCAAGACACCTGACAAATTTGAAATCCATCGGACAAACGGTTCGAGAGATACCGAACACAAATAACAGATATGTCCCTTCAAAATCAGTTTTTGTGCAAGTTTTTAGTAATTGTTGGTTAGGTGTGTTTGCTTATTTTTACATTTACACAGCAAAAGTTCAGTGACATTTTTATTTGTGCATGGTTGAAAGCAAATACTGATACTGACATACTGGCATAAAATAAATGGAACATTAAACTACATATATAACTAACTACTGACAACTAACTACTTCGGAATAACTACAATATTCAGAAGTAAACAGTGTAGCTGACTTCATGTTTAGCTGACAGAATGTTTATTTTTAAGCCACAATTTTAAAACCACAACCCTCTCTAATAATGTTTATTTACAAAAAACATAACTTCACTGTGTGCTTCTTTTACTGATATATTTACCAAAGTCAAAACTCGGCACTCAACTTGCTCGTGCCTGTTATATTTACCAATCTTGCAATGGGCAAGACACCTGTCAAGATTGAAATCCATTCGGACTTAAGGTTTGAGAGATATTCGACAGACGTCGTTCCTGTAAATTATAGATAGATAGAGGTATGTGTTACTTGCCATTTCTTTGTTCTTATTTGTAAAATTCACTCTGCAATTTCTGAGGGAAGATAGTTTCAAAGTAAATCTTAGACTTTATTTTTTCAAATTTTATAAATGCCATTTATAATTTATAACCAAGTAAATCACATGTAGAAACTGGCAGATCGAAAATGATGCCAGTCTTCATCTAATAATTCCTCAACCACCCATGAAGATGAAATACTGGTTTAAAGTTGGACTATCACTTGAGCCCCCACACGGATTGTTGGGAATGAGATGAGGCAGTTGTTTTGCTTCCTCTTATCTGAAGTGTTCACGCTTCTCTTCGGCCTATTATGACAGCACATTGTGCCACACGGATAATGAAGTGGAACTATACTTCCAGACCACTCGCTGTAATGGAAGCCCAGTCACAATGATTAATGCGCTATTCACCATGAACTCAACATTTTCAGAAGCTTGTCAATTCTTCTGGCCTGCCACCGAACAAACATAACAAATGCATCAGCTTTCCCTCATTAAAATGCAAATGTGTTTACTCTGTTGTTGATTTTTAAGCAACACATAGCAGTACTTGCACTATTTAAATTACACAGATGTGACTAACGTGTTGTAGCTGCCGTCATACTTGCAGGTTCGACATACGGTTTTGCATAATATGTAAAATTACGAATACATTAAAGCCTTCCTGCATACCATATAGGCCTATAAATGCAGTAAAGCCAATAAAATTAGACAGTGATCATATAGTGATGTATTTGATATTAAAGGGGTGGTTGATTATGATTTCAGTTTTGTAACTTTAGTTATGTGTAATGTTGCTGTTTGAGCATAAACAACATCTGCAAAGTTATAACGCTCAAAGTTCAACGCAAAGGGAGATATCTGCTTTTAAAGAAATCGTTTTTTAAAGACTACAACAAAAGGCTGGTAGAAACTACAAGAGCTTCCTCCCAGGTTAGTGACATCACTAACCCTAAATTTTACATAAAACCCCGCCTCCTGGAACAAACAGTCTATGTTGAGAAGAGAAAGAGGAGTTGTAGAAGAGCACATTTGTGAGTCAGCTCAAACTGTAGCTTCTATTTTTTCACATGCAATAGCAAGTCAATGTGTGCATCTCACAAAAGTTCCTATACAAGTGATTTATAGATTATCCTGACAGCATATGCTAATTGAAGATTCTCCCTCTTGTTCCCAATCCCCAGAATTCTAATCACCGCCACGTACCACAGCTCATCATGGACTCCAATAAATCCAGATCCCACTATCACCGTTGTCTGGTCTCGTCACAAACTACATGCGTTCCTCTTTAGTTATCATCCGTCTATCTTCATATTCTTCACTCCAGTTGCATCATCTTCTTCAGTCCTGCAAAGAAAATCACACAAAGAAAAGACAATTGTAACAAGCAAAGTTAACCTGTTGAATCTCACACTTTGCCTTATATTCATGTGTGTATTGTAAAAATTAATATGCTTTATCTAATAAATAGAATTGTGGCAAGAGATTACAAGTAATATTATTAATTAAATTTAACAAATTAGAAATGAGTAATAATTAATCAAATTATTCCTATTTATTTAACTAATAACTATTTATTTTATATTGCCAACATTGAAAACACCTGATGTTAACAAGCAGAATCACTGAAGGAGAAAACCGTAATTTTAAAACAAACCTAAAACAAACACCGATCACCATAATGGTGACTTAAATTAATGTTTTGTTGTAAGTTTTACTCATTTTAAATAGTTAATTATTAAGGAATTAATTTGATTAATTATTACTCAATTCTAATTTGTTACATTTAATTAATAATATTGCTTGTAATCTGTTGCCACAATTTTTTTGATTAGATAAAGCATATTAATTTTTACAGTGTGTGTTGTTCCTGAAGATATCTTTAATAAAGTGCAGTTCTCATGCATTCCTTGATATCGATTCTCAGCTGTTGCGAAATAATTAGGGGATGGTACTCAAGCTATAAGAGCTATTGCTCTTATTCAGAAACATGCTGAAAGAGTTATCATATTTGATAGTTGCTGAATAAATTGATAAATATCTGCAGCTGAACTAATCCTTAATCCCAACAATCGGCAAATAGATCAGACTGATCTCTGCACAAATACAATATTCTTTAAAGTCAGGTTACATCACACTATCACAGCCACAGAGTAAAGACAAAATAATGCTGCATATGTTTGCAATAATTCTTTAGAGGCCTCCATTTCTGAAAGGAAAAAGCAAGTGAACTCTACTGAGCTTTTCACTGAAACTACAGAATGAGTATTTGAGTTGTTTATCTGGACACAGATAAACTACAGGCTGAAATTTAAAATGCCCTCTCTCTAGTAAAAAAAACTTTATTGAATATGCCATCCATTAGTTTTTTTCTTATTTGAAGAAAAAATCCTATATTACCGCTTTAGGCACTTCAGTAATTGACATTTACAGCAATCTCAAATTTAATCATTCACACACAGAAAAATGCACAATTCATGTCATTAGCTAATGAAATGAATGATTAACTAATGATTTAATCTGCATTAACCTAAACAAATATAGACAGAAGCTTATACGTTTTTGTGAACACAATTCACAAGGACACTCCATGTATGAATGAACAGTATTTCTGTAATGCTATATTTTCACAGATGGTTGCCCAGATTTAACTAGTTCATTCTCCAGCTAAATGTTCTATTAGCAACTCTCTATGCAATGATATGAAAAAGTATGAAGTACACATGATTACATAACTGTATCCAGAGAATGTCTAATTGAAGAGAATTGGCACTGGCTGGTTACTTCCGGTTTCTGGACTGGCTGCAGTAACACGTCTGTCCATGCGGGGGCGCTCATGGTCGAGTGCAGAATGAATGGGAGTCTATGGGGTTTCACCCAGAAATCCACTTTTCTCAGGATGTAATTTTTGGTCAAGTAATTTGAAAGTTGCATTCAAAAGGGAGGGCTAAGATAATACACTCAGCTGAAATTGCATTTTTAAGTTCACTTATCTGTTCTAAAAATCCGTTCAAAAATGTGATGACGTCACACAATAGCAGAATGCTAGCGTGTTCCGGCCAACAACGGCCTAACCTGTAAGAAATCGAAAGGACATAAGTACTCGTTCATTCGACTTTTGGCCTATAATCTATATTGAACTTGCGGAATCAACAAAAAATATGTTGATTCAACGACAAGCAGGAGAAAGAGAGCCGTTTAGCTCCATAGACTCCCGTTCATTCTGCTCTCGCCCGCGATCACCTCCAGTGGAATTCTAAGGGAACTGCAACCAAGATGATGCACAATGGGGCTAAATAAACCCCTTTGCGCCGACGTCACAGTTACGCAACAACGCTAGCTGGAGGCAAAACAAAGTAAAAACTAGAGGTGGCCAATACAAACCAGCACAGATTCGGCTACATAATAAGAAGCTTAAATTATTGTTACTATTATTAAATGTTATCTTGTTGCGTTGTTTGGTGCGAGAATTGATGAAAAATGAAAATGCTGTCTCTGGAATTTTTATTTCTAGAAAAAATTCACATCATTAAAATTGCACCGTAATGTCACTCTTTACATTGTCATTGTCTCGGCGCTGGCTCGGCAGAACTGTGGATCGTACACACAAGTCTTTTACAGGACCATATAGGCTTATACCTTAACCATTTGAATTTGAATATAAGACATTTGAACTCTTAATATAACTTCAAGTTTTGTCTTTTTGGACAAAAAAAAGCTATTATATGGCTTCAGAAGACTTACAGCACAACTGCATTTTATTTTATTTTTTTTTCATACTTTAAGGATCTTTTCTGGGACATTTTTGGAGCTTAAAAGAATATCAATTTTTACATAAATTGTTGCATTCATGTGCAGGTCAAAACATGCATGGCGTTCATGTCGAGAGGTGCATTAAAACCCTGTCACAATCCATGTGAAAGGGACTTTGCTCTATGCAAATCAGTGACTTCAACATACTTGTGGGTTGTCAGCAGAATCTCACAGTAAGTGACAGGAAACTTCAGATAATGAGAGAATTTAATGGTAATCTTTCACATCTATTTGAGCTACCTGTTCTGGTAATTGCCATTATGCGTGCACTTCTTGGTGAGAAGAGTGTTTCCTAAGGACATACATCTCAATGTAATTTTTTCAATGCATTAATGCCAATCTCTATAACGACTACCCTCTATCTCATTACGTCCTTCTTCCATGTTAATTTTCCTGGCATATCTCATTCTGTTCAGTTTATATCTGATACCTTTTCAAATGAACTACTAGGCCTGTCACACAGGCAAGAAAAGCAGCTCAGCGGCAATACAAAAACTATTATGATTATCTAGGTCAGGTCAGTATGCAGTACAAAGTCATTTAAACGGTCTACATGTGCATTAAACGGTCAATACGCAGCTAAGAGCCAGACTTGAGTGAACTGGAGACTGAATCATGAGAAACTCGCCCAAGGCAACAATCTATTAGACACCAAAATGAACTCAGCACACTGGACTGGCTATAAGCTGCGGAAAGATCAAGTCTTCAGATTCGATAATGACACAAATGTGATGGCTCTTACTGATTGTGAATCCATATGGGTGCTCAAACAGTGCTACTAAGATATGAGCCTATATAGTTCACTGTACAAAAGTGATCAGTTGAGTTAACTTAAAAAATGTAAGGAAAGCCATTGCCTTAAAATGATTAAGTAAATAAACATGCTAATTGAAAAAAAAAGTTGTGTGAACTTGACATCACAACTTATTTTTTAAATTACGCATTACGCTCATCACTGTAAAAAAAATATTGTTAGTTTACTTAAAGTAAGTAACCTGGTTGCCTTAACATTTTAAGTTGATTGAACTGGAAAAAGTGAGTTAATACAATGAAGGAGATTGATTTAATCATCAGAAACTCAAAATAATAAGTTGTCTCAACTAAATAAATTATTTAAGTTGATTTGACAACAGAAAAAATGTGATAACAAATCTTGAAAAATCTTTTTTTACAGTGCTAAAAATAATTTTAAGGCAATGGGTTTCCTCGCTTTTTAAAGTTAAGTCAACTGATTCAATACAAGTTAAAGGGTTTGTTCACCCAAAAATGAAAATTATGTAATTGATGACTCACCCTAATGTTGTTCCAAGCCCGTAAGACCTTTATTTACTAGGTAATTATCTTTAACAGTGTAATTAGACTTTACTGTACTTATTACTCTCTTAAAAAGTATTCCATTACTTTCTAATTACTTTCTAAATCCCAAATCAACCTCGATCAGATGAACAACACAAAGATAGACATGAAACTGCACTTTCAATTCTATCGAATAAATAAGACAAAAATGCATAAATTATTCTTAAACTGACCAAAGTATTTAAAGGGAGGAGGTTAATAAAAATACATTTTAACATTAGATGTTAAATCCACTATTGTTTTATATTTGTAATATATAATGTATTTAATGCAATTAGATCAGAAATTACAAGAAAATTAAGAGTAATCCCTTTTTAAGGGAAAAGTTCATTACTATAATTAATTACTCAGAAATATGATGCTAAAAACAAACAAACACGTATAACAATTTCACACAGAAATGGTAGTAGGTGATTTTTGATTTCACATTACACAACTGTTTATTGTTGATGTCTTGTGTCTAATCAGTGCTGTTATTGTCAAATAAAACCAAAACTAAAAGAATCTTTTTTGTTGATTGAAATTAAGTTGAAATAAATACAATTATTAAAAAAATATACACAAACTTAAAAACAAATAGAAAATGTTAACTGAAAACAAATAAACAAACACAAATAAGGCTAAAAGGAAATTCTTTACCCTCACATTTAAAATAAATAAATAAATATATATATATATATATATATATATATATATATATATATATATATATATATATATATATATATATACACACATATATATATATATATATATATATACATACATATATATATATATATACATACATATATACATACATATACATACATACATATATATACATACATATATATACATACATATATATATACATATATATATATATATATATATATATATATATATATATATATATATATATATATATATATATATATATTTACATAATGGTCCTAGTACTTACAGTACAGTATATTGTAAGTGCCTCGCATTTTTTAAAGAAAATGAGAGACCAGAGTGGAATAATTTTTTGTTGCAATCCATACATGATGCTGATTAAGTTTGACTGGTAAAGAACCTGAATATTCATGTGGGTGAATTCACTAAGACTGAATTGTTCCACCTTTTCCACAAGCTTTCCTTGAATATGCTTTATGTAATCACTAAAATTGTGGCAACAGATTACAAGCAATATTATTAATTGAATTTAACAAATTAAAAGTATTCCTTAAAAGTAACCATTTAAAATGAGTAAAGTTTACACCAAAAAAATTTACACAAAATATCTCACTAACAGACGTCAAAAATTAATTAAGAACTTTTATTTTATATTGCCAACATTGAAGACTCCTGATGTTAACAAACAGAATCACTGAAGGAGAAACCCGTAATTTTAAAACAAACCTAAAACAAACACCGATCACCATAATGGTGACTTAAATTTATGTTTTTTGGTTGTTGTTGTAAGTTTTACTCATTTTAAATGGTTAACTTTTAAGGAATTAATTTGATTAATTATTACTCAATTCTAATTTGTTACATTTAATTAATAATATTGCTTGCAATCTGTTGCCACAATTTTTTGATTAGATAAAGCATATTCATTTTTACAGTGTATAGCACAACATTAAACAGCGCTTTCACAGAGTTTTTTTAATAGCAATAATATGTACTGATAGCCTAATTTATATAAAAAAGGGAGGCACATACAGTACCAGCACAGATAGCATGTAGTTAAACAGGATTGCGGTTGGTTAGTGAATAAGACACAGATGTTTGTGCTGAAATAAAAACACAAAAGTGCCGCAATAGTTCTAAACACGCCCCTACATATTTTGGGGTGATGACACTAAGACTTTTGACACACAATTACATTATAAACCTAGCCGACTTTGAGTATGAAGTTCTGTAATTACAAAAGATATTAGTAATTTCACAGATGAATGATTATGCAGGACAATATTTCACCACCAAATCACATTAATCGACATCTCAGTAAGTAAACAGGCACACGCTTCATACCCAGATTCTATTCTGAACAAATACAAATGTGAAAACATCCATCAGCCTATTCAACATAATTACTATATATCTCTCAAAAAAAAGAGATGAAGGATAGGGGGAATCATTATGCACTGAAAAAGGGCTCAGATGCAACAATGCTTCCAAGGTTCCTCATAATAGTGAAGCATCATTTGTGAAGAGTTCCACTTCCATTAAGCTTACACAGTAATTAACAGCCTTCATCACCATTCATGTTTGCACAAAACTAGCAAATACCCAAGCGCTCAAGAAAATGATGATGCTATCTTTGATAATCAAACATCTGAAGACCTCCAGAAGCCTTTTTACCCATGCGAGGTAAAGAACAAAACAAGCATTTGTCTGCAGTGCAGCTTTATAAAAACAACTGCAGTCGGCCATTATTTCATAAAAAATGTACAGCATGTGAGGCCATTACAGAGGACCAGAGCTGGAAAGTGGGCTTGTAAATCATCTCACTGTGCCTTTGTGTCCTATATTACGTCTCGGTTAATGATATCCTTGTTATATACAATGCGACAAATTCATTGTGCAGCTGAACCAGTGCCTGAAGACATTGCTTTTATGTTGTGACCCTAATGCTGATATTCCAAAAAAGTGCAAATTTAACATCCGGAAAAGTTAAATAACTCGCCCTACTAACTTTCAGTGGTAGATGTGCATGATTATGTAGGCCTTATGCAAAAGAGCTCAACTGGGACCCCATTATTTCCTGGGCAGTACATGACACTCGATGATTGGCTCACAGCGGCTAGGACAACCGTTGTGTTTGCATGTGGCTACGCTAATTGTGCTTTACACCCAACACTTAGTCCACAGAAATGCGAGTATCCTGCTGTTTTTTTTAAATGAGCACACATTTTTCAGTTTCAGTCCATTTCAAGCCTCCTAAAATGGGAAACGGGCACAATCACAACAGGAGACAAGGTTGAATCCATAAAATGTAAAAGCAAAGACCATGGACCATTAAAAAGTAGTTATTATTTGGAAATTACCAGCGGTGTCATTCAACATTGTTTGCATGGGTGAAATCCAGTCATTTCAATAGGAATCTACAACTTTGTGTGTGAGGGCAAAATATTTCCCCAAGCAGATTTCCAACGGATTCAAGTCAGGTGGATCTGCCATGTTGACCAAAGAAAACCACTTGGTTTGAAAGTGACTTGTGTGAGCTGTTATTCATAGATCACAATACTACACTAAAAAGTGAACTAGGAAGGTTGTGCACTTACATAATATATATTTATATTTAGCTTACTTATAATAATTGTGTTTTTTGACTTGAAATGTTTTTTTTTCTATTAAAGTCTATGTTTCAACGCAGTACAAATCCTTTACGAGTTGTCTAAACACAAACCATTAATGTTAAGTAAAGAAATTCATCCATCCAGAGGGTTATCCATTCGTCCATCCACTTAATTTGATTGTGTTCAATCTACTTAAATATGTGTACAATTTAAGTTTACTTAATCCGTTTGTGTTGGATTACACGATTGATTTGTGTTGCATTAAAGGGATACTCATTTTTTTGGAAATAGGCTCATTTTACAACTCCCCCAGAGTTAAACAGTTGAGTTTTACTGTTTTTGAATCCATTCAGCCAATTTTCTGATATTTAGAAGAATATCAGTAACCAGACAGTTTGGTCTCATTGACTTCCATAGTATGTTTTTTTTCTACTATGGAAGTCAATGAGACCAGAAACTGTCTGGTTACTGATATTCTTCTAAAATATCAGAAAATCGTCAAATGCATTCGAGAAACGGTAAAACCCAACTGTTTAACTCTGGGGAGCTGTAAAATGAGCCTATTTCAAAAAAGTGGAGTATCCCTTTAACTGAAACTGGATGGTGCTTGTTCAGTTCCCAGCATGCTTTGCATATGGTTGAATTAAGAGAATGAAATGTTAAAATGAAGTGTTATTTTATCTTTTTTTAATTTAGAAAAGGCGAAAGACTCGATACCATTGGGTTACCATTGTGGAGAGGAGTGGAGCATTTTGTTTGGTTGTCAACTGATTAAACTTTTTTTCTATTGCATTGGTTGAAGGAGGATATATGACTTTGCATTTAAGATGCTGCTATGTGTTACTGCAAGCAAATAGCTAGCTACAGTCTATTAGTTTAATTATTTGTCACTAAAATAAATGAAATATCAATGGATTAATGAATACAAAAAAATACCTGAATCATGTCAGGCATCCTTTAAAAAATTCACGATTGAGACTACTTATATTAGGTCGATTAAAATTACTTAATTTCATGATGTTGAAGTTACATGAACAAATTATGTTTCTTAAAAGTAATCCAGTTATGTGGAACCTGTTGACAAAATAAAATTAATTAAAGTCAACATACAATTTTTTTTTTGCATTGAGTATTTACTACACTATCTACACCAATTGATTCGAATTCGTACGAGTGATTAAAAAGTGGCTAATTCGTACTAATTCGTATCGACCTTACTCTGTAACAAATTCGTATCGATTTGTCTAAACCCACGTGACTGTTAAGTTTAGGGGCGGGGTTAGGGGTAGGTCATTCGTACGAATTCATACGAATTAGCCAATTCGTAAAATATGTACGATTTTAGCAAAATCGTACTAATTTGTACGAGTGAGGTCGTATGAATTGTTATGAATTAGCCACCTTGTAAAATTCATAATCGAATTCTCGTGAGATCTGGGTTGGTATTTACAATAATATACTTTTTTCCTATGAAGTTTCGCTAATGTGGCCGCACACCTTTACTTGTTAAAATACTTGTGTTTTGCACACTATACCATTTTTACAAAGTAGAAATTCCCAAAAGCTCAATAATGTTAAAATATCATAAAGTAGCCAATATCAGGAAGAACAACCACAGTTTTCTGTCCTGTGTTGACATACTTCCTGTTGAAACAGGAAGTCGGGGTGGGAGATATCAAAGTCACTATAGGGCCTAAACCATAATTTGCTACTAATGACATCTGTGATACTTAGAGAAAGCTGTATACACATAGCATTGCTTTTTAGAACTAGATAATGAATTTAAAGCAAGGGCTAGCTAAGTTAAATCCCTTGTTTTGCTGTTTGCTACACTTAGTCTTAGGAACTCATTCATAATCATTTGAGCATTTGACTGGAAAAAAAATCTGTGTAATGCCCTAGAAAAGTGGATTTTGCTACCTTTATAGGAGAATAGCAAAAAGACATGGACTAGAAGCCACAAAACTCTCATTTTTGTTTAATGAGGTTTTAAGGCAAACAAAATCACTCCTACATGTCAGATCAAACTGCCCTAGTGACTCTTATAGGGTTCATTTTAGTCTTATTGGATACTGAAGAGTGCTAGACTATATTAGCATGGAGGTAAGCTAATGAAAGAAATGAATCTCGTTTCATTACCGATGGACATTTATGAGCCATCTGAACTGTATTAAGCCGTGATTTGAGTCCTGAGGGTTTCAGCAATTAAGCCTAAACTGGACAATGGACAGTTACTGTACAGTATCTGGCACATTGATTTTGACCAGACTCCCCTTGGCTTCTCACTGTCTCCCTCCCATTACTAAGAAATGATCATAGCAATATAGCAATGTGCCTATGAATAATAGCCATGACTTTAATGTTAGCCCCATCTTCAAAGGCTTTACTATGAATTTCTGAGGGCTGTTTGACTCCATAGCCATGATTTGTTCCATGAAATGTACCAAATGCAGTTCAATAGTTCATCTTTTGGTAGCATCTTTACCAAGGTCCACTGCAAAGAGTTCATTATGTGCAAGAAAGGATATTGAAAAAATGAGTGTAATGAATCTTAGCATGGTTGGGACTTACTACAGTGATGAAAACATTGACTCAGATGACATTTTTCAAGCTCTCATGGAGAGTCTACTCTGCTCAGTCTAATAGACTATAATGATGAAAATGTGTGCAAAGTACTCAACCGAAGATTCACCTCTCATAGTTTGGCTGAATATAGCATGTCAGGCTACTCTAGCTTTAAGGCCATTAAAGAACCAGGGTGACCTAAACCTTTAATGCTATGTGCACTGTGGTTGTCTTTTTAAATAAATGCAGTCATCAATTGCAGACAATGTGTTTGTGTGGCCGATGACGACAAAAAAATAACATGAAAATTAATTAGAGCATAAACATCCATTCAAAGATCCCTTTAAAACTTCATGCATGTTAGTTTTGAGGCCATCGATATGTCAGTGAAGGTATTATTATTATGATTATGGCAGTTGAGGATTTTTTTTAAACTGGGGTCCAGGGGAAAATAGTATTAAACATTTTAATTCCGTATTTATAAGAAAAATATTAACCATTTTTAATAAATTATTATTAGTAAAATACAAAAATAATATTACTTTTTTATTTTAACATTCACAATGCTAGTTAGAAGTCATGAGATTAAAGAATTATTTTTAGACAGTTATTTTTATTTAAACATCTAAAAGTACTGGTTGAGGGAAAAAAAGTATGTGAAGAATTCATATGCAAAAGCCTCTAAGTGCCATTTGAAATTTCTTCTAAATGATCATTTTTATCAAGCTTGTATATTTAAGTTTAAGTAATTTCACTTAAATGGCAATGAAGATTACCTATTAATTGTCATTTAAGTGAAATTACTGAACTTAAATATACAAGCTTGATAAAATGGTCATTTTAGAAGATAATTTCAAATGGCATTTAGAGGCTTTTGCATCTGAACTCTTCATGTGAACATATTTATTTTATTTTTGTTTATCAGTATAAATTTATCATCCAATAGTTATTGTATTCAAATTTTTGGCCACTAAAACGCTCTCTGATCTCCACTGTATCTCTGCCACAATGATAGTGTTTTCAAAGTCTTTCCAAAGCCTTTCGTTGTATGTTACCTGTACAACTGACTTGGAGAGAGTCTTTGTAATGGCTCATGCTAATACAGGTCTGCTTCTTGTGTAGACTAAAAGACAAGAAGTAGTATTATCGGCTGTGTTTAAGGAAAAGAATTCCGGTATAACCTCAGTGTAATGTAAGAGAGAGATTCTAAATTCCGGTATAACCTCAGCGTAATGTAAGAAGAGAGATTCTAAATTCCGGTATAACCTCAGCGTAATGTTGTTACAATTGATTAGTGGTTGTTCATGGTCATCATTTTACAGAAACTTCCATACATCAGCTCAATGAAATACAATGTTTGTTCAAGGCATAAGGGTGAGCAGAGGACAGTCTCGCAGACAGCAGAGGACAACCCCTCAGGGCCATTCTAAAGATATTGTTTGAATTCATTTTCTCAAGAGAAATGTCCAATGTCCTAAGTAACTTGAGGGCAGATCTTGTGCACATTTTGTTATTGTTGATTTTTCGTTGAAAGTTAAGATGTCATTTACTTATCAAAGAGATCAAAATAGCTTTAAAACTTATATTAAAAGCAAACATACATTTTTAAAATAAATTTCTCAATTCTTTGAAATGTATAAATATATAAATAAATGTATTACCTTAGTAACGAACAATCAAACATACTAACTAAACAACAAATTAACTTATGGAAGCCCGTTTCCGCCACAGTTGTAATGCTGCGTTCACACCGGATGCGAATAGCGGGTCAAATTCACGCCTGAAGTGTCTAGTTTGACGCTTGACTTTTGTGTTAATTTGCGTGTCAAGAGTGAAACTGATGTGCGTAAAAACAAAAGTTTGAAGCGAAATTTACGCGTGTGACGTGCATCAGAATCGAAATCTGTTGGCGGGCATTTTTTTTTTATGTCGACCGAGCATTCATCGAGAGATTCACCACTCTGTATTTATTCTGGAGAGCTAGAACAGCGGCGCGGGGATCATCGTCGCCGTATATGTGTCCACCGGACCCTTCGGAGGCGAACCGTTTGGCGAGTTTCACCATTTGCTCGCTCCAGGAGCTGCGCTGGATGACGGCCGCTGTCAGCGGTACTTCCACCAGTCCCGTGCCCAGTTTGATGACCTGCTGTCCCGCATTGGAGCGAGGATCACCCTCGCCCTCATCCATCTAATCTAGCTGTAATTTATTTTTGTTTTGATGATAAATAGAGCCAGCCTTCAAAAGTTATTAACCTGTCCTGTGATTTTTTTCTCTCACATCCAGACACAAACTTATGCACATGTATGTTGGTTGTCTTTACATCATAATACTATTTCATATAATCTAGATATGGAATGAATAACATTCAATGCAAAATTAACATGTCTCATATATAGAAATAAAGTTAAGTGATAAAATATTTGCTTGTGCATAATCCCACCATGCATTTAGTCATATTACAAAATAATTTATTGAAACATCCAGATACTTCACCACGTGAGTAAGCAGCTAGGCTCCTGATTGGTTAGCGCGATGCAAATGGATGCCAAAGTTCAGATTTTTTAACTTGAGCGGCAGACACGAATAGCCTCTATGCACGAACCCTGATGACGTATGTCCAAAAGAATCTCAGTCAGCGTCTCTACTTCCGGAA
>JAQIUQ010001550.1:310000-580000 GCA_030378365.1 Hybognathus amarus
TGTCATTCTGAAGACAAATATTTTTTTTATAAGAAGCTATACTCGATTGTTTTTCAGGAAACCAATTTCCTACAGTAGCTGTTGTAGTTTTCACGTGTTACCAATTATCAATTTGTCCATAACCAATTTACAAAACAACCCGTCTGTTTTTTTTTAATGAAACGATATCGAGTAGTGTTGGTTTAAAGGTGAGTTCACGGCATGTCAAAATTACTGTGATCACGAGATTCTGACTTGTAAAAAGCATTCTTGTAAAAAGCATTCACCTTTACTTTTCAACATATATCTACTGTATCACCACTTGGCTATCTCTTGAGATTGCCCGCCTCCATTATCATTTGCATGCCGACGATACACAGATTTATATACATTCAATACCAGATGAGCGCTCTAACGTTGATTTTCTTTCTGGTTGGATTACTGAAATAAAAACCTGGAAGAGTAATAGTTGCCTGTGTTTGAACAGTGATAAAATTGAAGTTATGCTCATTGGTTTTCGTAATCAAACTTCTCGTAATCCAAGTTGGTTCTCTGTCTTTGACTCTTGATGGCTCTGTTTTGGGTATCTAGAGTAAAATAAGGAACCTTGGAGTTGTTTTTGATGCTAATCTTTAGAGCCCAACCGAGAAAGGATTTTGAGGGCCGATACAAATATTTGTTGGTTTTAAAATCCGATATTCCTGATATATCGGCCAATATTTTATTTTTTAATAAAACAAAACGTTAACAGATTTTCCTAAAAATTTGTTATTTGTAGTTATTTATGAGTTTTAACTGAAAATAATATGATAACGCATTGATGATAGTGGCATTAGCTAGCTTTGTGGTTAGCTAGTCTATTATGAGCCATAATTTAGCAATGGATAACGTCATACTGCAAATTGTAAAACAGGACAAGGAGAGATAATACGGAGAGAATGAAACACGCGCTATTAAAGAAATACTTAGACAGTCGCATTGTCAAAAGTTAAATGGACAGTCAGTCAACTACACTGTAACAACATAACATAATTATTACTAGCTAATTCTGCTTCACTCTTCGCTTAGTTGACAGCAGCAAAACTGGACATGAGTCACAAATTTTGTCATGCTTATTTGAGTTAAGAGAACTAATGGGGATGTTCTTTTATTTGTTTTTCAAGCAATGTCTCGTGACCAACTCAACGAGTGTTGCCAACAGGGATGGTGTAGAGTGCCCTCTGGTGGACAAACTATACAACTCCAACACTCATGACATGGTTGAAGCGTGTTTCGTCTGTTTTTATTTTATTTTTGAAATATTTATTTATCGCCCATTATAACTGCCTATACCGATAGTTTGGAAATGCCTAATATCGGCCGATAATAAGCGGCCTGCCGATAATATCGGCCTGCCGATAAATCGGTCTGGCTCTACTAATCTTTCATTTGTTTCTTTTATTCAGAGTGCTGTTAAAACATATTTTTCCATCTTTGAAACATCGCTAGATTGCGGCCAATGTTAACTTTTCCTGCAGCTGAAAAGCTGATAAATTCCTTCGTCGTTGTCTCACAGGATTGACTACTGCAACGCCCTTTTAGCCGGAGTTCCTAAATCTTCTCTATTCAAGCTTCAACGTGTTTAAAATTCTGCTGTTAGGATCTTAACTGGGTCCAGAATATGCAACCATTTCACTCCGGTTTTGGAATCCTTACATTGGCTCCCAATTCGGTTCCGTGTCGATTTTAAGATTATGATGGTCACTTACAAATCTTTGGCTCCGTCTGGCTCCAAATTATCTACAGTAGCTGAACTGTTACACCTCTACACTCCAAATCACAGATTGCGCTCCTCACAGTAGAGCATGTTGGTTGTTCCTAAAACTCACTTAAAGTCTATGGGCTTTTTCCTTCTATGCAGCTGTCCTTTGAAATTATCTGCCTCTTGAACGTAGGGAAGCCCAGTATTATGCCATTTTTAAAGGTCAACTTAAGACATACTTTTTAAAACTTGCATTCACTTGTTGATGTGTTTGCTTTTTTGTGATGTGATGTGTTTGCTTTTAGAAGCTGCTTTTAAAGGCGCTTTATAAAATAAAGGTTATTATTATTATTATAAATACAACTTGCAAACTCCAAACTTTCTGAGAGCTCCGAGCTGTAACACCAGACCACTGCAACGTCAAGCGGGACAAAAAAAAAAAACAATGTTTCGGCAGCTTCAGCAGTTAGGCTATGTTTTAATCAAACAGCAACATTTTAATCTGAAAAATGAAGCCTATCCGAAAGTGCGAAAAACTGCAATACATCGAAAATCCTCTAGAGGGAGGTCCCAAAAGGGAGCAAATATCCATAGATCCCATGTTAAAATGTCCTTTTTCAGGTTGGTCCCATGGACTTTTATTGTATTTTTCTATAGGTTCCGAGTGCCAGACAACTGTGAATGGGGTGATTTTTTTCTAACTCGTTAGTTTAGATCGTTAACTTTGATTGACAGCTGATAACGGGCTGCGCCGAGTGGAATTTGACGTCTCGGCCATAGATCTGACACATCATACCACCTCTGTATCCTTTCTGAACATTTGTACTTTATATTTCCCAAGATTTTCTAATATGGCGCCACCCATACCCCCATAAACAGCCTCAAAACTGTTCAGAAAGTCTATGGGTGACATCACAGGCACTTTGTTCATATTTTTTACAGTCTATGGTTGTAATATTTATGTTTATTAATTCCTTGACTACTGTAAATGTCTTAAGGTAAGAATAATCTGAAAATACATAGGCTATCTGAGGATTTAAAGTCAGTGTTGTGTAAATTACTCTAAATTAATCTACTAATTACATCTTCAACAGAGTAATCAAATTACTAATTAATCTCTCTAAAAAGAATTGCATTACTAATTACTATTACTTTCAAATCCTAAATCAACCTCAATCAGATTAACAATATAAGGGTAGACATTAAACTGCTCATTTAATTCTTTCAATTATTTAATTTTTTTCATAAATAATATAAAGTTACATAAATTATTCTTGAACTGACCGATCTATTTAAAGGGAGAAGATTACATTAAAAACATACATAGAAAACATGACATGAACCCTTTCAGAGGCTTAAATTACTCTGGCTTTTTCAATACTGCATCCCTGCAATCTCAGCCCATGCTTTTCCTTTTCCTCTCTGCTCTGATCTTTCATCAGAACTTACTTGCAGAACGGTCATGGGGCATTCCAAACTTTAATCATATTTGACCTATAAACCTCAGCCTCTACAGTGCAAAACTCCCCACGGAGCCGCAGAGACCTCTCTATCTCACTCTCGCACACACACAGACACACACACACACTCACATGCACACATAAACAGCAGTTCAGCAATCAATTTACCTGAAGCAGTGTACCGCTGAAAAATACTTAAAGGGACAATGTGTACTTTTTTGATGCATTTTATTTTAAAATCTATATTTTTTATTCATAAATATGTTTGTTTAAACATTGATATGTTCAATGTTGTATCTTAATTAATAAACATTTTAATCATGCTGATTTTTGGAGGAGAAAAACTGAAATGGCACTATTTGTGTGATACAGTATTGATTATAAAATGATATAAATATTGAATTCTGTGATCATTCACATGCCGTGGCGGATCTAGAAAATTTTACATGGGGGGGCAAAGGGGTGGCAAGAGGTCTTGGCAGGGTAGACGGTACATGGGTCTACCCTATGCATTCATAAATACATTTTAGGGTCTTGATATTTCTGAATAATATTCAATATTTAATCCGGAAAGGACAAAACAAATGATAATGAATAAACCCAAAAGGTTCCATATAGAAAATTTTTCCTGGTTACAAAGAACTCTAAAGAGTTCTTATCATTGAAGCCCTTAAAAAAGGGTTCTTTATAAGAACGATAGAACCTTCTAAGGTTCTATAGAACCTTTTCTTCTAAGAGTGCAGGGAAGCATATATATATAACGACAACACTACGGAAGCACGTTATTGTGCGCTAATAATAACCGATATATAATGACACGAAAAGCACAATATCGTGTGCTAATAAAGACAGTGACGATAACGACATGAATAACGACACCATGCGCTTATAATAACTTAAGTGTTAACATGCGTTTGAGTGGACTCTAATTTAGTTATTGTTACAGTTACGTTTATGGTCATTGTTTTTGGTGTCAAATGGGCCTAAACCTCCCTGACACTACAGAAAAAATCATTTTAAAATACTGTCATTTATGGTCATACAGATAAAAGTAAAGCATATTTTGAAACTGTAAGAGGGCACATACAAAAGTAGACCCTTTACAATCAAAACAAAACATTTTGCATTTGTAAATATATATATATATATATATATATATATATATATATATATATATATATATATATATATATATATATATATATATATATATATATATAAGATAATAAATATAATCTTACTAGAAAGCTATGGAGCGCCAACTATATACAAGCCACCAGAATTTCATCTTACTTTTGTCCAAATTATAATATCAGCAACTGCACCAAACTGCATATTGTTTTGCTCAGTTTAGGCCTCTGAATAAAACTGAGCTCCATATTATTCCATATTTGGATTATGTATGTGCCGTAAAAGCCTGTCAAAAAATATGCAAACTCTTTTTTTTATAAATATATAATTTTTTTAAGTTTTTGTCTAAAGGCTAGTCAAGCTGCATTTGGGACAGAGCCTGCAGACATTATCTTAAAATATAGAACTGAGACTGCAGAATTATGTAAGAATTCATAATGCTGTCAAATGGAGGTAAGAAAAAAGAGAGTTGTTTCTCATGAGCGTACTGTACAAACAGCCTGTCCCACCCCACTGACATGTGAACAATGTGGACAGTCTCTGTGGACAGAGTTTTCCACTAGGAAAGTCTGTCACATTGTTTCCTTTCCCATCATCACAAACATCGCCATACCGCTTATGACAGATTAGGAGGTGGAGTGCGCTTTTCATTTCACTTTAAAGTCACCTTTGTCTCAGCTGATGACAAGGTCAGTGCTTTCAGATTGGAAGCTCGGGCAAGCACTGTTGCTGTGTGATCGCTGGGTGATGTTTAAATAGTCCATTGCTTTTGCTGCTATTGAAAAACCTTGTCATCACTCTATGGGCATGAGGTTTGAGCAAACAAACCCACGCAGATTCTTGGGAGCCTCCAGGACGAAGAGATATATGTATATGTGTATATATATATACAGTATATATATATATATATATATATATATATATATATATATATATATATATATATATATATATATATATATATATATATGAATACACACACACACTACCGGTCAAAAGTTTTAGATCGTTTAATGTTTTTATTAAAAAAAAACGAGTAATATTGTGAAATATTATGACAATTTAAAATGACTATTTTCTTATATGACTATATATACATATATATGACTATTTAATATATATATATTAGAATGTCATTTATTCCTCTGAAAAAAGCTGAATTTTCAGCATCATTACTCCAGTCTTCAGTGTCACATGATCCTCCAAAAATCATTCTAATATGCTGATTTTATGCTCAAAAAACATTATTATTACTTTCAATGTTGAAAACAGTCATGTACATTTTTTTCCCCAAAATTATTTGATAAATAGAAAGTTCAAAAGAACAGCATTTATTTACAATAGAATCTTTTCTAACATTATAATATAAATGTCTTTACTGTAACTTTTGATCGATGTAACTCATCCTTGATGAATAGAAGTATTGATTTCTTATTTATTTCCCCCAAAAATAAAATACAAATTCTTACTAACCCCAAACTTTTTAAAGGGTAGTGTTTAATGTAACAAAAGCTTTCCATTTCAGATAAAAGCTGTTCTTTTGAACTTTATATTCATCAAAGAATCCTGAAATAAAATTTAAAAAACATGGATAATAATCATACATGTTTTTGGAGCATAAAATCATCATATTAGAGTGATTTGTGAAGGATCATGTGACACTGAAGACTGAAGTAATGATGCTGAAAATTCAGCTTTTTTCAGAGCAATAAATTACATTTTAATATATATTAACATAAGTCATTTTAAATTGTCATAATATTTCACAATATTACTGTTTTTTGTGTATTTTTTTATCAAAAAATTGCAGCCTTGGTGAGCAGAAGAGACTTCTTTTCAAAACATAAAAAATCTTACCAATCTTAAGCTTTTGACCGGTAGTGTAAATTAAGGTGATGTGTGTTATATTTTATTAAATTATTGTTATTTATTTCATTTTTGTTGCCATGGACATAAATACAAAAATATGTTAGGATGATATGTTGTTAGTAAATACAATATTTATTTATTTATTTATATACATAAAAAAGTATTTTAAATCAACACACAAAAATGGAAGTAAAAAAAATATAAAACCATAAATGACATCATAGAGAAGACCCCCACAGACCCTCGTGACTGCATCAAGGTTGTCAAGTAAAAGTGTCAGAAAATGTGGCTTTTTTGTGACAAGACAAGTTTAGTTAAGGTTAAAAATGGCCATGTAGTCTAAATCCCTAAACCTAGATGCTTACGAATTATAAAAATAATAAATTATGAATTAAAGATTCATTGTAAAATAAACTTTTATATATTTAAATTTCTTAAAAAGTTTACATTTTTTTCACTCATATGTACAAGGTGAAAAAAATATGAATAAGTTTTCATTGATGGTTGCACCACATGACCTTTTTCTATGTAAAAGCTTTTCAAAAACAAAGGAAACCAACATGAATACAAAAAGTATATATTTTTTTCCTTTATCATCTTTGTTGTTACTTATTTGTCATTGATCTTTGCATATGCAGAACAGCAGTGTTGGGGAAGCTACTCTGAAACTGTAGTTTGACAGGCTACAAGCTACTCGTAAGTTAAAGTAGTTAAACTACAGTCAAGCTACCCGTTTAGAAAAGTAGTTATCTACACTACAAGTTACTATCAAAAAGTAGCTAGCTACATTGAAAATACTTTTGCTTTTTGAACAACGTATATTATAAATAACTGAATAAGTGTCTGAGGAATGTATTAAGTAAAATATTTAGTGTTTAAAACAATGCAATGCAATTACGATTTCAAAGAGTATTGTTTTATTACACACAACACTAAAATATCTCAGACTGTTTGTCAAAATTGCAACAAATAGTCTACAACATTGCAAGAACGAAATATACATCCAACGTAAATTGCATGTAGTACATTTTCTCAAAAATACTGATTGAACTCGGACAAATAAGGCCATGGGTAATTAACGTTAGCTGTCTCTCCATTCTCCAAATCTGCCGTTTGTACGTCAGTGAACCGTTAGCCGCAAGATGCGTGATTAAACAACAGGTGGCGGTAATGGCAAAAAAATGAGTTTGTAATCTAACAAGAAGAAGAATATCCTTGCATCGCGTGATTGCGCTAATTCGCGCAGGCTCGACAATGTAGCAATGTAGCTTTTGCTCGCGTTACACCGCTACTTGCTGCAAAAAGTAGTTAGCTACTGGAAAAGCTACACTGTTTAAAAAGCAACTGAGCTACTGCCAAGCTACTGAAAAATGTAGTTAAGTTAGTAGCTTCGTAGTATTACTAGCTAATTATTATTAGCTACTTGTAATTAACTACTACCCAACACTGCAGAACAGATAAGTTCCTTTTGCAGATGGCATCTGTCGATTCAAACTCATCTGTTCACACTTCACAGGCGGCCCTTAACCTTTCCAATATGGCTGACGCACAGATGTGTGGTAACTACAAAGAGGCGGCGAATTCGACGTTTTGTATTCTTATCTACGACGTACAAACAAACAAAAGCAAGTCGCCTACAGCATGTAGATTTAATTACGCTCTCCATTTCAGCCGGAACATTTCAGCAAAACAGTGAAGACATCATTAAAAATACACAACATGGATGACTCAACTCATTGAGAATCTCGCATTTTGAGCACATAGATTGGCTCAGTTCGCATAATCTACAATGGCAAAGATGGTGGCTCATGCCTATGTGTGTGAAATATAAAAACGGGACGTGATTATTGCATCAGATAATAGTGGCCAAAACACAGCCAGTTACTCTTCTTCAGGATAGCGGAATGATGAGACCAGACCACTATGTGTGCCAGTATGATCCTGCCGAGCGAATGCTGATGGGGAGATTGAGAGACAAGCCAAAAAATATCAAATGCACATAAACGACAACAGCACAACTGCCTGCCGGGATAATGATATTCTATCCTCCTCTGCAGTAAAAGCCTGCCTCGTTCAGGCTGATTTGAATACCTCCATCAGTTTTACACAGAACATCGAGCTACAGTATATCATAAATATTGATAGGACTGGAAGACAACAAATCTGCAATCAGCATTTAGCTGTTAGAAAGCAGGAAATCCTACACTATCGCTTAAAGCCCAAAACAGCCGTTTCCCATTTGAGTAAACTCATTCCAAGTGTTTTACAGACGCTTGCACTCAGGTGAGAGGAATACATCGGTATGCAGCGGCCCCTTTTTTAAGCACCGCTGGAGCAAACAGAGCAGATAGGATGAAATGTACATTACTGATGACTGCATTAGATAACTACATCAAAACGTCTCGGCTTTGTGCAGGATGCTGAAAGACCTTGAAGGGTTCTGTGCAACGAGAAGCGAGACAATTATTTTCTTTCTCATAATGGGCTTGTCAAAGGCTGCTTTCTGCTCGCTAAGAGGGACCGTCGTCTTTTATGTCGACTGCCTGTTTCCTCTCTTTACTTGAAAAAGGCTTAGGGGGAAAACCTGCACGATGACATGTTGACAAAGTAGCCATGTTTCTCTTTCCTGACTGTCGATTTCAAAAAAGCCATGACTGTATCATTCCGAATTGCAGAGCAACGCAACCGATGACGGGGCAAATATCAAGCTACTTGAAGTGCTTGAATACGCCTTTACCAGACAGAAACAATATCCTGTTAAGCCAATTTCTCTTCTGAAACAAGCCATTTGCACAATGTCAGTGCTTACTTAAATTATTTATATTAGTCAGAGCTATATTTGACGATGTAATGGAATGTGTTATCCGTTTATACATTTACAAGATGGTCATTTATGTAAGAGGGACTATAAATGCATAACTATAACTTCTATTTTTTGTTTCCAGAGGAGATGAATTAGCATGTACTTGGATTAATATATCTGATTAAGCTTTTAATGCCTTTTTGCTTCATATTAAACAGTTTATTTATGGCAGGCAATGTGCAATTACAGATTTACATTCAAAATGTATCTCTGTTTATATGGCTAATTAACTCAACTCATTTAGACACGCCATTTTATATAATTTTCTTCTTGATTTCATTTAGACATACAAATAGATTTGTTCAAACATTAGCTAGTTTTTTTAGGTCAATAAATTAGTAACAAATAGATCAATCAATCATGAATAAATAACTATTAGAGCCCGAACCGATAAAGGATTTTGAAGGCCGATACCAATACAAAATATTTGGGGTTTTAAAATCCGAATACGCCGATATATTGGCCGATATTTTTATTTATTTATTTTTTTCCAGAAACGCGCAAAAAAACATTAACAGATTTCCCTAACATAGTTATTTGTAGTCATTTGTGAGTTTTAACTAAAATAATATGATTTTAAAAAGATTATTTATTTAGGCAGAAAAAGTTCAATGGGGTTTCCAAGCTCATTAATGTTAACGTTAGTGGTCTTCCACTGATGATAGTGGCATTAGCTAGCTTTGTGGTTAGCTAGTCTATGATGAGCCATAATTTAGCAATAGATTGTGTCATACTGCAAATTGTAAAACATAAATTTTCAATATAACAGGCCAAAGAGAGATGATTGAAGCATATTTCATCCGTTTTAATTTTATTTTTGAAATATTCATTTATCGGCCATTATAACTGCCGATACCGATATTTTGGAAAATGCCTAATATCGGCCGATAATATTGGCTGCCCGATATATCGGTCTGGCTCTAATAACTATATACTGTAGGGTCACTACTTGTATGACATTTTTGAAGATTTTATTTATTTAGTTATTATAATTGCTATTAGGGATTAGTTGCTATGTGTCATACTTTAGATTCCAATATACACTCACCAGCCACTTTATTAGATACACCTGTTCAACTGCTCATTCAAGTAAATAACTAACCAGCCAATCACATGGTGGCAATTCAATGCATTTAAAGCAGCATTATGTTACTTTTGAAATTTTGCTCTCGGGGTCCCCCTACAGTTGGGAAACAGTAATGTCTTCTACTACTGTCATAGAATCGGTCATGGTACACCAGGGAATACACGCGTGCATTTGTTGACTAGCAATACCCTCGAACTCTGCAGAAGGAAGTAGTTCTCACATCTTGGACTGCTAGCGTTGTGTGTGAAATGTCATCATCACAGGGACATTGGTATATATTTCAGCATGTCTTATGAATATAGTTTCATGGGCTTTATTTTTTCAGAACGTCAAAAGATCACGTAGTTCACGTTTACAAGCCAGCTCTTTATAGTAGCGTTAGCCTACTGTTTTACATAATAGATATGCTAATTCAATTCAATGTTTGTGTCGTAGAAAATAGCCATATCGTCAATATTTTAATATCAAGCTACCATAGATGAATCTTCAAAATTTAAAAATCGATTTGCATTATAGCCTGAGGCAAGACACTTTCACCAAAAAACAAAACAAAAACAAAGTTGACTATTAGCCTGCAGACATAGTAATCCTGACCGATTATTTTGCCCGTCTAATCATGTATTATTTACTTGCAACGTAGCCCCTGCCAAACTCAGTAATCAGTATACTTTCACGTCTCCGAGCTGGCGCGAGCTGCCCGCCCCGGCTCTACAGGGATGCTTGAGTGTGTTAAGCGCGGATGCGGCGAGGGGCGAAGCTACACAAACATTGCCAATAGTAAACTGATCGCGCGCGCCTCTGTTTCTGACGCACTTCACATTTGCTAGGCGGAGGAAGATTGATGCACTGGACCGGAGTTGGGGGACTTAGTTACGTTTTTGTGAAGTAGTATTACGAATTAATGTTTTTTAAATATTACAGTAGGTGGACAACCAGAATGTCGTTTACCACCGCTGCAAGTTAGAGGTCTTCACGGGTCCAAAAATTCATGCCTGAACCGGAAGAGACCCGTAATGTGCTACACCCCCGGACCTGTGCAGACCCGAGAAATGCCATAAATGTACTGCCCGGACCCGACCTGGACCCGTCTATTATTTGAAAACTGGACCTGAACCCGGCGGGAAAACACAAACCCGACTGGACCCGATTGTCACATTATTTCACACAAGTTATTTCACACAAGCGAAAAATAAAACTTTGTCTTACCTAATTTTAGTAGCCGTCGTCTCACTTCCTTGTTACGTTACCTGACTGACTGTGATGCATTACAGTCCACCGACAAGAAAGTTCCATCCATGTTATTTCTCTCGTTATTCCAAGCTTAATCCACTCATTATTTCAGCTTTAAAAGTCCACTTGATGTCACGGTGATGGATGACAAATGCAACCTTACACATGTAACATTACATTCTGACTCGAGTTAACTCGCATAATAACTTTAACTGTTTGCCCTTTTGAACTAGAATAGCCTAACGATTGCTTGTTGCTTGTTCAGCTTGATCATATCTGTGCTCACTGCTCTTTATTGAGTCTGAATCTGACCACCAAAACTTTAAGATTAAACAAGAAGGTTAATTTATATTATTATAAACATTGGAGAAAATGTAAAGCACGGTTTCCCTGAAGCTCTGCTCTGGTTGCCATAGAAACATGACACGCGCTTGGGATTGCACTCTGATCGCGCGGGTATTACACACAATGTTAAACAGATCCGGGACCCGAAGTAATAGATTCGGACCCGAACCCGGCCCGGTACGGGTCGGGTCCCAGGCCGACGGGTCTCGGGTGCACTGTGAAGACCTCTACGGCAAGTGCCGCGGTAAATCCATGTATTCGTGTAAAAAAAAAAAAAATCACTTGTTTGCTCATTTTGGCCCTATAGATGAGTGGCGCCAGCGAGCTAACGCTGGACCAATATTGATCCTCATCCAGCCTTTTATTTTGCCACTCTCCCTTTTCTCTCTTTCCTCCGACAAAACCTTTGGCTTCTTAGTTTTACTTGCTGCTTCAGCCATGACAATATACAGAGTTTAAAAAAAAAAACTTGGGCTCTCATGTTGGAATTTGAGGAAGTGGGGGAAGTGATGTATGCCGTAAAGCAGTCAAATTTTGTAGTTCTTTTTGTGCTCGGGTTCCTACCCGCTTCTTAGAAGTTACATAATGCCAGTGCCACTTGTTATGACCGAGGTCTGCAGAAGAGCATCTCTGAAGGCACAACATGTCGAACCTCTGATGCAGATGAGCTACAGCAGCATATAAACACACTGGTGCCACTCCTGACAAATAAGAACAGGAAACTGAGGCTAAAATTCACATAGACTCACCAAAATCTCTGAGGAATGTTTCCAGCACCTTGTTGAATATATACGCCATGAAGAATTAAGGCAGTTCTGAAAGAAAAAAAAGGGTCCAAACTGATACAAGGTGTAGCTAACACACACACATATATATGAATAGAAATAGATAACAGAATATATATAACAGAAATAAGACATGTGCAAAACCAAGCAATGTGCAAAATGCAACCTGCCCTGTTTTCTGGTATTTGCGTTAGTTTCTTTCTTGATAATTTCATTATCATGCACAACTGTTGTTTATTTTGTTAATTGTTTTATTTGTATTTTCTGTCCCAGTAGATCCTCCCTCATCTTCTCAACATCACATGATAGATGTAAGTTGTCACATTAGAAACCTGCCAAATAATGTGTATTTAAGTTTTGTAGCAACATATTTTTAAAACAGATATGAAATAAGAACACTTCTTGAGAAAACAAAATGTTTATACAAAAATATAATTGTTTTGGTGAACACATTTATAATTATAATATGAATTAAATATTATTTAATCAACAAGTTGTCACAACCTGCCCTAAAAATGTGATAACTTGCGTTAATCCTGAGATGTAAAATAGTGATTGTGGTTTGTTTTGTCATTATCCAAAATATGGTGATATTGTAATTTTGATGTTTAACCCCTTAATAAAACACGTCAATAATTGCTCCTGTGACGAGTAGCCCGTCTCTATTACACTGCCACTACTTCAGCACATTACACACTAAGCACTGGAAATGTAATTTGCCAGCAAATCTAAATCTATAGCAGTGCTTACTTAAAATGGCAAATTGTCCTCCATTTAACTTAATCGGCGCTATATATATATGTATATATATATATATATATATATATATATATATATATATATATATATATATAATAAAAATAAATACATATTCAACACAGAAGTAAAAAAAGTATTGATTTATATATATATATATATATATATATATATATATATATATATATATATATATATATATATAGCCTACACACACATAAAATCAATACTTTTTTACTTCTGTGTTGAATATGTATTTATTTTTATTATTATTTGTTTTATGACAATTATAAATGTGAGGGAAGTAAGCAAATCAAATGATGGAGGAGGAGAAAAACAAACAAACAAGAGTGCCAACAAGTCATTTTTGTGTAGTACAAGGTCGTCTCAGACATGATGTGCTGTGGTGCGTCGATGCCCTTGTGCACTCAGCCAGTGCGCAGCGGTCAGATTCATGCGGTGATATGTTTTCATTGCGTCCTCTCTGACGCGAAGAGCGACAGAGCCCCGAGGGTCGGAGATGTAACTTCAGTTTCGTGGGAGAAAGCGTTTGCATGCGCCACAGAAACCAGAAAATAAGGAAGTGCCCTTTTCCTGTTTGTTTTCTTCATTATCACCGACTCGGAAAAACTAAGGCAGTTCTAAAGCCACAGGCACGCTGGTGGACACATAAGGATTTTCTGATGAAAGTCAAGGTTGTCCAGCTTAGTCGAGGTTATCCAGCGAGGAAGATTCATTGCTTCTCACAGGAGTCCGGAGAGATTTTTAGTTCACGCAAACAACCAACTTCAGTTTGAACGTGCTTAAAACATGCGTTTGTACGAGACAGGAATGACCGGTCATATGACAGACAAACCCAACTTATTTGGCGTTATAAGTTTTGCCGTTTGTATCATAACATCTATGAAATAAAAGTTTTTAAAGATTATCTTACGTTCGTTTAGTCAAGTGTTGTTCACCTTTTGACTAAACGCTGGCTCGCTGCAACCTTTTCTTCCCAAAACAAGAGGAATGCTTCGACGCTCGTGTGGAAAGGATATGCTGAACAGTTTCATCAAGTAAACGTCAACTAGTATTTTTTTTTTACTCACTTACTTCTCAAAAGTCTCAAAAGGAAATATCCAAGTCCTGGAATTGTAAGGTTTAAACTAATTCTGACGCTATTTTAACCAGCGACTGATTGTTGGAAATGAGGTTTGAAAAGGACGTCCGTTAAATAACCGTTGGATTTGTCTGCGAACATTAACGGAATCTGGGATCGTAATACCTCACTGGTACTTAGAATGGGATCTATCATGATTTCACTGAACATTCTGAGCGTCCTGTTTTTACTGGGTAAGTACATCTAATGTTTCATAAATGACACAAGAGGCAAAAAAGTAATAACCCGTGAGAATGAACGAATGATGAAAACCCACGCAGACATCATATTGAGGGAGTGTAATATGGTTTAACTGCCTGCTCTAAGTAAAGTAGGCAGGTTTCAGTTTACAGAATAAAACTAACTCTTCTTAATGCTGGCAGTCATTTATAGCCTACGTATATTCTTATATAGGCTACAACATAACTCAGTCAGAGAAAAGACCAAGATTAAATAAACTGTGTAATATTAAAGGCTGTGTCTGCCATCCCGATGTTGCAACGCAATGCATATATTACGAGGCAGAAACGCGTTTCCCAACTAGATTGCTCGTTAACTTCAGGGCATTGTTACGGAAGCTGTCATGTCCAAATGTGCAGAACTAAGATCACGTCAAAACTTAATAGCGTGAAAATGCTGACGCTGAAACAAACGATTCAGATTTTATTTCAAGGTTGCTTCGGTAATAGCAGCTACTTGTTTCGAATAGGCTAGAATGTGAACTTTAGACATCAATAAAAGCTGTTTTGGTTGGTTTATTTATTCACTTATTTGTTTGTTGGTTCGTCTATTCATTTAGGCTATCACAAATGTTTTTTTTATTTTGATTTTTTTGTCCAGTATTACTGATCGGGGAATGGGGTCGGGATACATTGGCAAAATAAAAAGCAAATAGTGTAAACACTTTTCAATGAAAGAAAAAAACACAATCCCAAAACTAAGTCTTTACCTGCCGCCAAATAATTATTTTTAAACATTTAATCGCGTTCGTTTGAAGTAACCATAGCAACAGTACGCTGTTTAAACTCTTTTCAGTTTGGATTGGTGGTCTACCCAGCACTACCCTGGAGAAATACAAATAGCCTACATAAATAGGCTATTGTAAATAATTTATTAAACATTCATCTCAGCTATCTGTAACTAAAACAGCAATTAAAAAATGCGTTGAAGATAGGACCACAACACTTACGTATCCTCAACAGATTGTGTCCCATTAGTTATCATTAGTTGTATTTATGCTTTAAAAGTAAGCCCACTGCCTACATAAAGCCGGGCATGTTGTCCGACTCTCATCGTATTACACATTGTAGCCTACTAGAATACATTACAGCTAAAATTAGGCCTAGCGTGTGGATTTTTCGCAGACAAATATCCAAATGATTTTGTATATGCATTTGTCTCTAATAACCTATAAACGTTTTTACGTGCTAATTAGATGATGCTATTAGGGTGAAAAGCACAGAGATTGGAATGTACTATGCATGCTAAAGAGGAACTGTCCATGGTGCTGAACACACGGGAAAGGGTGGTGCACAAAACCAATTATCTAATAAAGAAGCTTTTATACACTTAGGATGTTTTACATCTACATCAGGTTGCATTGTCATATATTGTACATTTTAAAAGTTTTCTTCTTAAATACAGACCTTATGTGCCAAATTAACAAGTGCGCAGACACTTAGAAAAAAAAGAAAAAAAAAATAGAAGAGAAATGATTCATATCTCTAAATTGTAAGATATACGTGTGGACATACAAACCGGAAAACAGAATGTAATGAGCACGACACTGAAAAAGTGCGGGGCTACATAGGGTCTATAGGACCCATCAAACTGATTTTCTTCAACAGACACACCCACATCACATGACTTCATAAGGGCACATGGCAAAAGAGCACAGTCATTTTTTTTTCTTTGAAAGTAAGATGGATTGTGTTTGACATCGACAGGAGTCCCTTTACTTAGGGTTTAATGCTTTCCACTCGCAACGTCAGTCACTGTGAGAAAAAAATTGTTGGAAATATTTTCACGAAACGGAATAAATATGACTAGTTTTGTTCTTTTCCAAATTAAGTAATTAAAAAATAAATAAACATATTTCACACCACAGTCTAATGACGCCCATGCCCTTCCCACAGATGAGGTGGTACTTTCCATGGCAAGTCATTCTGCCTTGTCAGGGCTGGGAACTCATGGCTGGAGAGCCCCCATGGACTGCCTGAGGGCCAGTGAGCTGTGCAACCAAAACTCACAGTGCAGCTCACGCTTTCGCATCATGCGCCAGTGCCTGGTAGGTCGTGACAGGGACTACCATGCTGGCCAACAGGGAGTGTCAAGACCGCCCTTGAGGTGCTGCCAGGACAGCCCCCTGTATGACTGCCGCTGCAAGAGGGGCATGAAGAGGGAGCTACAATGTCTTCAGAGCTACTGGAGTATTCATATGGGTCTCAATGAAGGTACGTATTTTGATCGTAAAGTATTTTTCTATCCCATCCCATAGAGACAGCTATACATACGCCATATTAGTAGGTTGATTTCTGTAAAAAGTGTAAAAACTGTGACGCTGTTTGTTTAAGCATCCCGATCGATCCTAAATGGGATGAGTTAGGGGGCGGGACTATCCAGTTGGTGACACAATTCAGCTTTAAAGGGAAAGCTCACCCAAAAATTAACATTGGTCATCATTTACTCACCCTCATATCGTTCAGAACAGGGTTATCTTACACTAAAACAATTAAAAACATTTGTTTTAAAATTGAAACAAAGTTTAAATAAACCATAAATATTAGAATACAAACTTTAAGTTGAAAAAAGTTACTAATTGGCCAGAAAAACTAAAACTGAACTAAAACGAAAAATAAATAAAAATAAACAGCAATATTACTTTTATATTATTATTAATATTATTACTTAAAAATATCTAAACATTTTTTTAATTAAAACAAAAAAATAAAAAAATAAAAATAATTAGAAATGAATAATATGTATTACGATATAAACAATGTTGAAATAACACAGCTGTGAAAGGGGGTCCAAAAGAAAAGTCGGATCACATTGACTTTCACTTTATGGAATTTTTTTTTCAAAATACAGGGCTCCAGACTAACTTATTTTACTAGGAGTGCTGTAGCCCCTGACTGAAAATTTTAGGAGCGCAAGCTCAACCTTTAGTTTATTCTTAGCTAAAAACACTTAGTTCTTTAAAAAATATACAGTATGCGCTCATTAATGTTCCTTGTGAGTGTATAATATGCTATTGAAAATACATACGGGTAAGGGGTTCTAATGTCGGTCGCCATGTTGCCCCTCTATCTTGAAAGTACATTAGCCAAATAGGGACATACCCGTTAATTCAAGCTTCGACTTTTCGCGTTAAGTTTGAGTTAACACTCATGGACGAGGTCGAACTGGAAGCCATGTTAATCTTGGACCACATTGGCCACCGTAGGAGTTAAAACGAAATCAGAATTGAGAGTAACAGAAACTAATATACACTGGATGGTCATATACCTTTTCACCGCTAGATGGGGGTAAAAATCATACATTGTAGCTTTAAATCAGCTTGCAATGCAATTATTCAAATGTTCCCCAAAATACCTGTAATACTGACAAATTCTGTAAAAATAAATAGACTTAACGTACAGATATTACAATATGCAGTTTATTTTAAGTTCACAGGGCTCCAGACTCAAGTTTGAGGGCAGCATCTCAGTTTTAAGAAAAATAATCTGGTAGCACTAGGGCCAGCCTTCAGGAAAATCTTTGAAGGATGAACAAAAAATGTGTTGGTCATCACATAAAAAAATAAAAAAAAATAAACATATATTATAGTTTTGAAGTGTTGGAAAAAGATGTGTAGTACTTGTAAACGTTTGACTGTTTCTGTCACATTATCATATTTATAGTCAGAGTTAATTACTACATTGGCCTAAATTCATGGTGAATGTTGATTGCTGATTTCTGGATTGAAAGCCTTCTATAAGTGTTTCTTCTAGTTTCCATGTCAGCGCTGTTTGATCTGATATCTATGGTTCATAACAGAACTCTGAAATGTTTCTCACTGGATCTCGTAAGCGATGATGTTATTAATTTTGAGGCGAAATTCAATGGATTGCTTGACTGAATCTCCAAGTAACAGTGTCAAGTGATCGTGATAGGCCTGTGACTGGCAAGTTCGGGGCTTTATTTTACTGTCTATGGTTCCGAAGCGCTGCCCCTATTTTACGGTCTATGGGTGGCTACGCTGTCTATTATTGGTCCGAACTAATAAACGGTCCGGGAAGCATAAATGAGTAGTGTATTTTCGTTCCACTTTCATTTTGTTTGCATACTCTGCTCGGCAATGAGTTGATAGATCGCTTGCTCATTGGTCATTGCTCAGGCGCACATAGCAGGTTGTGATATTTGTCTCCAACTTCTTCCCACAGACGTTTACGCACGCTCGATTATCTCTAGGATCCTCCCCTTACAGTGGCCATTCCCTATTCTTGTCACACTCATTGGCCTGCCACTCATTCCAGATTCAGTGACGCGCTCCTTCCACGTTTAACGTCTGGCAATTTTACTGGTCGCACATGTGCGAATGGATGTAAAATTCAGTCGCACACTCTCATATTTTGGTCGCAAAATGCATCATCTTTTGTGTGCAGCAGAAGAAAGAAAATCATACAGGTTTAAGGCATGAGTGTGAATAATTTGTCCGGATTTTCATTTGCGTGAAATGTACCATTAAGTGACATTTGGTGTTTGAAAAATAGTGCATTGAATGGTCATGGTAGAACCCTGTAAATAAATGACTGAGTTGCTCATCCAAGTGCTGCATTATAGGTGATTTTTCTATTTTTATTTTTTTTATTTGGCGCAAGGGAGAACTGTAGCGTAGATATAGGATGGCATCAATGTGCAGATCTGACAATTAACCAGATTTCAAAGTCAACGCGTACCTGCTCTATTTACTGTCAGTCCATCATGGAAGCATTCACACTACTGAGATGGCAGTTAGCGTTTGCCTTTGGGAGTGTTGGGGAATCATTATAGGATTTAAGCAGTGCAAATCGGCCTGAATTATAACCCATCTGCTTTGGCAGTTGCTGCGGGAGCCACAACAAATAGGGTCCTATTGATGCGAGTAATCAGAGAGCCTTTTAAAGCAACTGCCCCTCTCAAGTCTGGCATTTCAATGAGGCATTGTGGACTGCTGGGCCTGCTTACTGCCTGCTGAGGTAAGGAGGAAAATAAAATAAAAATCACACAGCTTCCTTTCATCAGAAGCTGTGTACAAACAGATTAGCTACTGCAGTAAGTTAATGCCATGCAAATGTGCCACATTCCAACAGTCACATTAGAGGAAACAGAGAATAATAAGTGATGTAACAGACATGTTAGCATAGATGAACGTGTTCATACAGGTTATTAACAATTAGCAATCAGGGCTTGACTAACTTTTTGAGGCACTTGTCCTTCGGACAAGTAAATTTATGTCCATGCACAAAAGTCACGCATCCGGGTAAAGATTTCAAATTTTATCTAGGGCTGCACGATTTGAGGAAATGTCATACCGATTATTGAGGTCAATATTGCGATATGCGATTGCGATATAATAAACAAATGGTTTCATGAGTCAACTTGTTTGGTTCTAAACCAAATGCACACACAGATTAGTGATAATTCTGAAATTAGCAATAACAGCTAAATGATTGATAACACCTATAATGATCAATAAGCCATCGATGTCTGGATAAAAAATAACTCTCGAACAGGTAGGACATATACAGAAATTGAATGAAGTTATCAAACAAACAGTCTATGCTGCATAAATTATAAATTATATGTAGACTACTCCTTATTAAAGCTACACAAGTTCTTTAGTCAAGAGCCGTGAGTAATTTTCTCTGTTCCCTTTGTTCTTTCATTAACTTTACTGACAGAACACTTTATTGGTAGCTGGCCCTTTAAGAACAGAAAGACGCGCGCCAATGCGCATGCACAGACCGCACGCCAGAAGCCAGAACCACACGCCGCTGTGGACAGAGACGCGGATCTCACACGCGCCTCATTCTCTCACGATTTACAACTCTTTATGTCCATCATAAGACTGCTCTTATGTTATGAAGATACTCGACAAATGACATTTTGGCTTAATTTTGTGTGTTGTTGATGTTCGTTCAAGCGCGAAAGAGAACTTCTGGCGCGCGGTCTGTGCATGTGCATTGACGCGCATCTTTCTGTGAGTCACATTCAGGACATTCACAGGCAGCACGAAAAATGTGTTTGTTTCAAATCTGTAAAAATTTTATCTGTAAAATAGACGCAATGAGTGGCACATAACGGGAAGTAACATGGCATTTTATTTTGTTCGAAATTTAACTTGTCCGGTCGGACAACTAATTTTCTCCTCTACTTGTCCTACAAAAAAATCCCACTTGTCCCAGACAAGCGGACAAGCCTTAATGACGAGCCCTGAGCAAGAACTTGTTTGGGTGTTAAGTTTATATGCAGTACTTACATAAATGTCCTCAGTTCCCAAACAAATAATTTGTTCTTTGGGAATTTCTCTATTGATGTCCCTCCAACATTTGAAAATGGCTGGACCCAGTTTTGTGTCCTACTTTGGACAGCACCAGCCCTCATTATGTTTTTTTCTCTTTCTTGTGACTTTGCTCTTCAATCTACAGCCATTTCATTGAGCTCTAAAAAATTACAAGTTGCTCTGAATCTGAACCCTGAGGAACCATGCAGTAATGATTGCACCTCGACAGAACTCCATCAAATCCACAGACGCAACACAATTGGCCCAACGAGCACACCCAATAATCACCCAAACTAAGAGTGGCCCCATCAAAGGTTCATCTTTCTTCCATTCGGTTTGAATGGAATGGATTTTCTGCTTCTTTGGAAAGTAGTAGAAAAGAGGAGCAGAAAGCATGGACACAATATTTACTACCAGTATAAATTTTGTCTCTAAAGAAGTCTCTTACACTCACCAAGGCGGTATTTATTTTATTATAAATAAAGTAAAATTGGAATTTTGCTAAATGCTATTACCATTTAGAATAACCTGTCATTTAATATACTACAAATGTAATGTATTCCTGTGATGGCAAAGCTGAATAATAAGGATCATAACTTCAAGTTCAGACTGCAGTCACATTCCTTCAGAAATTTTGATGCAAAAGAAACATTACCATTATCAAAGACAAAGTGACAATGAAGAGAGGAGTAATGATGGCAGCTGACAATTTGTTTTTACCATCACAAGAATAAATTGCATTTTAAAGAGCACCTATTATGCCCATTTTTACAAGATGTAATATTGGTCTCTGGTGTTCCCAGAATGTATTTGTGAAGTTTCAGCTCAAAATACCCCACAGTTAATTTATTATAACCATTTGAAAATGTCATTTTTGGGGCCTGTTTTAAAACAGGCTGTTTTGGTTTATACGACCTTAAATGCAAATGAGCTGCATATCCCCGCCCTGCCTTTGGATGAGGGCGTCACTTGCATACATATGGCAGTCAGTAAGCAGAAGGGCTGAGAGAGTGAGAGACCCGATGTTTTGAATGTCATTCAGCCGTACATGTTTGAATCTGAATATATAAATAGTCTCTGATCAGACCCAGATGATGAAGAGACTCCGGCAGAATAAACACAAATGGACCAGTATGTCTCGGTATGGTTTTTTGATACATTTACATATTTATAGAGTTGTAATTGCGTCTCCTTGGAAATTATGGACGTGCAACACACAAACACCAGCGTTGGCGCAATATTTTGAAACTACATACACATACTGTGATAAAGTTAGCTACGTACAAGCGAAATTACATTTATGCGAGGGACCTGTTGCGTCATGTTTACTTGTCATACAGGTGCTTCTTTGGCAAATGTGAGAAGATGGCTAACTTACAGAACTAGAAGATATATGCAGTTTTTAATACAATATCTTTAAAAAATATATATATTTATAAACGTGTGGTTACACACTATACAAACAAGGTTTAAATTATATAAGATATTCTACGATTACGACAACAAACTTAAATGCATTTGTTGTTGAATTGGCTGACATCGACTGAAATGACTATTAGCTCAAAAATCATAAAATACACTTACTGGAGGTGACGTTGGAACGCAAACAGTAGACGACGATCTACACTTGAGGATTAACTTTAAAGCAAGACCTGCTTTGAATTGACCCTCGTTCACAAAACAGTCAGTCAGAAAATGATTCGCTCAAACATAGACTTATTTACAAAGGAAAGGCACCACTTAAACTTCCAAAATACAATACATCCACTGTGTTTTCAGTGGCTCTGATGTCGGAAATAAGTGAACACTACTGTGTATGTCATTACATCCCATCCCAAAACAGAACACTTATGTTTCCAAGAGACATTACCGGCTGTCGTTGAAACAATGGAGGATGGTGTACAGATCACCGAGGGCGCTGTAAAAATTGTACATTTTTAAAGCTTTTGACCGGTTGTGTTCACTCTTAAATAAAGGTTCCAAATGCACAGTTGTGTTTTCACCAATGTCATAAAAGACCCATTTTTGGGGTGTGGAATATTTTACTCATCTGAACAAATTTTTCCACAAGAACCATTTGTGCAATTGAATGGTTCTATGGATGTTAAATGTGGAACCATATGCCAATCTTTATTTTCAAGAGCATAGGAGAGATACAGGAGCTGAAGCTCGTGACGAGACCGTGAGACGTTTGAGGGTTTGCCAAAAAAAACAGGAACCAGAGTTCTCCCTAAAATGACTTCGGCACTCTGCTGGAGCAGAACCTCTTCGCCTCTATTGCTCCCTTTTGCCAAGTCAAAGCCCTCGCAGCGTGGGGAATAGTCGGTCTGATCCATAACACAGACAGGCATTTTGTGGCATTCAGAAAATCACCAATAGACACTGCCAACTAGGATGCTTGGGACGTCTGCTCCAGAATTAGAAACACGGGACTGGTTGTGCTTTGCAATTTACATGAAGCTCTTCGTCTAATCTAAATATCCCGTTAACCGGGATTTATGAAACCTGCCAAACGTCGGATTTGTGAGGCCAAACATCAGGTGGAGAGAGCAGAGCTCTTAAACAAGATGGTGTTGCTGAAAACTTTGTATTCTAAGCCATGGCGCCGTGGTAAGCCTAAAACAACATTTTTACCTTGTTAATGCAGATAACAAACTAAATATTTGCTATTTGGATTTGTTGAAGTGCATTTTAGTTGGAGGAACACTAATGAATACATTGAAATAATCACATAAATGTTCGCTATTAAAGCGTAATGATTGCTTTGTGCTAATGGAAAGATAATGGCTGTTATAATTATTCTAAATTATTGGATAATTATGCATATTTGTTCTTTTTTATGGGAAAAGCACTGCATTTTCAGTACTGCACTTTTTAGTAGAAGCTGGAACAAGAAAATACAGAGTGCAGTTGTTTCTCTCTGATAAAAACATTACTTTTTGTCTAAGATAATAATGATAAATAATAAAACATTTAGAACAGTACATAAACATCTGTATTTGTATATGTACACAACATGCATAAAAATACATAATGGTTTTAAGATAAAAAAGCATAAAAAATCTAATTTCCAACGTTTATATTAATAAGAAATATTTCTTTAACATCAAATCAGCATATTAGACTGATTGCTGAAGGATACGACACTGAAGACGGGTAAATTCAGTTATGCAAGGAATTCAATTACATATAGGAATAAATAACATAAATATGTTATTATATATAAATAAAATATATACAGTTGTAACAATATTTCACAATATTACAGTTTTTACTGTATTTCTGATTAAATAAAAGTAGTATTAGTAAGGATAAGTGACTTCTTACTGAGTACATATCTGTAACTACATATAAATCGCACTGTATAGTTTGCAGTAAAGTAGGTTTCATAAGGACACAGTGTAATACAGAATGCAATCTACACCAAACCTAGTTATTCCCCCATCTGGCTTGCTTTTTTGACAATTTAAGCAAACATGTTGCTTGCATGCAGTTTGCCCGGATCTCTGTCATTGAACACTAGGGGCAATTATAGTAATTACAGTCAAATATGTGGCCTATGACCTCAGCCTAGAGCCCATGTTAATTTATATCATAGCTGTCCATGTTAATTAGGAGATTAAATTAGGAGACTAGACTTTAAATAAAACAACTCAGAATGTCCCCTGGCATAGCCAAGTACTGCAAGTACATCTGAAATGCAAGACTCAAAATTAGACTTAATACAAGCCAATATAAGCACAATAGCAGACTGTTGCAATGTATAAATTCTATTTTGGAAGTATTTAGAAATATTTAGGGTGAAAATCAACTCAAATCAAATAACTATCTTTTATTGTACAGATATAGCTTATTATGGAAAAGGTTTAGAAAGGATTACAATTTCATTCATAGCTTTTATAGTTATCTATTTTCAAACTAGTGAGAATATGAACAGCTGTTCTTGTTACATTTGTGCATTTGAATGTGATTGATGAACCCTGCTTTACTCTGTCATCACTTTTCAGATCAGAAATACAGCAGTTAATGGGCTAAAACATTACCTGTTATCACTACAATGACATACAAAAATAATACTGTTCCACACTATCTAACAAAAATGCCAATTGATATAATCAAGTCCCACCCTAGATTTTTTCCTCATTAAATATCCTGTGTCAGATTACTGAAGTAAATGGGTTCCTGTTAACTAAACATCCAGTCCCACATGCGTTCCATTACAGTGTCTGCATTCACAAGTACTTCAGCTCATAATTAGATTGGTAATCAAAATATTGACATTTTGTCATAATGTCCCAGTAAAGCACTCATTTTTGTGACATTCTCTGTGAATGATGATACACGAGCGACCCCATTTTAGCAGTCAATGAGTCAACAAATATATAAATATATAATAGACCATCATTATCAATTTTCCAGCTTTACTTATGCTGATTCTGTAATTACATTCCTTCAGCTTATCAGAAGATTAGTATTAACCAAGCAACGTTTTGGGAGCTAAATTGATTGAAGATAATTAGCCAAGTATGCCAGATAGTCCAGGATATCATTGCAATGGAGGTGCAGGTTTTAAACAGCAATCAAATATCAGTGTAGTCCTGCCTCTCTCAAAGCTTTAATTAAACAAGCATGTTGATATGAGGATGGGAAAAGGGCAGAATTCATTAGCTATTGTGCACCTGACAAATTGTGAAGCAAAACTGGGCCCTCTGTTGCCAAGTCATTTGGTATTTGTGGATTAATGAATCTGCTTAGACTCCACAACAGATTTACTTTGTTCCATAGAGGCTATGTATCAGGCAATTGTTCTTTGTTTGCTAATTGCATCCTTTGATTCCCACCAGGCACTACATGGGGGAAACGTAAGCCTCATGAAAATAAGATAATAACTGTCTCCAGACTCTTTGAGATATTTTCATAATAAATCTTCCCATAACAAACCATTTCTCATCGAGCCAACCTTGAGCATTTTACTTAGCCTTGAATATTCATTTACATACTTTATAAAACCATAAGACATGATAAAAAGAACATAATAAAAGATTGTTGATCAAATGACAGGAAGGTAATAAATCGGGGCTCATCCGGATTTGAAACCAGCACCCCAAAGTGAGAATCATACCTCAAGACCTGATTCAATTCAGCCATACAAAGCTTCTTTTACAAATCATTTTTAAGCAAAACTGAAATGAAAACGTTCCTCCTTGGACAAAATTTCTCCTCATTTGCTGACATGAGAGTTTCGATATGAGGTTAAGTCTGAGTATGAAACTCACAAATGTTCTTCAGTATTAGCCTTCGGAAGTTTAGAACATATCTGAACATACTAAAATGTAAGTGCATACATTACGCATGAATGCAAATCAGTTCGCTTCGGCATTGCAAGTCATCCTTTATTTATTTGTTCAAGCAGGGAATGTGTGTGGTATAAATGATTTTAAAAGAAGAAAGCAATTTCAAAAGCATCCCCTAAAGCCCCCGTTTCGCACAGCATTGTTGTTTTCTGATAACTGCTGACTGGTTTGGTTCATATCTGGGGGTGGGCAAGAAGAAAGAAACGCAGTGACAGAGCCATGCTCAGCTAGACTGAACCAGTTCTGATAGTGATAATAATAGATCAGGCTCATAAGCACAAACAATTAAACTCAACACCACAGAGACCCCACTTTGCTGTTTGTGACAGACAACCTTCCTCTCAGCGAATACACCCACCCGAGAGATGTATAAGCTGGTTAGATTGTTTAGTCCATAAATACGAGTAAACCTAAATGTAACTGTCTTTTTCGCATAAAATTGAATCGCAGTGAGCAGTAATTATTCATTGCAAGGTTTTAAAAGCTCAAAATGTTTTATTCAATCAGGTCCTGGTGCTTCTCAATAATGGATCTGACTAATGGATCCTTTTTCTAAAACATCGTAGCAGGGAAACTTTTTTTTTTTAAATGCCATGAGGGAGTATAATAGCATTGTGTTGCTCATAATAGGTTACAGCATCACACATGTATATTTTGAAAGTAGGCGTGTCCGATAGTCGATAAATCAATTAATCGCATGGCAAAAAATGAGCTTGATCATTTTTCCGGATGCGATCATTTCCATTTGCTTGCTTATTTGTTTCCTCGTTGTCCTTCTCTCTCTCTCTCTCTCTCTCTCTCTCTCTTCTCTCTCGTGGTCTGTGCGCACAAGTTTGGTGAGAGCAGGAGTCCACTAAGATCTGCCATCTTAGGTCGAATGACCAGTGGATTACTGCAGAAAATCTGGCCTTAAAGACTGGTATCCGTTCTGTTCGAATTGTGCAAAAATTGTTGGCTGAGATTCAAGTCTCTTTTCCTGTACTGCCACTAAAAGTTGAGGAATCGGAGAATGTTTTCCCCAAGGTCAGTGTGGCTGTGGATGTAGGAGAGTGGCAGGAGTTTGAGGGAAGTCTGCTCTCTTTTAGGACACCTGAACTTGTTTTTTTCAACAGTACTTCGCTCTTTATTGTGCTTGTGTAAAATATCTCAATTTAAGAGCGTTAAAAGAACTTCCAGAGACTAAGTGGACTGCATTTGTTGAGCCTGGTACTTCCCCAAAAGGTAGTTGGAGGTCCTTATATGAGAAACCAGTTGAAAAACGGACAGGAGATTTGCAATGGCATATTTCACATTGGATAATCGCAACCAATCGAATATAAGGCACGTTTGAATCCTTTGCAAGAGGGAGAGTGTCCTTTTTGTGGAATTTCAGAAACTGTTTTTCATATTTTTATTGGTTGTTTAAGGCTTAAAGACATGTTTGGTGTATTAGGGGAATTGAGTCATAGTTTTGGTTTTCATTTTTCAAATGGACTTTTTGTTTTTGGACCAAATTAGTGCCTCAAATAGGACACAAACAGTCTTGGTAAATTTCCTGTTTGGTAAGGCGAAGATGGCAATCTGGCTGACAAGAAAGAATAAAACACTTCTTAATAAGAAAATAGAGAAACTGATTATTTACATATGTTTAAGGTTTTGGTTAAAAGTAGGTTAATTTTGGAGTACAAGTTTTATGAGTTTATAAATGATACTGACTCTTTTTTCTATTTGTGGGGTGCTAAAGGTGTTTTATGTCAACCAAGTGAAGAGAGAGGTTATGATATCATGCTTTGAACTATAATGTTAATGTGAGCAAATAATCCTATTTATGTATATGTAGGTAGGATTTTATATGTTTTCTTTGTGTAAATGTAATATTTATAGTTTTTAATAAGTGTCTGTAAATTAAAATAAGCTTAAAAGTCAAGTCTCTCTCTCTCTCTCTCTCTCTCTGGATGACAGCTCTCCATTCCTTAGAGTGAACTAGAGCTTAGATTCTCTGCCCAGAGCCCGAACTTGACCCGACCTGGCCCGACTCTGTCCTCGGCCGGGTTCGGCCCTTGATCTAGCACAGACATGCACTCCCAACACAATAGAACATGGCGCAGCACTAGACTCGATGGCCGAGTGTGAGCGGTAATGCACTCACTCTGTGTATGCGGATTGCAGGAGAAAAAAACGATTTGCGGGATTCATCCGTTTGCAGAAAAGCAACAAGAACAACTAAAACAAAAAAAGAAACAATTTACAGGCCAGAGTTTCCATTCATTACATGTTTGCAACATTGAGCGAGTGTAGCCAATCACAGACATATGTGTTGATTTCTTGACGCGATGGCCAATCAGAAGCATTTAAGACTCCCCTCACCGCTCAAAACAGACTTTTTGTTCAGTGCTGAATTCTGTATGCTGTCAAATCCTCTAATTATAACAAACAAAGTGGTGGATATTATGAAAGAGTCATTGTGTAGTCAGCTTCATTGAGATCGCGATGAACGGTCAGCTTTTTAGGAATTATTAAAGGAGCGCACTTTGCACGCATTCCGTCATGCCTTTTATGTTAAAGGAGAACTCCGTCGAGCAATGAACCTTTGGTCTAATAACACATTGGTACCTAGTCAATCGTTCTCTGAGATTGTGTTTTCATGATAATCGAATGTAAAGAGCTTTATCTCTAAAAACCGTTTAGCGTATAATGCTAGTAATGGGGGCATTTACTAAGTAAAAAGAAATCACTAGTTTATACCACCAACAAGGCTCAACATAGCCCCACACCAACACAGTTACATAATGAGGGTCCATGCATGCAAAAGGAAGCATTGAAAACTTTGTAAGTGTACAGACCGTTTAATAACAGAATATACTTTATGAAGACACTTTGTGTATACAGACAGGAGCCATCTTGGAAAAGATAAGTCTCGATAAGTCGATCCCTGAATGCCGTTCATACAGTTCAGAAGTTCTTTTTTTTACTTATTAAATGCCCCCATTACTAGCATTATACGCTAAACAGTTTTTAGAGATAAAACTCTTTACATTTGATTATCATGAAAACAAATCTCAGAGAACGGTTAACTAGCTATGGATGTTTTATTAGACCAAAGGTTCATTTTGCAGCCAGAGTTTCTCCTTTAAATTAACAGTTATTTGTGGGTTTATGCTTTAAGAACAAATCATTTAGGGTAGGGTCGGGATTTTGTTTACATCCATTTTATTTATTGTTTTTGGTATTTATCCAAGTGCGTTTTGTGTTAACAGAGACATTGCTTTTATTGTTTTTGGTCGCTTTCTTTATATTGTGGATATTTAAAATATTTTCCATTTTCAGCATTAAATAGTCTTTAGAAATTAAAGTTTATTGATCTTTGAAAAGGTGCACCTGCATTATTATGCCATTATCATTATTTTAGATGTAAATAATCTCGGAAACGACAATATTATCGTTTATCGCAATAATTTCTTGTGAAAATTTATCGTCCAGCAAATATTCTGTTATGGTCATATCTTGAAAAAGTTCATCACAAACTGCAGATTACTTAAAAGGTCTTATTAGACAGATTAGGTAGTGTAAGAACTGACACACTGAATTTTCCAGAATACAAATATGGAACCATGTGACCATAAATGTCAGTTCATATCAACACATGTTTAAAATACAGTTACAGCATCTATGCATTACAGTTATAGCATCTATGCATCAGTATTTGTAAGATTTATTCCATAACATTTGAGGGTAATTTATATTTTTAAGTGTTTTTCCTTTCCTCTCATGAATGTATTTGAAATCAATTTAAAAAGGCATAATTTAATTATAAATATTTAAGTAAATAAAATATATTACAATTTCCTAAAAAAAAATAAAATAAAAAATTAAAGATTTCAAAGAAAATCATTAATAGAAAAATATATATGGTAAAAGAAAAGACATTTCTGGTCTGATGTATGATGAATGGGTTTTTGACCCTTCACGGATTCAGGATGTGGTTGGAAAAAAAAACAGTTATCCACATCTTCACAGTTCAAGTTTTATGCGAGTGGAGGATAAATACAGCTGGATGAGAAGGATTTCAATGCTTTTACATCTCTGCCCCTATGAGGAGAAGACATAGGCTGTTAAAATCCACAATTAGGGACAGTCTTTATCTGAAAGTCAGTGCTCCCCAATTCGAGTCGGAAATATGCCATTGAAGATGTTTCTCCAACAAAGGCCCCAGCTTACAAGAAGAAAGCACCAAGTGCATTTTTTACGACGGAGAGGTTAATTAGAAATTATGCCAACTTTATTGTCTGAGGTAATTAAAATTGGTGGTACAGAAAGACAGTGCAAGTTTCAATCAAGTTGAGTAGACTTTTTGACTCATGCCTGGTGACTTGTATCCATCCAAGCCAACTTAATATTCAGCTAGGATTACTATGAAAACCCACAGTCCTTGTTGAATCCGTTTCCCCCCAGTGTGTATAATAGAACTATGAGAAATGACTGTAGAACACAGAAGGGTCAAGGTTTGGCAGTTAGCTTATCTTTTCTCCATTTACTTCCATTCAAAAGAACAATGTACTGTGACTACATATTTTTTCCAAGCAATATTATATTATACACTCCCAAATGTAAATGTCCTAAAAGGCTATTTTTTGTACAGATTCAAAAGAAGATCCATTTTGGTTCTCTAAAAAACCTTTAAATTCTTAAAAGAACCCTTTTTATTTTATCAGTTTCAGTGGATATTAAAGTTTTTTTTTTTCATAGAACATTTAATGCAAGGACAGAACATTTTAGTTCTCGATTTATAGACTGTTTTAAACAAACAGTTATATTTGTAGGTCTGATGCCTTGGACGTCGGATAGCTTCAGGACAGTAACTAGGGTTTGGGGTCAGTAAAAACTGACGTGTTTTGCCATCAGCCAATCATGGCATAATTTGAATGTGCCTTCTAAGTAGACTTTGACGAATGAAGGCCATTCTATCTCTTTATTCAATCCAATTTAGTGAATTTATTATAAACTCCTCATGCCATAAAAATCTGAGTGAAATCCTGAAAGGTCATTGTGGCATTTGTTAGGAGTTAGTAAACAATAAAGCACACAAGACAGGAGTAGCGAACTTCATCCATCTTGTTTACTCATCACTCCCATTCTCACACACATTACGTCATTACACAACAGTTCAGACTTTCTTTACAAAAAATAGTATATAATACAATTCACGCATGAACACAACAGTCATTTCTACGGCAGTTTGCACATTTGAAATCTTTTCAGCATCCAAAAGCGAGTCTAATTTCGGTATCTTGGGGAACGCTCTCCATCTGTTAAACTCTTCAAGTCACAGCATTTTTAACAGTGCGGTGGACAAAGTCAGCGGCAAGGACAATGTCAGTGTATGTCTGTGTTCTCTGCATTGTTAAATCTGCTTACCAGAGTAACTCCCGGCCAATAACCGCTCTTTTGCATTTATCATATCAGCATCTGCTCTCTAATGCCCTGCTGAAAACTCTCCGAAGGATTAAGTTTTGAAGATTACACTCACCTAATTTATGCTAAATACATGCCTAGTACACTCCACAAATGTGACGGGGGGACAAATGCCTCTATTCCGATTTATGCGTCCACTTATTTTTATGCCACAAGCAGTTCCCCACTGGAACATTTGCAATATTTTTCCCAAGCTGGCACTACGGGGCTGGTATGGCAGAAATTAAGGCTGTTTGTGCATGATTAACTCATTGAGGAACAGAACTTAAAGGTGGCCACACAGCAGCAGAGCTGGAAGAGGATAGCAGAGAGCTACAGTGAAACAGCAGATGAATTCTTGATCCAGGATGATCCCATAAAAGAATTCCCAGCCAGAGGTACATTCGGGGTGGAACACAGAGACACTGCGTAGACCAAAAGGCCCTCTGAGCTCAGTGGGCTGGCAATAGGGAAGCTCAGGCTGTGCTGATGATGTTAAGAACCATAATAGGGTGACAGAAGCACATATGGCTTCAGTGTGAGAGCTCGTGACCAACACCTAAACCTACCCAATGCATACCACTCAGTCATTATTTATATCTGGTTCTCTGACCGTACGTCACACCGCCGCCGGCGAGAGCAGCAAAATTCGCTCTTGCCGCTCTGTGAACGACGCTGTGGAAAGATTCAGTGGACGCTCTGATGTCTGACGTGAGATCGAATGCGTGATCTATTTTAAAATGGTATTTAAAGGGGCCACAAAGCAAACAAGCATGTCGGTCGTTATTTTTGCAGAAAATTGATCAATGGAAATAACTTTAAAATTATAGTGACATGTTTGCTAATGAAAATAAACAAATTAAAAGCCATATGTGTGTGGTGTGGCTTTTGTGTTCATGGTTAAGTGCTATTATAATTTGCATTCCCGCTGAAAAAGTGTTCTAGCACGAAAATCTTGCCTATAAATAGTGTTGCGCGCCCTCTTATCAAATTCAAATGATCAACCTCCTCTATTTTGCTTGGGAACTAATGTGGCCGGAACCAAAGTTTACAGGACTGCGTTCTCTGGAATTCTCTCAACGGAACACTTCTACATTCCGATTGGTTGCCGCTGGTTGCCGCCGAACCGCGTCATTGCTCATTACCATAAAGTTGAACTGATTTTTACTTTCCTCGCCGCTCTCACCGTCCGAGACGCGCACGCCGCCCTCGCCGGAGCTTGCCGCCAGCTCTCATTGAAAATGAATGACTTCCGGCCACTTTGACGCTCTCACCGGCGGCGCGGTGTGAACGCACAGTGACTGTGACCTTCATCTTAATCTATCTTTGAAAAAATAAAATTTACTGATGGTAATGGTAACTGAAACTGTTTGGTTACCAACAATAATTTTTTTCATACGTTACCAACATCTTATTTTACATTCTACAACAAAGAAAGTTATACAAGCTTGTAATGGCATGAGGGCGAGGAAATTATGATTTTAAATGATGTACAGAGCCAGCAGATTAGAAGCAGGCTCTTATTAGGATTGACGTTACTCAGGAAATAGACTTTTAATTTTTTACTATTCCCATAATATCAGAGCCCGATACTCATGAAAGTTCGTATTTATAGTTCACGAATGTAATTTCTACGTGGCATTTATACGCCAAAAACATTTTTAGCGTGTATATGGTACGCATTTCGCGTGCATATGATACGCAGTCTTTTTCCGTGTAATACACACAAACTCCCCATCCCCTCCCCCTAAACCTGACCCCAGGGTTTTGGTGCGTACATATACACGCAAAAAACATTTTTGCCGTATAAATGCCACAAGAGATGACATTAATGGTTAAAGATTACACATTTTCATGAGACTGTGATTGTAATATCCATAAATGTTTGAAGAATTAGTGCAAAGTGCTAACAAAAACTGGGGCTGCGGATTCACAAAACATTCTTAAGAATACAATTCTTCTTAACTGCTAATTTCTTCTTATTTTCTAACACTTTTCACATAAGAATGTTCTTATACTTTATTCTTTAGCTTGTTCTTAAGTATTCATATTCCCTGAAAAGAATAGCTCTCATTCACCAAGCATGTTTACGCACAAATGTGTGTCTGAAATCTGTGTCCGAATGTTTTTCCAAACATAAAATTTATTTTAAATTTACAACAAAAAATATAGGATCAACTGGAACCACACATACGCAAAAAGAACATACACTGCTGCCTTATAATCATGTTAAATATCACCTTAAATATTATATTTTATTTAATTTCATATTATATATTTCATCATAAACAGTCAAAGAGTGAGAAAAGCTGTGTTTATAGCTTGCACATGGGCTGACTTAAAATATTCACATTAAAACGAGATTAAGAACAAATTCATGTGCATACGCTTGTGTTGTGAATTAGGAAGTTCTCCTGTGCATAAAATACAAATAATCCACACAAATTATTAGTGAATGAGACCCAATGTTCTTAAAAAGCATTGCATATTTTTAAAGTTTCATGGATAACCTCTGCAAATTTGGCCAATTGTTGATTTGTTTCAAATATTAAGCATTACCACATAACACTTGCTACATATTATACACATTCTGGTACAACGAATGTGGACGAGTCCTCTGAAGAGACAAATAAATGATTTAATGTTGTGAAAAATGTTCTTAAGCAGGGTAGTCTCAAGAGAAGCCAGGTTTTCCCGGTATAATGTAATTTTCTGTTGAAATGAAAACCCGGTTACATTTAGCAATATAGCGGGTGAATGTATAGGATGTATTACGATGTTATGAAGAATGATCTGCCTTTCTCCACTGACGTTCTGATTTGTTCAATGTGTTTGTAAGGATATAGATTTTTAGAAGGCAGCTGATTGACTCTGAGATGGCACATGGGCACACGATTCAAATTAATTAACCAATCAGCAATACCCTTGATCAGCTCTACCAAACGTGGATGTTTTTTCCACTAAGAAATGAACAGTGCTATGTTTTGATTGATACTGTGAAGCTGCTTTGATGCAATCTATATTGTGAAAAGCGCTATAAATATACTTGACTTGATTCATGTAACATTAGCAATAAATTGTTAGCTGTTGATAACGTAAGTCAAGCCAAAACGCTAATCATATTAATTACCTGTTATGTGTCTTGACATTGTAGAGAGTGAATGCATTAAACACATCACCATTCTGATATATCGACTTGTAGACAAGCCTGTATAATTCGCTTTTCCACTTCTTCTGAATCAGTTACTGGTTAAAACCTACCCTATCTCACGACCAATTCGTACGAATTCATCAAGTGATTAAAAAGTGGCTAATTCGTACTAATTCGTACCGACTCAGCTCGATACAAATTCGTACGATTTGTCTAAACCCACGTGACGGTTAAGTTTAGGGGCGGGGTTAGGGGTAGGTCATTCGATTACGAATTCATACGAATTGGCCAATTCGTAAAATATGTGCGAATTTTAGCAAAATCGTACTAATTTGTACGAGCTGAGGTCATATGAGATTGTTACGAATTAGGCACCTCGTAAAATTCATACGATTCCCGTATAGATCGGGTTGGTTAAAACATATATTTCTGAATTAAACCAACCAATAATAAAGCCATTGTGCAGTGCTCACTGACAGTACAGCTGACCGAGTAGATCTCTGAGCAGGTGTGAGTGAGTGGAGGAGCGATAATTAGCATATTCATGAACCCACGTATACTAAATGAAGTTATTAAGGCATGAATAAAACAAAATTCCCATTTAAAAAAAAAAAAAACGTTAACACTTTACAATAAGGTTGGTTAGTTAATATTAGTTTACTACATTAGTTAACATGAACTAATAATGAACTGCACTTTCCACAGAATTTAATCTTAGTTAAAGTTAATTTCAACATTTACTAATACATTATTAAAATCTTGTTAACATTAATTCACTGTGAACTAACATGAACAAACAATGACAGCTTAACATTAACAAAGATTAACAAATACAGTAACAAATGTATTGCTCACAGTTAGTTAATGTTAGTTAACTAATAAACCTTGTAAAGTGTTAGCAAAAAAACATTTAACTATGTCATTTTGGTGATTAAAGATGAGATTTTAAGGGATAAAATGATTAAGAAATATTTTGATATCAAGAACTGCCCCATTTAGAATTTAGCTTGAGAATTTTCTTATAGCTTGAGAACTCCTTCCTTAAGGAGATTTAGTGAATACAGCGCCTGGATCTCAAAGGAAAATGTCAAGAAGCTGGACAGCTGGAAGTCTTCATTTGAGAGCTTCCCATCAGTCTGTTGAAGGTCTAGTGTCACAGCTTTCATTGTTATATTGGCACCTCTACTGGGACCAGTTAGCAGATTTGTTGCACTTCTTTGTGGGCTACAGCTCAAGGCCCTGGATTAGAAAACAGCAGATTTTCTGGACACAGCTGATGGAATGCAACACCAGGGAGCTAATTTGTGATTGTTGGCCAATACAAATCTGGACAAAAGACTGCTGAGCTGTAATTGTTGAGAGTGTAGGCTACTAGAATTTATAAGAGTCTTGAAAGTATCATTTTAAAGAATTAAGAATTTGTATCTATCCAATTCTTGCTAGATGCAGATGTATTCCTAAAAATACAAATTCATTAACCTGTATGCTGTGCCCTAACCAGAATTTTATATTCTTGTAAAACCCAACTGTTAATACATAATATTTCTATGCTTTTTATTATTTCTAAGGTGAAGAACTATATGAGACCTCCCCATATGAACCAATGCATCTCTCTGATGAGTTTCGACTTGCATCCATTATTTTCTGGTAAGTTAAGATATCTTATGAGCTTTTCAATGTTGTTCAGTGGTGAAAGAAAGCCCAGTTTCTCTGTTCAAGGTTAGCGCTGTCCTTTATGTTCATACATGTTCTCAGACTCTTTCTCAGACGATTTAAATGTGATCAATTGATTTCTATAGACATTCAGTTTGCAGTGTGATTTTAAATTAGCACAAACGGCGTAATCAAAATCTCCAGTTTTATCCAGTCAACAGTGAAAAGAACTATTGCTTACATATCAGCGTGTCAGTGTCCATTGTCCTGTCTTTTCTGGATCAAAATTGTGAATTTGAAATGATTGAAAGGACTGTGACACTAGGCTCAAGGATAGCTACTGACTTTTTGTAAACAAAAGTTAGATTTTTGTTCTTAACTCATATTGAAATGTGCTCCTGAACTCATACTATTGTCATAAACATGTCATAATATTATTCATAACATTCGTGAAAGTAAATTGTGTGCACTATATAAAACGAAGACAAAACATCTTATCTCAAATGTGTGTTGTTTTGGAGAAAAATGGTTTGTACAGTAACTGCAAAAAAAAATTATATATATATATATATATATATATATATATATATATATATATATATATATATATATATATATATTAGGGATGCATGATATATTGGCAGCATATCGGTATCGACCGATATATGTTCATTTTTAATGTTATCATTATCGGCCTGGTAAGAAAATGTGGCCGAAATATTAAAGCCGATAAATTATGTATTACTCCCTTCAGCTGAGACACTTGTTGAGCACAGTTCATCTTTTCGAATTTCTTGAAATATGATTGAAAATTGAAAAAATTAGATATGGTTCGTTACAACATGGGCAGCGCAAATCTGTCAAATCGGCTATTCAACACTATAATGAGAACATCATTATAATTGTGCGCTTGGGACATGGATTTAATTGTGAGACTTTTGTTTTTGTAATCAGGCTCTCAAAATTAGATAAAAATTTGGATTTAAGTTTATCGGCCGATATATGATCGGTTATCGGCTTTCAAATATATATAGAATTATCAGTATCGGCCAAAATTTTCATATCGGTGCATCCTAAATATATATATATATATATATATATATATATATATATATATATTCCATGTGCAGAACCCTGTAAAAACTGAAATAAAAATAAATTAAATAAATTTGTACAAATTAAACCTAAAACTGTTTAAAAAGCTAATTAAAAAATAATGGTGCTAAAATAATCCTGCAGTGTTTGAACAACTGTCTTTCAAGTACATGAATGTGTTTAGGCATTAATTGCAAAGAAAAAATGCATAAATTGCAAGACTAATTATTTGCATTATTTACATTTTTGACAGCCACAATATTTCTATTCATAGTCACATTTTCTGTTTTATAGGCTTATCAAAGCAAACTCCAGCCAGAGCTTATTATACAGTAAATGACTCAATATTAAAGTATATCAAAATAAAACACTTCAAATTAGTTCAAAATCTTTACATAAACGTTCTTTACTTCACAAAAAAATAAGGATAAATACTACCCAGTTTAACATGCTTTTGATTAAAGTGATCACTTTTCTTTGACAATAACATTCTTTAAATAAACATTTCTAAGTAATTAAAAACACACACAAACAGTATTATTCAAACACTTTCCAATAAACGGATGTATTCTTAGTAAGGAAAATTCTGTGCTATACAGTAATTAAACAGCAGTCACCATCAATCACTAAAGCACAGCCTCAATTAATCTTTTAACAATGTAAACGGGACTATGTGTATTAGTCATGATGGCCATTCAAGAAGACCACCGACGAGAACGAAATTACTCTGTTTTAATCATAACTGCATACTTGAGAACGGACATTGAATAGCAACTTCTATGATTCATAGGCCTATGTTTTACCTCTTTATTATTCATTGTCGCCTCCATGGATTACATTTTCTTACAAACCAGCCATAGATGACATGCTGCGGCTGTTGGGATATGGTTTGTTGGGAGGCAGCAACCAGTTTAGGTGAAAGGGTAAACGGAGAATACATGTATAGAAAATAAAACACATGCTGTGGTCTTGCTGATGGTTTTTTACAAAAGCTATCACCACACAGCCACTAAAAACAACAACACATTTTTGTTTCCTTATGTGACCGTTTACGTTTCTCATATTTTCAATCACAGCAGAGGTAATCTGTAGCCTTATATAAGAGTGACTAGGATGCCATGTGAAAAACCATCTCTGCAGGCTGCAGGTGCTTTAGAACCACATCCAGGCACATGATGGCAATATATGCAATCATATCAAGAATTATATGGTATGTCAGAGACATTTAAGGTAGTAAATGCACTAGGAGGAAGTGTTACATTTTCATACGTTATAGGCAAGGACATATTTTGTGAGAAGTGTGGCAGTTTCAATTATTTCTGCAGTATTTGTCTTACTAGTTTTGCTGTGCTGTCGTTTTATATTACCACACAATAAATGCACATGACCAAATGTAAATCTAAAAACCTTGTTTCAGAGTGTAACCTTGAGGCAGGAGTGAAGCGGAGAGAATCCAAGTGCAAGCATTAATTTAATAAACAAACAGGTAATCCAGGGCAAAACCTCAGAACATGAACTCAAAACACGGAAATCAGGGCAGGAACAAGAAACAGCTACAAACAATAATGACACGACAAACCCAGAGGTATAAATACACAACCAGACAAGAAACCTAAATCCAAGACACATGGGGAGACTAATAACCAAGACAAGGAACACCTGTGGACACTGACGAAAACAATTACCAAAAGACAAGACACATGACAGGATCACATGACAAACAGGGAATCACATGACAGACAAGAACAAGGAAAACCCACTTTGTGACATACTGTAGAGTCAATTATTTGAATACCTATACTATTTTGGGAGCTTTTTCGACAGTTAACATTTGTTTGATAAATATTCAGGAAATTACAATTTAAAGTGCCTCTATTTTACATTTCATCATGCAGTGTGTACTAGAACAGTTTGCGAATGTAAATGGCTTGCAATTTTAAAGATCAAACTGCACTACAAATAAAGTTATTTTAGCCCAAAACCCATGCATTCGAAAAGAGTCTCAGCTGTCGAAATGAGTCATCAGCAATTCCAGTCTCACTTCATTTTACAATCTTACCAATGTAACAAAAGTTCATAATGCCAGCCTATGGTGTTCACTGGCTGCCGAATGAATAACGTGTACTTAGACCCGCCCACAAATATTGAAAGTGTAGCTGAGAACGGGAAAAGTTTGTTTTATGTTGAGAAGATGCCGCTTTCAGCGCTGTAAATTGACTCGTGCTCGAATTGATATGTAAAAACCGACAGCATCATTCCCTTTCGTATCACCAGGCACGTTTCCATTACAGATTTGGGCAAAACTTTTGCGTTTTTTTCTAAATGTCGACCAAAAAAAATCTACGGAATGACGCCGTTTACATTAACCCAATGTTATGTGACTAAAACGTTTTTTTTTTCCTCTTGCGATAAGTCATTCTAAAAATCATGGCGACGGATGTTAATACGTTTACGCATTTCCCAGCCACTGCACTGGCCATTGATTATTATCATAGAAGGGATGTATGTGTGTTATCCAAGCATTAATGGTAAGGAAAGTCCCAATACTTGGAGCAGCTGGTGTTTCTCCCTCATATCTGTCTTTTATGAATGTAATAGATAACTCTGTCCCATGTTCGAGTTTAAACATACCGCGTTATCTGCGTCAGGTGACCTGTAATGCGCAAAAACTGTTTCCATTGCAGTTTTTCAAAATATTTTTCAGATTGCCTGAAAAAGCACCTCATGCCAGCGTAAAAAGATTTTTGTGATAAATGGGAGTATTTGCGAAATTTACGTGTTTCCATTATGCGTGTTTTCAATTCTCAGTTTCAATTTGCGCAATTTGTTTCAATTTTGACTTTTTGCACCATTACAATACATATACTGTAGGCCCTAAGCCTAAGCTTTTGTTCTTTATGCCCTACCCACATCTCTGGTCCCCAGTCCCCAAACACCACACCACCGCAAATTGAATCTAATTCTGTGGGAAACACTGTAGCTGTCTTTCCTCGTTCTGACTGTTTGGATTTCACATAATTTTGTATTGTGGTGATATTATAACTCAGATACATTTTTTTTATTAATTATCAAAACTAATTTCATTTTGTAAGATAATTTAAGATTGTGAGTAATTCCAAACTTTGCGAGGCAGACGAACAACATTGTCATCAAATACACAACTTGTTAAAACACTTCCACAGTTGCCACCCAGTGCATTCAATTATAACTACAAACTTGCGTTTGGGTATTTGTCATGGATTCACTGCATTTACTGGCCAGCAAAACAATGTAGTAAAATTCAAATAGTATTCTGCTTTTCGAATAATAGCTACAGATCGAATATTTGAAAATTTGTGATACAAAACGCATGTAACGTGTGTAATAGGTACACAAATTATTTTTAAACAACTGCCTTAAGGCTAGTCTATTCAGACATGTTAGACACATTTGAACACATTTTCATATTTTTTGCAATGATTTGTGTGCACTGTAAAATATAAAATCTTTAAAAAATGATCAATGACTGCCAGCTGCGGCAGCAACAAAAAAACGTAACAAATAAAGTAAAATATCCTAATTTAGGCCTACAGTAAATAAAGTGCAAAAACTTAATACAGAAATTTTCCTTAAATATTTTACAGAAACAGTGATTTTACAGCTATTTCCTGAATTATTATGATCAAACACCTTCACTGTAAAATAAATAAATAAATAAATAAATAAATAAATAAATAAATAAATTCAAATGAGTGTCTGGAATGGCTGCCATACAAAAACCATGAAATGATTGTAAAATATTATAATTTAAATAAAAGTGCAAAGACCCTTACAGAAATCTTAATTAAACATTTGAACAGAAACGGTTATTTCACATATATTTCCCGGATTTTTTATTTACTGTAAAAGTGAATCTCTTGCAGTGAACTACATGCATGATTTGCTGGCTATACATCACTGCATCACAGTGTAAATCGAAAAGAGCTGTTCCAATTTTCTTCCTAATGTGAAGTCACTGTAGGGCAAGCCCCACCCATGACTGGTGACAATCTCTACCCTATTAGCATAGATCCTGCCTGAGTGAGCCACACACAGTTATATCCTGGCTAGAGGAATAGTGATAAAATGTCTAAAATGTGTAAATACATTGCAATATAACTGTTCTGTTGCTGGCTGGTAATAATGAACAGTAGAGTCTCCATGAATTCCTAGCATCTGAGCCACTGAAAGGGGCGGGGCGTAGCAGCTCATTTGCATTTAAAGATACAAACTTGTTTTTTTGCTTCCACCAAAAAAGGGCAATGGGCATGCTATAATAAATGATCAGTGGGTTACAAATTCTGGGGACACCTAAGACATATATTACATATTATAAAAAAGGGGCATAATAGGACCCCTTTAAGAAAGCATTACTGACAATCAATTTCAAAAAGAACTTTGGAAAGTTGTATTATTACAACCCTTCCCTGATTGTGCATGATTTTTGCTTGTTTTTAACATGTAGGCTAGTTAAAAAGCTTGTGCAGATGATATCAAAATACACAAGAGAACCAGCTAATTCAGATGATATTATGATCCCAAAATCGACTTAATGAAAATTGTATATGTTTACACTTCCCCAAATATGACTATTGAACTAAATATGTTGCTTCAATCTACAGTGTAAAAGGTTATTCAAATGCAGATTTGCAAGATGCAGTCTAAAATCTGCAGATATTTCTCCACTCAGAGCTGAAGCCAAAACAACATCAAATATTTTTCTTCCATAAATCCCTTCTCTCCCTGGCGAAGCTCCCAGAAAGCTGGCTCTCCTTGAGGATTTGTTAGAGACCCCTTTTCCTTCGACATGAGATAAGATGAATATCAGGACCAAAACAACACACCTCCAAGCACACGTTCTGCTTCAAAGGCAAGACTGGGAAAAGCACTCATAACATAAAAATAATCAGACATCTTGTTACATGGCTCTCCTGTTCATTCTGTCAGTGAACAGATGACCGCTGCACATCTGCTTGGTTCTTTCAAACAGAAGAATTGCCATTGAACCCGGCTATGATAGATTCTCAAGACATGAAGGGAAAGATAAGAGGATAAAGAAAAGGGACTTTTTGGAAGAAAAAATAGCCACACTAGAGAGAGCAGTGCGACATTAAAGGATGTTTTCTGATGAGTGTTTCCAATTGATTACTGTGGAACAGCCAGCTAAGATGGGAGTGATGTTGAAAGAACGTTTATGCTCTGCAATTGCCACCGGATTTGAAAAGCAAGAAAGGGTTCTGAGGAGCATGGACACATTTTTATTACAGCCAGGTGCTGGATGCATGATAATCAGATTTTTTTTTATATTTTGGTGAAGATGATGCATAATAGAAAGGACAGTTTTAGGTGTAAAATGAGAAACTTAGAAACTAAATATTCCAAATATTTAATCAATACAAAAAATGCTTTTAGAGACTTTAAGAAAATACAAATTTACCAAAGGTGTCTGTGGCTTTAAATGCTAATAATGAGGAGAAGGAGGGCATGGTGCGGGGCAGGGTGTAGGGCACGTGTGAGATTTCTGAAACGCTGGGTTATGTATTGTCATGTCAACTGGGAAACAGGGTGCATGGTTTTATCCTTCTCCCTACACTGCCGCCCATAGGTTTGGCATACTTTACAATGGCGGGAAACGGCGCATCTATACGGATGCAGGGCTGCCAAACTTTCACGCAGTGACCGAATCAACCTTTCTAATCTCTCACGCCATTTTAGTTCTACCCGCGTCCTCGATGCTTTTCACTGTGTAGTACAACGTCCGCTGGAACGTATTGCGTATTACAGAGCCTGATTTCAACTGCCAGTGTGAAGGTGGCGCTATTGTTTTAATCACCTAGCCCTATTGTGCACAGATACATAATTTATAATAAACACTGCAATATTACAGAAAAATATTAAGAATTTTCCATTTGGATTTCATGGTAACTTTAATTTTGTTATTGATCATTTTGATAAAAATATTAATTGACTGCTGTAATTCGTGGGAGCACTTCCTTTTTCAATTAGTATACGGGTCGCTATTATTTTGGTTATGTTCGGCCTATGTTTTTTTCAATGTCCTTTCATAGACAATTATTGAATTAAAAGTAATTTGTTACTGTAAAAAACTCGGTTAACACTTTATTTACTGACTCCAAACAACTGTGTACACTGAAATTACGGTGTACGTTTCTGTAATTATAGTGTACTTCCGTGTAAAGTATAAGGGAACAATATTTTAAGTTTGGGGTAATAAGCAGATATACAAGGCAAATTATTTAATTAGTTAAAAATAACAGGTACCTATTCTGTTAATATATTCCAGGCAAAAATTGTACATCTGTTGTTCATAAATGCATTACATTTCTGGCATATACATATACTATGATAAAAATTTTATTTATTGGCTTTTCTTACTAGATTACTTAATGTTAAGTCAAAATAATTTGTTTTTGCTAATGAATTTTAATTTAGACTGTACCATGTGGTAATTAGTACTTACCTTATACCATTGAATTGCAATGACACTAAAACGTCAGGGCAAATATACTGTGTCATTAAAACGATTTTTGTGATGACAGTACCTTTCTCTGCAATTACAGTGCAAATAGTGTTGTTTCGTATTGCTACATAGCAAGTAGCTTTGTTACCCCCTTGTTCTGCGTAGTTACAGGGTAAAGTGTAACTCCTGCAGGCTGTAAATTAAAGTGGTGCTTGTTACCATAGATATGTATATAAAGGCTAGATGTGTTACGGCAGAGTTTCCAGTCGGTCATCACCGGCGGCCATCTTGTCACAGGTAAGCTGATGTAAGATGAGTGGTCAACACAAACAAATACTCTTTATCTCGTTGAAATCTTGACGGATTTACAAACGGTTTGGTTTCTTACAAACATTATTAACGAGGCTATAATTATCTGGATGATTATTTATTTTATACACTTATTATTCATATGTATGCTGTGTCATAGCTACATCTCTGACGTTTATAACAAACCAAACCGTTTGAAATTCGGTAGAAATAATTAATATTTTTAGTAATAGTGCATTACTGTTTAAAGGGATAGTTCACCCAAAATGAAAATTAAGTCATTAATTGACTATGACCCCCATGCTGTACCAATCCCGGTAAGACCTTCGTTCATCTTCGGAACACAAATGAAGATATTTTTCATTAAATTTGAGAGCTGCATCAGCTACACATCAGACACCTAAGGATTGAAACAGAAATTAACGAATTCTACGCATGCGTCGTGCAAATATCTTGAACTCTCGTCTCAGGCCCAGAAGGAAGAAAAGGAATAGTCGAATAAAGTTGTTTTTTTTATTATTATTATTATTTTTTTAAATCTCTTTAAGCCAGGTATACTGCATTCATTCAATCTATTTTAAAAGACTGGAATGGACCCTCTTCACAGACTGAAGCGCTTCCACAGTTATCAACTTCACAAATCTAGTGATGTTTTCTTTGATCATTTAGCACTCCTGCGTGAGTGTTTCTAATGCAATGGCTTAAGGCAGACATGTCTTTTTGACTGCTGTCTCCCTTTCCCCTCTTTTGGTAACTCTGTTGAAACACTATCATGGATTTTGTTTTGTTTTTTTTGTTGTTATTGGAGCAAATTTTAATAAAAAAATCAAGTTAAGATTGAGGCTGCATTGTAGAATGCATATTTGGAAAAGAAAATCTATTTAATTTCAGCAGGTTTAATATAACTCCATGTTAACAGAGCACATGATTCACTGTTTTAATACACTCACAGCCTTAAAACATATTATAATTTCCATTCTCATGAGTAGCTTGTCTGTGGTGTGATGACACTGCTATTTGGAAACATCTTGAGCCTAATTAGAAAGCAGACGTAGTTTGTGCAAGTAGTCTATTATATATGTCTGAAGCCAGAAAAGTTTAAGGAACATTAATATTCAGAGACACTAATATCAAAACATAACATTTCAAAGTTTAATTAGAACCACTTATCATTTCATAGAAGTAAAAGCAGGCTTTTTTTAATAAATGCAGTCATTGTCAAGGACCTGTAGGGTTTCTGAAGCAGAAGAGAGTTCGAGTCTGGCAAGTAGCCAGATGTTTTGCCAGAGAGGTAATCAGCGGACAGGTACACTTTCCACTTACATGACCTTGTGAGAACGCAAGCTTCAGTCGAGATCTGTTTTGAAGCCCCTGTCCGACTTCCTCTCAGCTTTAACAAACATGTGCGAGCATGCAGCAAGGAAACGCTTTCGAGTCGCGGATACTGTAAAAACCTTGTCTGTCAGAGAGATAACAGGGTAGCTCTGGCGTAGTGCTAATTGGCCATTGCGTTCCCATATGCAAAGAACATTTATCACTTCTGACAGGGCTTGAGAACATTTCTTTTTTTCCACTTGAACAGTTTTGCCCTTTGCAAACTGTGCGATTTATCAGTGCATTTGAAGATGCACAGTGTGATAATGAGTTTTGGAACATGTACGAAATGTTAGCCAGGGTTCCTTTGGGGTAGGATGTTTAAAACTGCTTAACATGCACACACTGGTTGACACACACACTCATTACAGATAAAGGAGACTCTGGGGGCCATGTCTTCACTGCCAGACCCCCTTAGCCAAAGTGTTGTAGCATATTTGAATAACACCATAAAATATATCCCATGCTTTGCTCTGTTTAAACAGCAACAAATATGCGATTTTGTTACAGCATACATTGTACACTCACCGGCCACTTTATTAGGTACACACTGTCCAACTGCTCGTTAACACTTAATTTCTAAGCAGCCAATCACATGGCGGCAACTCAGTGCATTTAGGCATGTAGACATGGTCAAGACAATCTCCTGGCAGTTCAAACCGAGCATCAGTATGGGAAGAAAGGTGATTTGAGTGACTTTGAACGTGGCATGATTGTTGGTGCCAGAAGGGCTGGTACTGAGTATTTCAGAAACTGCTAATCTACTGGGATTTTCATGCACAACCATCTCTAGGGTTTACAGAGAATGGTCCGAAAAGAAAAAACATCCAGTGAGCGGCAGTTCTGTGGGCGGAAATGCCTTGTTGATGCCAGAGGTCAGAGGAGAATGGCCAGACTGGTTCGAGCTGATAGAAGGGCAACAGTGACTCAAATAACCACCTGTTACAACCAAGGTGGGCAGAAGAGCATCTCTGAACGCACAGTACGTCGAACTTTAAGGCAGATGGGCTACAGCAGCAGAAGACCACACCGGGTGCTACTCCTTTCAGCTGAAGAACAGGAAACTGAGGCTAGATTTGCACAAGCTCATCGAAATTGGACAATAGAAGATTGGAAAAACGTTGCCTGGTCTGATGAGTCTCGATTTCTGCTGCGACATTCTGGATGGTAGGATCAGAATTTGCGCTGACAACATGAAAGCATGGATCCATCCTGCCTTGTATCAACGGTTCAGGCTGGTGGTGGTGGTGTCATGGTGTGGGGAATATTTTCTTGGCACTCTTTGGGCTCCTGGTACCAATTGAGCATCGTTGAACGCCACAGCCTACCTGAGTATTGTTGCTGACCATGTCCATCTCTTCATGACTACAGATGTACCCAACTTCTGATGGCTACTTTCAGCAGGCAGAATGCGCCATGTCATAAAGCTGGAATTCATCTCAGACTGGTTTCTTGAACATGACAATGAGTTCGCTGTACTCAAATGGCCTCCACAGTCACCAACTCAATCCAATAGAGCATCTTTGGGATGTGGTGGAACGGGAGATTCGCATCATGGATGTGCAGCCGACAAATCTGCGGCAACTGTGTGATGCCATCATGTCAATATGGACCAAACTCCCTGAGGGATGCTTCCAGCACCTTGTTGAATCTATGCCACGAAGAATTGAGGCAGTTCCTGAAGGCAAAAGGGGTCCAACCCGTTACTGAGCATGGGGTACCTGATAGAGTGGCCGGTGAGTGTATTTGTATCTCCATCCCCGTCACTTTGGTGTCATTCTACATCATATGAATAGGAAAAGTGGATTGCCCATGAACAAAAAAATACAAAACAAATTAAACATGTATGTTAATGTTTCACTGAAAACGAATCAGCTCACAAGAGTTAAACATTTCCCTTTGTGTGGAAATTGGATGACGCTGTCATGCTCCATATGACTGATTCACAAAAAGGGGGCTCTTAAGAGTCATTTGGTTCAGGAATTCTTCAGTACTTTTTGCGCTATTTAAGACACTTATTAGTGTTTCTGAATAATCGACAAAGAACAGAATATAATAATCAATAAATAAAATAATTTGTTACATTTATATAACGCTTTTCTGGTAATCACTCAAAACGCTTTACATGGGAAGGGGGGAATCTCCTCTAATATATTTGGTTCAAAGTATTCATGGTTTCAGGAATCAGAGACTACACCCTCTGGTCACCCTCTAAGTAATTGATATTTTAATGGGATTTATTTATCAAAAATAAGTGGATCTTAAAGGGGTCATGAACTGGCTTTTTAAAAAATTTTATATTGTTGTCTGAGGTCAACTTATGACGTTTGCTTGGTTTTTAAACTAAAAAAACATCAAAATGAATAAAGTAATAGGCTATTTTCTACCCTACTTTTGAGCCTAGCTCAAAAACGCGCCGGTTTTACATGTGCGTTTCGCATTGAACTCTTGGAAGTAAACGCCCACTGCTGTGAGTGGATAACAGTTTTGCATATTATAATGAGTTTCACTCGCCAGTGCATATTTATTGCTCGGTAGCTCAATCCGGTTTGTCATCACGAGGTAGGCCTATGTTCATTTAGCTATGCGTGTAATGCACGAATCGGTGGGCGGGGCTAAACTAGCTGCGTTGAAGTAGGCGTTGATCTTCTGCGGGGTGGTGTTATCATTTTTGACGTCATAGTTCCCCACTTTGAAAAACGAGTCGTTTGCTGAGCCTGGTGTCAATAAAAGCTTTTATTGGACTAACAAGGATGTTTTCAGTTCTGAAACGTGAACAGGATCGTCTTATAATATGATGACCTCTTAGATGTCAAAAGCTCAAGGAAAATTTGATTTCTCAGTTCATCACCCCTTTAAGAATCAGACTATACTGGATGTCAAAGAAGTTTTAAATCACTAATAAGAACTGATAAGAGTAATTAATTTATTCATTGTTATTAATTTACTAAAATGAATCAGCTCAAAGTTCATTTGTTTGAAAACTGGACTACATGGTCATGATGTATATGTTACTGAGTTGCAATAAGAAATCAGAAATCAAAAAATGTTTGCTATTTTTAAAGATGCAACCGATTCTGAATGAACGAAAACTAGCCAGAATTTACTGTAAAAGAGCATTCACATCAGCTTTAAAATGGCTTAAATCATATACAGTGAAGTTTTCTAAACTTTACTGTATATGATATTAAATATTGCCAGTGTAGCATGATTCTCATCCTTGAGCATGACAATGACAAAACCATCTCAATAAGATTTCAAAAATCAGAAAAGACTATCTTCTAAATGACAAGCAAGAGCTATTTCACACTGAACCACCCAAGACTTCTAACAATGGCTTATCCAGCAGTTCTCATTGGGTAAAATCTAATTAAACATGCTTCAAAGGAACAAAAGCCTGACTACCATGAAGCCGCGGTGCACGTCTGAAATGAAAAAACGCTATTAGAGCACATGTTAGCTCTTATCAAAGAGTCAGAAAAGGTCACAATATGTTATGGTTTTTTCAAACGGAGATGTGAAAAGAGGCTAATTTGGAGGACACATGCACAGCTATAATATGGTCATATTTAATAAATGTGCTTGTCTTGATTATTTTCATATATTTGCCTTGCAAAATACCTTTATTAGAAAAATACATGTGCACTGGTATTTGCAGGTCCAAAAGCAGAAGCAACCTGACAGTATTGCCTGAGTAAAAAAATCGAAATACAGCATGTATTTTCACTTGAATCTGGTTTGTCTCTGTTTAGCCAAGCATGTTGACCCTCACTATTTCCCTCTATATGTGTCGACAGCCATGGACTCCGCTTCTGCAAAAGGGAATATGTGTTCTGACACAGGAAAGCCCTGCAACCCATGCCTGGATGCCACCAAGGCCTGCAACCTCAACGACACCTGCAAGAAACAACGCACTGCACTCATGGCCACCTGCAACCCTGCAACTCCCATTCAGCAAACTCATGAAACCTGCAACCGAAAACGCTGCCACAGAGGTCTGCGGCAGTTCTTCGACCGCGTACAAACGGAATTCAGCTACCCACTACTCTTCTGCTCCTGTCGGGATAAAGCGTGTGCTGAACGTCGCAGCAAACCATCATGCCTGCGTGTTCATATGAAGAGAAGACAAAACCCAACTGCCTTGAGCTAAGGAGGACCTGCCGTTCAGATCCGCTCTGCAGGTAAGGTTATCCCTTCCGGGTCACTGCACCAGAAACTCAACAAATTTCACTAGAGCTTCAATCAAACCATTTTTATAATTGATTAAACGTGTGCATGCTCCATAAAAGTTAAGGTTCCAATGAAATCAAAATTGATTTTGTGGGCTTTTACTATGAATATGTTACCATTAAGGTTATCTATAAGCCAGTGTGCTCCAAAACCATAACAAAATTCGCATTTTAAGAGATATAAGCTTTCAAAAACCAATATGCATCAATGATTCTGATGACATCACTCTGCACTTCAGTTTCTCATCAGATTTTCTGTCCAATTTACAATAAGGTTCATTAGTTAACATTAGTTAATGTATTAACTAACATGAACTAACTTTGAGCAATACATTTGTTACTGTATTTATTAATCTGAAACAACTATTTGGGATTTTTTTTCTTAGGACTGACCCCTCTTAGTCAACTAACCTTTAGTTGAATAGAAGAGGTTTGGTCAACCAAAATGTTATTATTCGTTTAGTTACTGATCTCCTCAGGAAGTGGCGAAATCACCACAACAAAATGTGCTTTTTTAAAATAATGGTGCTTTCTGTTCGATTTCGATCTCAGTCATATTGAGCGTGTCATAGAAACTAAATGAAGCTCAGTGCAACTTGCCTCACAGACATGAGAAATATATCAATTGAAAGCTTGATAAGTCTACTTTTGAATGAGCAAATTCAAATGGAAAATAAATATTATCAGATTATGTAATTCATATGAAACATGCGTATTGGCTACTAGATACTACAGAGATGACAAGCCAACATCATCGACTTAATCTCTGCAGCCAAAAAAACAAACAGAAAACATTACCAATAACTTAAAAATGTCTCCTTTTTTTCTTTCGACATCATTACGTTTGCAAGTGCGTTGTGGCAATCGTTATATGCATGCATTTAAGCGCTGATTAGGTATGTGGTTTTTAAAGGCAGTTAAAAGCTCATTATGATGATTTATGGCTGAATAATATTAACACGCGATTAGTTGACTAATTGCTTCAATTAACGACTGATCAGTCGACTACAAAAATCCGAAGGCAGCCCTAGTTTTTATATACCATTTTTGTTCGTCGTTACGTCACCAGGATGCTTTTAAAATGTTAGCGCTTGGCTTTAGCAGGCATCCGCCATATGAAAATTTACTGCCAGGAGCCGGCACTCTGCCCCCCATACGTATACATAGACACTGAATGGGAGCTGTGGCTTTTTCACACAATTACTATTTTCTATGTGGTAAATGACACATTGTGCACTATCTAGGCGATAGGAGAATGATTCAGACAGTGTAATATGCTTTATATTGGGGTGAAATCAAGCCTGGTTTCGCGTTGTCACTCGAACTGCCGCAGCACACACACAGTTTTCTTCGCGTCCGAGTCACAATAGGACTAGAGCATATCATATGCGAAGTACGGCACAGACTAAATTAATCTGACCCATTTGAATTCTACACAAATTGACACTTATTTTAAAGTGACATGAAGGAAGATTATGAGGAGAAACAGACAGACTCCGCATTAGAAAAAGCACTGACGAGTAGAAGAGATAACACCACCCAAAAATGAGTATTCTGGTCATCATTTACTCAGCCCTCAAGTTGTTGCAAACCAGTATGAGTTTCTTTCTTCTGCTGAACACAAAAGATTTTTAAGAACAATTGGAACCAAACAGTTGTTTGGCACCATTGACTTCCATTGTAGAAAAACAATATATACTTTGGAAGTCAATGGTACCAAAGTTCACAAATTGATCTTCAAAATCGTTCTTTGTGTTACAGCAGAGAAGAAAGAAACTCATACAGGTTTGCCAACAACTTGAGGGTGAGTGAATGATGAAAGAACTTTCATTTTTGGGTGGAGAGATCCCGTTGCTTTAGTGACAGTTTCACATTAAATCTAGAGGGGGGAATCTAGTGGACTGGCATAAGAGCTTTGTAGGAGCTCAATGGCTCTGGGACGGAGCTGTGATATAAATGAAAACGATATTGGCTATTTTTTTAAAAGGGGAGGAGCTGCTCGATATGTCCTGCCTGTCTTCCTGTTGCTCCCAATATGCAGAAACCCTGAGGTGTTTTGTGAAAAGTGCAAAGACCTACTTACTTGAGTAGCTGTTGAACGAACCGCAGAAACCGAAAAGAGGTTGGACCAGTAGGTGATTCATATACTGAACACAGATTACAAACATCAGCAGGAGATCCATATGCTCAAAAACAATGTAGAGATTGAATCAGTAGGTGGTCAAAAAGCAAATTCACTACCAATGTAACTGATATGTAATCTATATAGCGAAGGACACACAACCTATTAGAAGCATACTATTGGCCCAAACACTCATGCTGACAGACAGCCCGTAGCAGCATATCATTGACTATAACATTTGATCAGTATACAGTGTATCCAAGCATGCGAGTCTTGACCCTGTCTTATCCCATAATGTCTCAATGTCAAAGGAACAAAAATCATTGACCGATCACACAACAGTGAACACTTGTAGTCTATTATGCTAACATTTAGAGTGAGATGTTTTATTGAGTGGGGAGTGTTAATTAACCTCATATGGTGAACTCACGAAATCGATTGGCTGTGTGTCAAATGAGCCTTTTCTTTAAAGCCTGCACCTCATGCGACATTCATCAATGCTCACTTGGGAATACAAGAGATTGCCTGAACACAAACACAAAATGTCTTTGAAAGGCATTGAAAGAAAAAGCAACTCTAGAATCTACTTACTTATAGTTAAAAAAGAAATTAGAGGTCACAAACTTTATTTAACTGAATTTGCAACACTGGAGATTGTATTAAATGAAATGCAACCCTAGCCACATACATGGACATTTTTGTTTCAATTGGAATGACAATGAGCGCACAAGAAGCAAGCACTTGTGGGACGACGCTGTAATGCACCACTTCACAGACGAGTTCGAAAGAGAATTGTTGATGGAACATATAGTCATGTATTGTATTCAATATTAACATCAGCTTGTGCGTCATTCATTGATTACGCCATTTCAACATCACACAAACAAAACTTTCCAGTTTCGGGGTTTCAATCTTGTTAAAAGTTCGAATGGATTAGTAAAAAGTTTATCCCACCTTCCCAACCTGATCAGTTAAGACATTTTTACTCAGATTTAGGTGTTCACATGGAGCATTTTAGTTCGGTATAGGACTTTTAAACAGATTGTAATTGGAAAACATCCATTCAACAGAAAAGAAAGGGGCTCTACAATAGCCAATCAGAAAAAGAGCACTTTTGCATCTGGGTAGGATTTAATGCAACAACCAATGACAAAAAAAGCATATCCTGGAATTCTTCACGCAAATTCTACATCTTCCGAAAGTTTCGATTTACCCATGAAACCACTAGAACTTCAGAGTCATCACTTTGAGCACAGAGTAAGTCATGATCTCCTTGTTTTAATGTTACAACCGATTCACAACTTGACACAAACAATGACAACTTGACTGCTGTTCAAGAATGATTCCCAGATAATTAGCATCAATTTTTCAATGAGTGTCTGTAACTTAACTTTTTCAGCCCGCTGCACTGACAACATCTGTTTAGAACAAGTAGTCTAAGCCTAATCATATTTTCCTAATCACACAATGACTGACATCACATTATAAACATCTCTCTCTCTCCAAATAGGCTTAATAATTTTATTAGCGCTAAATAAAATTAAAGTGCATTGCATAGCTGATGCACAAAAATGTAACCATCCCATGCAGCGTATTTCAGTCAATCATCATCACAGTCAAACGTAAAAAGGAAAAAGATTGCTCTGACTCACCCAGACAATTTCACAAATATTGGAAATTACATCAAATGGCACATGCAATCAGAGTTGTTTGACCTGTCTTAAATTTACAAGCTAGATATTCAATAAATCTAAGGACGTGGATAACACAGCATTAAAGTTTATAAAATGTTTTCCTAACAGACATGATGTCACTTCCTGGGTGATGATGTTATTGGGAAACTTGATTTCAGTTAAAGGGATATTACGAAAAAAATAACAGGATGAAAAGTGATATTGAATACATCACCTATTAAACAATTGTGTACAAAAGTTAATATAATATAAAGACAAGATAAGACAAAGACAATATAATATAAAGACATGCTTGTTGGGAGCATAAAAATGTAATGCATTATAGGGTATAACCAATATATAAAACAAACCAACAGAGAACAACAGGGTGAGCGAATTTTATCCATCCTGAATTTAACAAGCTTGCTGCATGGCTAACTCCAGCTCTTATTACACAAATGGCCATTGGGCTCCAGACCCTTTGTCCTCCAAACACTGTATGATGTGTGAACTGAGAGAAAGTGAGGGCCCCCGGCCAGGCCAACCTGAGGTCTTTGGCTGCCCCTTCTGTCTGTCATAGCCTCCAGAAATCACCTTGGCTTTTCCATAGCAGGAGACTGGAGGACATCCAACAACAGAACTGACTCAGTGAAGTGGCCAGGCTGAGAGATGCAGTAAACAGAAACACTCGTATGTATTGTTATGCTGACTTGAATAACTTCCACAGACTCTGCCATTCATTTTGTCCTCTGTAAAGGACATTTAGTTTGTAATCTTAAAACTAAACCCTAATCCTAACTCTATATGTAGTTAATTATTAATACTCAGTACTTAGTAAATGCACACTGTAACACAGACACCTTAAAATAAAGTGTGATCAATTTTAATATTCTTTTTCTCAGAAGTCTCAGAAGGATAAAATATCCTTATGTTCACAAGTAAATGTGAAGAACAATCATTCTATTTAGCTAGATATGTAGTCTAGCAAAATATGGTGATACAAATCTAAATTAATAGTAAGTATTTAAAAAAAAGTGCATTCTGATACATTTCAAATACTTCTTTGAAGCTGTTTTGATTCCATACCTGAACACAAATAAGATTTATCTGAGCATTTGACAGTGTCCAAAACCATTTTGAATAAGCTACCATACAGATGAAGCTTTGGCTTAAGCTTAAATGTTGAAAAAGCCAGTCGTGAGACTCTTATTTGAGTCAGGTGACATGGATATTAGATTCAGTGTGCCCGCAGGAGCTGTGTAAATGATTCATGGTCTTAATGCTTAGACTTCATGGTCATGGTCCTGAATCCCTCTGGACCATCCGGACTTCTTATGAAGATGCTTATTTAACCACACAAGCGTTAAAAATATGCACACACAGGAAGTAAATCACATTAAAAGTAGGTACAAAGTTTAGAGTTTAAATACCAGTCATAATGCTTCTCTTTCATTTAATGTTTTATTTTAGCATTGTATTGCCCAGCACGAACGTGTATTATTGATTAGTGTCATGGAATAATTAAGTCACACTTTTTCATCGATTTGTGTTGATATAGTTCGATTTGCTCCCTCCTCCTTGCCCCCACTGGATTGCGTTCACATTATATTATTTGGGTTTTAAAGTCGTGGTGCGTTCGCATCATCAAAGTTGTTTAGCCCGTTTCTTGGTAACGACGACACATTAGAAGGTGGCAAAGTGCATAGCGTTGCTCGTCTCACTTTTATATTTTTGTTTTTGAACCTTGTTGTTATAAGCACAGCACATAACTGCACTTGCGTATGTATGCCACAAATGTGCTGCAAATGCTCTAAGAGACGAAAGAGTCCATTTCTGCTGAAGGTGAAGAGAAATGTGATCTACAACACAGTTTTGTCGAATAGACCAGACCCAGACCCCCCTTTTATGTTTCACGGGTGCGCAGCCAAGTTCGGATCAGATCAACCCGGGTACACACAAAAAGTGCTAGTGTGAAAGTGTGTTTACACTTGGCAGGTGTGGTTTCGAATCAAATAAACTCTGGTACATTGCTCTGTTCATCTGAATAAGCATGAACACTGCCATCTGAACCTGGTGCGCACCAAACAAGCGGACAGAGACCACTGAAAAGATGGGTCTCGGTCCACTTTCAAACAAACTCTGTTGTCGTTTGACTGAAAAATTTGCCGCAACGCAGACCAAACATGTACACAACCCAAAAACAGGACATGATGCCACAAGATTCAATCCTAAAAAGGACAGAATGCTATTTTTTGTCATCATAGTCACAGTGTTGCCTATCACAGTTCGGTACAGGCATCAGAACCGCGTCTCATTGCAGCAGATTTTTATATTTATATCATTTTATACTTTATATTTTATAAGCTCTTTATGAGTTTTTAGCTTAATCATATAACATCATATGTACTCGCATCCAGCAAGCACATTTAGCCCAGCACACATCATTGCTTTGGATGTTCAGCAAGTTCTGTCACAAAATACATGTCATAAAAGCCAGGCGGGTTTTTTTGGAATCTTTAGGTTCAGTGTTAAAAATGACGGTGTGAACGCTAAGTGAACCAGGACTAAATGCATAATTTTCTTATTTGGTCTGAACCAAAAGAACCAAGAGAACTGAACTCCAAGTGTGAACACACTACTGGTGCGTCAGAAAAATTTCAGAAACGACATGCCAAAGTTGAAGTGTAATGAACAGCTGAAAAACCATGTCCAAATGAAGTGTAAAATGAGAGAGCCTTGATACTTTGCTTGGCAGTTTATCGTTTGTGGATATCCATGCTGGATTGAGGCCAGAGTAAAGAGGACTGGAACACAAACCATCTGTTCATAAATCATCAGTGATCACTCCAATTAGGAAATGACTGGGCAAAAATTATGTGCTGCTGAAGAATTAAACATTTTATGTTAAATTATTTTAAAAAAGTGTTGAGCTTAGAAATAATAATCAATGAAAGAATAGTAATTTACTCTTACACTCTTAGACATAAGTCTTTTTAAAAAAAAAGTTTCTTTTGCATGGAGCAGGTCACCCACTTATTGGCTCCATCATTTCTACGTCATTTGACCAGCCTTGCAATGGACTGAGTTAATATTACTAATAACAACCAAAATAATACTTTACTTTATAAACTGATACTTTATATACTGTAGTTTTTAGCCATTGCAGAGAGAACCAAGTCTAAACAAAGCAAACAGAATTCAGACGCAACATAATGATGTCCGTAATGGTTTGGGTCAGCATATATGCAAACCTCCAGACAGTTGAGAAAGAATGAATAACAAAACAAACAGCTTTGCAGCAAGGCACCAGTGATTAAACAAACTTCATCATCCAGGCCACTAGGTGTCAATATAAAGACCAAAATCACTGGGCAAAGCAGGTCTCATGACAAATTGGGTCCTCCTTCGATATCGGTTTTAACTAATACAGACATTAATGGCCATTATAACATAGTTCAAACAGCATTTATGATAACATGATTTTGTTAGAATTGTAGGCATGGGATGGGATCCCATTGGATCCACATGGGATCACATGGGGTCCTAACTGAGACGGATTTGTCACCACACCAGCGGACATTTTGTCAGAACCTACATAAAATGCATTTTCTTACTTATTTGACTGTTCAGAATCGTGGAAAATCATGATTCAATCTCTATTGAAGCTCTCTGATTTGAAGCAAAATAGAAAAAAAATGTGATTTTCAGTTTAACCAGAATCGTGCAACTCTACCATTCATTTGACAGATGCAGCTGATTAAACCGTTTTGACAATCAGTTGTTTCAAAGAGATGTTGAAAGAGAAATTTAAAACCAAACCCCATAATTATTTTTCTGTAACCCTTGTTCATCATCTGCAAGTCACCACAGCTCTCACTAACTCTAGTTAGAGAATGAATGGATGATTTCTGTACAGGATGTTTGGCAAAGAGAGAGTGACATCCGTTTATGATGAAGGTTTAACACATGAAGGCAAACCTGTTACCAGGGGCATTCATTTACACATATCCTTTCTCTTTGCTTGAGCCAGCCAGAATGTAATTAACAATGTAAATCATCGGCTCCACTGAGGGATTCGTTCATTCAGGCAAGCACCGTTATTATGTTCCTGGTTTAATAGCAAAACAAGGCAGTCTGCGTTCATCTTTCCTGCTTTGCCGTTAAAAAAACTCAAACCTCATAATTTAACCACATTTTGTCATCTAAAAATATACTTTATGTATCAACCAAAATAAATGAGATGTTTGTACTTTTTGAATGTTAAAAAGCTCTTCTATCCTAGCCATTTGTGGAAAAAAAATAAGTAATCTGTATTTTTTCCCCACAAATAAATAAATAAATTCATGTGCTTTTAACATTGCTCTCTTTGAGTTTGACCCAGCCACAGCTCAACCAATAGTATGAGTTTGGGAGCTGGGTTATCTGTTTGGGTGACCAATAGCAAATGTGGGAGTGTTTTTTTTTGGGAACATGTCTTAAAACAATCATTGTTTTACTTTTGGTGGTTTACAAATAACACATTCCACCTATAACTGGTTTTATTCAAATCAAATAAATTATTGTTAATAAATAGCCCTAAACACGTATAGAGTCCAGAAAATATTGAAGGGTCAGATGCAGTAGAAAGAGCCCCTTTAGGTAAAAACTGCACATTCACTTTCTTCAAGTGTATTTTCTGTCACGTCAACAAACTTCACATATCTGCTTCAGGACATGGCCGTCTAAGTTCAAGGGCTTGAATCATGATGGTAGACTGATAGAATATTCATGATCTCTGCATAGAACTTGAAGTAAGTGAGGTAACATGCTGAATTCACATGAAACTTTTTTCTTCAGTGGACTTAAAATGACTTAAACAGATGTTAGATTTAAATGAGGCTGTTTTAAAAAGTAAGATTGTGGCAAAAATATATATATATATATATTTGAAATAAATAAATATATATATATATATATATATATATATATATATATATATATATATATATATATATATATAGCTTTAGTATAGTATGTGACATTTTTTTATGTTTTTTTTTAAATAAGTCTCGTGTTCACCAAGGTATATTTATTTGATTAAAATACAGTAATATTGTGAAAAATTGCTAAATTTCAAATAGCTAACTATTTTTATATATATAACATATACAACATATACTCTGATTGTTTAGTTTGGACTGGTGTGTTGTGATTGGCTAAACTGTTCGCTCACGTTGTCCGGAAGATTAACGCCCATTACCTTTACGGGCATGTCATGAGCTCCGGTCCAGATGTAAATATGTGTCGAACTGCAGCATCAGTTTCAGGCAGAATCAGACCGAGAAAGCCGCGATGAAGAGAGTCAAACAGAACCTCACCACACACGGCTCTTACTAAACGTTTCTGAATGATAATTTGCTACATTGTTAACTTTATACACGTTTGTTTTACACAATAGCATCTGACTGGCAACAATAGCAACTGACTGGCTACTAATGTTAAACACAAACAGCGTTGGCAAGTTTACGTTCTTGAACAAATTGAAAATAACGTCATAAAATATATATATATGAAAAATACATTTACAACATTAGTACTTAAACAAAATTCATGTTTGTACGCGGTTGTCATAGACAAGAAATAGCATAACTAAGTGGCTGACATTTGATAAAACTAAAACTAAAACATTACGTCTGAAATTATAGTTCAGAAATTAAGTCTTAGCCTACTTACAGATTGTGGCCCAACAACTGCTGCCTCCTGGTTTTAAAGTTGAATCTGCTTCATGTTTTAGTAACAGTTTCTTGTTAAATTCATGAAGATTCTGGAAGCTGTCTTCCGTAAAATGCGCAGCAGAGAGCTAGATTACAATCGACACTTTCAGGAACATAATCAAACAATTGTATCCATTGTTGAGGAAGAATAGCGTCCGTGAGAAGTCCGATTACAGAAGACCTGACAGCTGCGTAAACATAACACACTGACAAGCTGGAGCTGCTGAAATATGCACATGCACTGTTTTGCATTTTCCGGAGGGAGTGGTTGATGCAAATGTATGGGTTAGTGACGTACCATATCCTAGCTGTAGTCCCAGTTCAAGTCGTTTTTGTAGGCAATTATACTTCCTGATTTTTAAAAGACAATATCTCTGCTTACACTGAACTTTCAGTGCTGCAACTTTGCAGATACTGTTCATGCACCAACAGGAACATTACACACTATTTAAAATGAAAAAAGTGAAATCACAGTCAACCCCCCCCTTTAAAGCTAGATGAGAATTAAGATAATTGAGTAGGCCTAATATTTTTGCCGTCTATTGCTGTAATTTAGGAGCACTTCAGTTCGCCCTTTCAGAGCCGTCCACTTTGGATTGCATCTCATCAGCATGCGCCGCTCCTTGTTTGCCGATTTTACACACCTTGCTGATTTTTCCTTCTTTTTTTTCTTTTGCTGTGAGTCACAGCGGCGGTTATCTAGAGATAAAGCTTGGGGTGAAAATACAGCACAAAAAGCATCAGAGGAACATCCATTTCCATGTCAATATAGCAGAGTAGAAAGGATGACCTTTTCAGCCAGTGCCCATGAGAACGAAGCAGATAACATTCTTTGTTCCAGGAGGTAAACACCCTGCAGGCAACACCTATGGACCCCACAGGAAGAACGGTTCAGTTAATATTCACACCGTAGCGGACTTGGTGAGTCAGGGGTTCATAGTGCTGCAAAGGATGATTCACTATTAATCAGGGTCTTTGGAGGAGGACGCCAAGCCTGAGATCTCCATCTCGCTCGCGTTATTTGAGGGAAGGCTATGTCGTGATTTTATTCAGAGTTTGTGTGTGTGCAAAGTGCTCGGAGAGAGAGTTCATACTCAAGAATAAGTACTAATGTGACCCCCTGCCCACCTCAGGTCTAGTGCTTGGAGCAATCTGTTTCTGAATGCACATAACCCCTAGGAAGAGGCTGTTTGAGGCAGATTGCTTGAGTTGAAGAAATACCACATGGAGTCGAGGACAAAATGGCCTTCAATTGGAACCCCACTAGACACTAGTTAGGCCTGACAGAATACATCTCATATTGCACATTCACTGGTGCGTATTGTTTCTGTCTTGGATATTAGAGTGCTGATGATAGTGGAGACAGCGGTGGCAATAAATAGCTGCGAGAATAAATCTTCCCTTATAGCTTGATCAAAAGACATTTGACTCTTGGAGCACCTTGTAGTGGAGGAAGTACATACAGCCGTTATTTGAGTGGGAGATAATCCATGCTTTCTCATAGCGCCTTGTACCCTAATTCTGCTTTATAAAGATAGACTAGTTGGGTTATTCAGGCATGCATCTAAATCCTATTCAGTCAAATGTGCTAAAATGTTTTGGGCCTCTTAAATTCTATAATTTGTTTTGTTTTTGGACTAGATCCAGGCTGGCAGACTTCCACATGAATTGCCAGACGACACCACATTCAATAACAAGCTGTCCTAATGATAACTACCACGGTTGTCTGGTGTCCTACGTTGGACTCATTGGTGAGTGGTTATGGAAAAAATTGAATAGCGATAATAAGAATTTGGAACTGCATTTTAATGAACTGAGTGTTTGGAACATGTATTTTATCTTTCTTGGCTGCTTTAATTAGTGACGCATCAGGAATTTTACTTTTAAGAAAGATTAAGAACAGTAGAAATGATAAAGGCTGGGGTGTTCAAACAAGGGATGCGTGTGTGTGCGCGTTTGTTTTTCTATCCCAGTGAGGACTTCAACCTGAATCCACATTGACTCATGGGACCAACGTGGGGACCTAAATTGAGGTCCCCATGAGGAGACAAACCTATAAATCAAACAGTGTGGGTTTTTTTAATGCAAAAATGCAGAAACTGTTCTGTGATGGGTAGGTTTAGCGGTACAGTACTGTAAGGGGATAAAATATACAGCCTGTACAGTATAAAATTCATTACGTCTATGGAGAGTCCCAACAAAGATAGTAGACCATACGTGTGCGTGTGTGGCAATTTTCAAAATAATCTAAAATAATGACTAGGTCTAGAGTGTAAATCAGGAATACAAACCTTTAGATATTTTTTTTTTAATTGCATCCTTTTAGCCTTTTATCTGGGAATAAATCCTGGCAGGTTAAAAATCCAGGGTCATGCTGTGAACAAATGTATCTCTAGAAGAAAGCAGACCAACAACCTCTGGCTATTATATTGAGCCAAACAGCACATTATACTCCAGATAGCGAGACCTATAAACCAGCATGTTCCCATCTCATGAATATTTATGAGAATCTCTACCCTTGGCCTTACAGGATCAGATGTGACTCCAAACTATGTGGACGCCAGCCACACCAACATCACCATTTCCCCTTGGTGTGGCTGCCGAGGCAGTGGAAATCACGAAGCTGAGTGTGAGACCTTCCTCCGAGACTTCAGAGAGAACACTTGCCTGAGTGAGTGGAGATAAAATCTCACCTAACCTCACGACTCATGTTCTGAACAGCCATCCTTATGGGCTTAACCTAAATGGCATATCAATGAGAAATCCTATGTCTTATGAGCATGTGATCTCTTGCAGAGGGTCTGTTTTTTTCTACATGAAAGTGTCTTGCATAATTTTTTGCATGATTTCACATAGGTGCGTTTGTTTCGGTGTGCAGGAAACGCTATCCAGGCATTTGGTTATGGCACGGATGCCGGTCTAGTTCCCATTACGGAGTCTCAGTCGGCAGTCCCATCAGTACAGACCAATCTGCAACCGGCTATCATCACCAAACATGTCATCAACTCCAATGATGTCAAGCAAATAGAGAGTGCATGCGTTTACTCCACATGCGCTAACCTCCAGGTAGGTCTGAAAACGTTGTCAATTGCATTGTGTTATGTTACCCAGTGATTCCAAGGATAACAATGAAGGAATTTAAAGGTTGTGTGGAGTTTTTTCGATTCTAAAATACTTATAAGCTATTTGTAGGTTGATTTCACTACAAAACTGTAAACTGTTGTGCTGAGGGGTTTTCAACACTGGTTTTGTTTGTTTGAGAATCAACTGTGGTCGCAAGTTCCGATTGTTATCGGTATAGTTCAATGAGTCTGTTTCCCGAAACCATCGTTCCAACAAACATTCGCAAACAGCATCACAAAGTTGTGTAGTTTGAACGACAGCTCTCGACCTGTGGTTTAGAGACATCGTTTCTATATTTCATGACATTTGGAGGTAATAAATTCTTATCTTGAGCAAAATAAGCAAGCTGACATTTTTATTTAGGTGCATTTTATTTAGAATACATGAAAATGTAATTTACGTCTTGTAGTATGTCAAAACATTTAAAGTAACGTGTTTGAAGTGTGCTCATGTGCGAACGTTATCTACTATGTAAGAACGAGCCAAATACTGAGTCTGGTAATAAAGCAAAATAACTGAGAACAAGTAGAAATAGTCCTCAGATTACATGTTTGTAATTTAAATTTAAAAAATCTAGTGTTAATTGGATCTCAAACTGTTTCATTAAAAGTAGTTATTATTCCACCATGTGCAAAACCAACGTGGTTTGACGATACTTTGCGACAATGGGTTTCGGGAAACAGTTGCAGACTAGCTAGTTGATTTCTCCAACGATGCATCATACTATGGTAGTGAAGCAGTGAAGTACGTCGTTGTACGTAGAAACGCACCCAGCCTGGCAGCAACAGCTCAACCAATGGTGTGGGTTCTAGGGCAGGGCTATCCGATTGTCTAGGCAATTACAGACAGCGGGAGTTTTCAGGAAATATTTTGGAAACTGTCATTATTTTTGCCAATTTTTGTCTATGGTTGTCTAAGTTTATGGTTTTTTAAACTCCATAAACTACATTTGACTGAAAAACTTACTCTACCCAATTTAGGGTCTACCAATGATACAGCAATGCTATATTATATTTTTAAAGTAGCATCTGTAAATAGTTAAAATAATTGATTATCACCTACACCAACAGATTTTGTTTACCAGCTGTCAGTCTTAAGATAATGTGAAGAGTACAGTGATGTTTAGTGATTATCAAGGATTGTATGTATTTCAATATGTATTTTAGATATGTCAGTTGCATAGTTTGAGTTTCGGCATTTGGGCTAGTTTAATTGGGTTGTTATTATTATTCTTAGGCCATGTGTCGACCAAAGTGTTTTTAGCTAGCTCTTCTGAAAACGCTTAGCTGGCGGCGACTTGAGAGCTCTTTGATGGCACAGCGGTTTATTTTTTTCAGTTGAGGTCTGTGGTTGCCATGATACGGAATATCCACTTAAGTGTTATTAGTATCTGATTTTGTAGATTGTTTGTTTCAGAATATGAAAATGTTGACATGTAAAGTACTTGCTCTGGCTCTTGTTTTAAATGATTTTTGTTCTGTTGTTGTGCTTGTCATCTGTTGTCGTTGTAAAAGCAGGATGTGACAATCTGGACACTGTGATTGGACAGCTAGGAAAAAGTGACATGCAGCTCTCAGCATAAAATAGACGTTCAGTGCTTCATTGAAAATATACACTGGCCATAGGAAAAATGCTTTGGTGGACACACAGCCTTATGCTAGTAGCATAGAAATCACACAGTTTGCTTTTGCTTCCCTCAGCTTTTGCTTTTACATATTTAGTCAACGTAATGGGCAGTAGTACTTGTATTTATGCCCATGCAGGAAAAAAGCATCCATTCAATTAGGATAGTCCTGTGAGTGTCACATACTGACATTAAAATTCATTTAAATGTCAAGATTAGTGCTAAAACCAAGTGGCAACATTCTAATCTGAAAGATGAAGCCTACCCGGAAGTGCGATAAACTGCAATACATCTCAAATCTGCTAGAGGCCGGTCCCAAAAGGGAGCAAATATCCATAGACGTCATGTTAAAATCTCAGTTTTCACAGCATAAATTCATGTTTACAGTTTGGTCCCATGGACTTTTATTGTAATCTTCAATATGTTCCGCGTGCCTGACAACTGTGAGGGATGTGACTTTTTTTTAACTCGTTAGTTTAGATCATGTATTTAGTAGTGCTGTCAAACGATTAAAATATTTAATCGCGATTAATCACATTAATGCCATAGTTAACTCGCGATTAATCGCACATTTTTATCTATTCTTAATGTCTTTTGATTTCTTTTTGTTAAATTTTTTTCTCATTTTAATGCTCTTATCAACATGGAAAAGTGGATTGGCTTGTTTAGTGCAAATGTTTTTTTTTAATTATTATTATTGAAAATAACATTGGAATAGTGTTCAATTTCACTCTAACATATATAGCCTAAATAATCTCTCACACAATGCAACACTGTCCATCAATAAAAGGGTGAAAGAAATACTGACGAGGTCCTGATATTGACGAGGGGTGGAGAATTTGCATCATCTGTGTTTGTGTGTGTGTGTGTTTGCTTGGCCATCATCAAGTGGTGTTTCAGGCTGGGACGTGCTGCGATGATGATAGCTCAGTTCATAATGACAAAACATACAGATCGCTTTGGTCTTGTCAATGGGACAATTTTGGCAACTTTTTAAAAGTAAACTTTACATTCAGAATCTCATTGGCATCCATTTCGGCGTCTCGCGCTCGTCATCCACTCAAAACATAACGTTACTATTTGGCCGGCTCGCAAGCTGAAACGAGTGTGTGCGGCACAAAACGTCCTCGTGCTGCGATCTGAAACCCATTCATTTCAATTGCTTGCGCCGCGCGAGGACGTTTCGTTGCTTCTTCGACCAAAGCGCAAGCAGATCTAGCTAGACCGGAAACAAAACATCAGGCACGCCGCACACACTCGTTCGGGCTTGCCGAGCCGGCTTTGAGTGGATGACGAGCGCGAGACGCTGAAATGGATCAGGACGCATGGCGTGTTGCAAAAAGACCTTTAATCGCGCGATAAAAAAATTAACGTCGTTAAAATGGGTTTGCGTTAACGCCGTTAATAACGCGTTTAACTGACAGCTCTAGTATTTAGATATACGATTTATGTAAATAAGGGCGGTTAACTTTGATTGACAGCTGAGAACGGGCTGCGCCAGAGTGAAGTTGACGTCTCGGCCATGATCTGACAACACATAATACCACCTCTGCATCCTTTCTGAAACTTTTGTATTTTGTATTTTCCAGTATGGTGCAAACCGTACCCCCATAAACAGCCTCAAACACGTTCTTCAGAGAGTCTATCTATAGGTGATGTCACAGAAGCTTTGTCCATATTTTTTACAGTCTATGGCTAAAACATGCTTTGTGCATGTACAAAATCAAAACAAAGAAATTCCATTAAACCCTGCTTAAATATATAGGCCAAACATTGTGGACACCAACTATTACAATCATTAAAATAACTGAGGGAAGCAGAATTCCACTTTTTCCCTGTTTTACGTGAATATAGTGTCTAGTGGAAGTTAAAACAATTTTGTATAATTCAATATGTAGGTAAATAATTCATAAACTAAGAGCATTTGTCCGCTCATGCAGTCCCATTCAGCATGGCTGTCCACACCAACGAGGTCTGTAAATTCCTGGAGAAAGTTGTCTCTCATGGCATACTGGTTAATGCACATGCTCATGAAATATTGAGCCTTGATGCTCAGATGTAAGATTACGGTTTGAATCTGGCCCACGTCACGTCCATATCCCATTTTACCCTTCTCTCTCCTCTAGATGTTATGTTGATTGTCGCATTGATCTAAAGGATGTTAAAATGATTTCGCTTGCATACAGCAAGCTAAAGTATGTAACACTATTCAAATGTGTGATGTCATCATAAACACTAATTTGTCTGCTAATCCAAGTTTGAAAGGGGCTGCATTATAGAGATATGGCTTTGTGTGACCACTTCCATCATATCCTGCCTTGCAGTTCTGTCCTAAGTCCTAAGGATTCAGTTATAAGCCCCTGGGTACTGAAGAAAATGACTGTACTCTCTCATCCATGCTGAAACAAATTATGAAAACTCCACAGACAGAAATATCATGTAGTCACACAGGAAATAACTCTTTTAATTTATGTCTCTGGCAATTGTCAGAGGAGGCAACAGTCAATCTGTGAAAAGTGGTATCTGACATTGGTGCTCATATCTGCTCGATTACTTGACGCGTTTACAAGTGTGTTGAACTTTTGTTTTTAGTAAAAAATGTGCGAGTATGGAATGTGTTGATTGAATATGCAACTGTACTCAAGAATGTCAAGCCTCTGATTATTTGTGTATTACAGCTTTTCATAAAAACAAGGGGAAGACAAATCCCTTTCCATAATCGTTGAATTTGCATTTTATATCATGATATTAGTTTTTGATAAAAAAAAAGTCCAATATTTTGCAGTTTGGATATTTTAGCATGAATATTGTAAGGTAATATATCGTCGCTGCCTGATGAAACTCACGTATGTCCAAAACGGTAACTTTTCAGGAAGTGAAAAAAACATGTAATTTCAAAAGCAGCTGAACGTAGCGTTGTCATGCTTGGCACAACATCTTTAAATGTAACCATATTCTTGCCAGTGTCATGATATAATCCATATTTGACCCAAAATCGAGTTTAAATGGACATACGTGCATATTGTATAGTAACAGTGGTCGATACGCGTTCTTCTGATCATTAATTAGAATGACCAAATTGTGTTACATATTGACAGATGAATAGGCTACGCTCAGTTTATTAAATACGCTCAGTTTATTAAATGTCTCTTACGAACTATGAAGAGACAATAGAATCAATACACTGGCATGGCGATGCTAGACTGATAATTTATTTACACAATACTACCGTAATATTGTCGGATATGAGCAGCATTTTATTACAGATATGAGCTGCATTTTATCATCAGCTAATTTCAAAATCAAAGACGTGCATCAATAAGAGAGTGTGGCAACAGCCTGCCCTGTAAGATCACTTCGTTTCATCGATGCAAAATGGACATACGCGGTTTTCATCGGACAGCGACGATATATAATTTGTAGGGGTGTAACGATACACGTATTCGTATTGAACCGTTCGGTACGAGGCTTTTGGTTTGGTTTTCGGTATCGCATTTTGAACTCGAACGGTTTGTCCTGCCGACCAACATTCCGTTATTCAAATGTAGGCGTGTCACGCGTGGCAAGCGCGTTCATAATGTAAGAGACGCTGGCGTGACCACAACATTGTCCAACATCAAATGGCAAATGTAATGTAAGCAGAACGAACCTGAGCTACTCGTTATTGTGTGGTTGTCTGGATCACGAACCGTTTATCAGTTTGGACCAATGCAGCGCGAGCCGATCTTGATCAGCACTGTTACTACACAGCTAAATCCAGTGAAGAAAACATTTGAATTCGCCACTGAAGTAATAACATCGCTGCGAGATCTAGTGAGAAACATTCACATTTCTCCATTATTAACGGATCAAACAGCGCTGACGTGGAAACCAGGAAGAAACATTGTGCCATGAATGAACTATCCAGTGTCCACAGATCAGCAACATCACCAAGGATTTACTGTATAACACTACTATCTGTAAGTTTGGCAGGAATAGTAGGCTATAATGCTTTCAAGTAACATCACGTCTGTTGTATTTTGACATTATCAATACAATTGCTGCCCTCAAATGTTAATCTAAACTAAAATAAACCTTTGTTTATAACTACTACAATATTACATTTCATTTTGTCCAAAGAGCTGTTGTTTTAAATGCTCCTAAGAAAAGTCAAGTTTAGTTCCATCATTGCTCAAAGTTAAAAAAATATCATACTTTATGATGTTAGTTTTAATAAAAATATAATTAAAAAAATTAAGTCAAGGAAATTTCTCTGCCATTTCTTTTTGCTGTATTTGAAACGTACCGAACCGTACCGAACCGTGACACAAGTGTATCGTATTCGAACCCAACCGTGAATTTTGTGAAACCGTTACACCCTAATTTGTAATATATGTAATATATATATATTTGTTCACAGACAACAGATTTACCGTTTCAAGATCGATTTACTTAATACTTGTTCTGTCAGAATCTCTTTTCAAATGCTATTCCAACCTCAATTCCAACCAAGGAGAATTGGTGAAGTTGCATAGAAAGTTTGCATGTTTGTGCGGAATAGAATGGCAATGGGTGCTCTCAAAAATACAGGCTTTCCATAAATTGAACCGTATTTTTTGTGTTTAGAGGTATGCATGAACAGGACCAATTGTCTGTAAAAAGCATTTTAAAAAAAAACATGATTATCTACATTAAAGGAATAAACGACAACGTCATCAAATTATGCAGATGCAGAAACAAAAGAGCTGCTTTCTATCCGAACAGATAAATAAATTAGTTGACAGAGTGCTGGAATTGGAATGACAAAATACCTTTGGGAACAAGATACTGCTGTATACACGAGACCAAAAGCACATGAAGACCAAAAGCACATATTGTTACACAAGAGCACAAGTGGAAACACTGGATTACAGGTGGTGGGGAAATATGATGCAGGTTTTGTGATTAAATATTGTGGCCTCTTTTACGTGTCAGAACATAATTGTTTTTTTATTGTGTAGAAGAAGTGAGTGTGTGCATGTTTTCTTTTTGCTTTCTCTATTTCTCTCTCTCCCTTTCGCTTCACCATCATTTGAGAGTAACAGGTGCAGCTGTTTTGAAGGGGTAGGGTCTGATTGAGGCCCTTTATTTTTCTTTTCACATTTTCTCCTGTTTATTGGTTAGCAGGGAGGTAAGAATTGTATGGAAGACACTTAAAAAGTTTGTTAGAAGACCCGTTTTGTTTGTTGTTTTTGTGGCTGACTAAACCCTCTATCGTTCTATATTTTCTTTTACAACGAATTAATCTTACCCCATGGTCAATATCACCATAGAGTGCCTTTCAACCCTCACAACACTCACAAATTTTGATTTTAATTTACCTTTCGCTTTATGTCATATCATAATAGTAGACACTCAAATACTATAATAAATATATTATCTGAGCTCCCACAATTATTTTTTTTTAAATTATAGGTTATTTTTTAGAGCATAAAAGCATAGATATGTCCACCCTGTCATGGACATAATAAATGACTGTTAAATATGTTTTCATTGCATTATTAAGATACAAATTGCATGTTATTGCCCCCACACCAAGCACAATGGATTATATAGGTATGATGAAAATTATTATTTTAAATATTATTTAAAAATACCAAGATGACAGGGTGGACGAGCCCACGACAGGGTGGACAAGCACACGACGGGGTGGACACATAAAGCAGAACACAAAAAGCATGACAAAATATGAAACAATGCTCAGGTAGGCCGTGGCATTTAAACGATGCCCAATTGGCACTAAAGGGGCCGAAAGTGCGCCAAGAAAACATTTCCACACCATTATACCACCACCACCAGCCTGCACAGTGGTAACAAGGCATGATGGATGTACGTGGCCGACAGGATGGACATTTTGGAACAATGACAGGGTGGACATTTTGAGTTTCAATTAGCATATTAGCTTACAACAAACTGGGACTAGGTAAATAGTTAGTCTGGTTGTTGAAGAGAATTTGGTATATTAAAACGTATATTCATATTTGAAAACGTATATTCATATTTGAAAATTATTGTATTTGAATCACTTCCAGTATATTTTATGCCGACAGGTAGTGCCTGGCGGTTTGACCAAAAATTGATATCACGTTTTTTTTCAAAATCATAACGGTTTTTCGGTTTTTTTCGGTTCGGTTTTTTTTTATTTTATTTTTTTATGCATAGTCAGGTGTTCAATGCATTTTCTACTGGTTAAGAGAGGAATTACTGCAGTAAATTGACTTAGGATGGTCTATTTTACTGTCATTAGTGAATATTGTAGAATAATTCCACACTAGTAATACAGGTTTGCATGGCCCCAGAAAATTATGCTGTTTACAAATAAGAGCCATTCATGATTCTAATGAAGTGAGGAATCAAAATGCAAAGACAACGGCAGTCAAAATACAGAACTTTTATTTTAAACAACACAATTAGAAAAACTTGGAATACTTTTGCTAGTTCAAGTACAAATCCAGGAACATTACGTGCATTCAAGTAAATATAAAAGGAAATCTTGTCTTGCATTGCTTTTAAGGTCTATTAAAGAAATTAAAACAAAATTATGCAACTTGCATTAGTTATTCCTTCAAAAGTATTGCTTCGAAACCAGAACAAACATAAAATAAATATAAAGTGCTAACTTACTTGGCACACAGGATTATCCTGTATAATGGAGACAATATTTGGCTCGACTTTTCTTTAGCTTTCCCTGTGTTACATGCTGATGTGGAGGGCTGCTAAATCCGCGGCTGAATCCGCGGCTGATTTAATACATTCTTGAATATTCCAAGACATGTTTGCGGCTAAGGCGCTGGAGCAATTTGCTTGTGTTGCCGGGTCATTCTCCCCAGCGGAGAATTTTAGCCCAACTGGTCGACGTCGGATTTTTGGAAAACAAAAAACCTCCAAACAACAGACCCGGCTCCTCTTTTTGGCACAAGTTCTTCTTCGGTGTCATCACTGTCATGTTGTACTAATTCTTCAGCATCCATCGTCCATGTAACGTAACAGAGCGCTGCTGTTTGTTTACACTCGTCGGTGCTCAGTAGTGCAACGGGTAAAGGGTCCGTCTGAAACAGTGTCGCGCACTCTATGGTCGCGCAGTCAGCGGTCGTTCTGAACGTTGTGTAATTAAACCGGTATGGCGGTTTATTCAAAATCAAAATCGTGACGAAAATATGAACCGGTTTTCGGTTTGAACCGGTTTACCCGCCCAGCACTATCGACAGGGTGGACATGTTAAGCTTTGGCTTTGAAGTGTTTACGGAGTGAAGACGGAACTCCGGGCGTTGCCTTTTAATAGGTGTCGATGTCTATGTTAGTGCATGTGGCACGTAACAGCCGCAAAAGCGCGCTCATGGACACTGGCGTGACCACAACATTGCCGACATCAAATGGCAAATGTATAAGCGTAACGAAACTGAGCTACTCGTTATTGTGTGGTTGACGGACTGTTTATCAGTTTGGACGCAATGCAGCGCGAGCCAATCTTGATCATCAGGACTGTTACACAGCGAAATCCATTAAAGAAAGTATTTGGATTTGCCACTGAAGTAATAACATCACTGCGAGATCTAGTGAGAAATATTCACATTTCTCCGTTGTTAACGAATCAAACCGCGCTGATGTGGAAACCAGGAGAAACATTGCGCCATGAATGAACTAATCAGTGTCCACAGATCAGCAACATTCACCATGGATTTACTGTAGTAACACTACTAACTGTAATCATGGAAGTTTATGATGTTAGTTATAATACAAATATAATTAAAACAATTATATTAAGTAAATTTCACTGGCATTTCTTTCTTTTTTGCTGCATCAAAAACATGTATCAAACAAGTGTATCGTATTGAACCAAACTGTGAATTTTGTGATATATATTTATAATAAATATGTCCTGAAAGTGCTTTGTAAATAGAATATGAAAGCAGTAGCCTATTGATATCAAATATAGTATTATACTATGTAAAATATATATTTATAATATAGCTTTAGAAATGGTGAACAGTATTGCAAAAAAATTACTTGATTAAAAACTATATGCTACATTATCATGAATATATTTTCACATAAGTAGGCATATGTGGGCCTTGGCCTACACATGCATTTTAAGCTTTATGTTCTATGCTTTTTGAGTAAATAAGGCTTTTGATGCTAAAAATGTACAGTATTTGTGACGTGGTAACATAATTCACAATTTAAAACCTATTGCAAATATTTCACATGAGCTCCACATTATTACCTATAGTAACATGTTTTCCACATGTGCCACGTGCTCCATTAGATTCACATGTGGTGACATGTTGTTCACATGTGGTGAAACATTGTTCACATAACATGTTGTTAATTTGTGGTCACATGGAAACGTGATAACATGTGAAATTCATGTTGAACATGAACCTGTTAAGTGCCTGACTGTTTCCCATATCCAATTCATTGGTTCTGCTTCATGGCATGCAAAAAACCCACCTGCTAAAATCACCTTGATATGAGTGACATTTCGCACAGAAGTGACACTTACAAAATGAATCCTTTTAACAAGATTTGTCACATCATTTCCTTCTTCCATCAACTGATTTCTGAATATTTAAAGAAATGTTTGAAATATCTGCACCCCAATCTGTCATTGGTCAACCAAACATATAGTCCCACCTGTAACTCGCATTATTGGTTGAGACGGTGTTGTTATATTGGGCTTGTTGAGATGCTCAAACACATTATGATTTCACAGCGCCACAGTGTTTACTTTTCAGTGGAATCAAATGGCTTACTCACAGTCTCTCTCTATTAAGGATAGATAGAAACTTTTAACATCTGAAAATTTACAAATTACTTTAATGTGATAGTTTACCCAAAAATTCTGTCAGTATTTACTCACCCTCATGTTGTTCCAACCCCGTAAGAATTTTGTTCATCTTCGGAAACACGAATTAAGATATTGATGAAATCTGAGAGCTGGATCACTCCTCCATTCTAGTCCATAGGCTTCTTGAGGGATTGAAACTTGCCGAACCTAGAAAAAGTTATTAAAGACATTGTTAAAATAGTCCAAGTGACTATAGTGGCTCAATCTTAAGTTTATCAAGCGATGAGACGAGAATATTTATTTCATCAAAAGTATCTTAATTCGTGTTCACATGAGTGATTAAATACTGACAGAATTTTCATTTTTGGGTGAACTATCCCTTTAACATCCCTATTACACTGTTCCACTACAGCTTAGAGTATGTCTTGGGTAATTACATGTATGTTGGTTCATGATATAATGATGGATGTTGGGCAGCCAGACACAATCATCATTGACCAGCACTGTATTGAGGTTGTGGATGCAGTCCTAAGAATATTCATTATTTCTATTTTCACAGGACAGTGAGCAGAAATGCTCTCCTTCTGACAGTTTTGATTGTGCTGACGAGGTAAGAAATAATTTTGCTTACCTACGCATTTTGGGTAAATTATCTAATGCACATTTATTTATTTTTAAATGGAAATCATATTGTTTTTATTCACACTCAAAAATTAAGTGACCATAATTTAATTTTATTTTTTTCATTTTGTCATGATGCTACACTTCTAACATAAAAAAATGGAAATGGACTGCATACATATTTTTTTCTCTCAATTAAAATTTCTTGGAAATTTGATTGCACTTTCCAGCTTCTAGTCTTGTAATACCTCTTTAACCCTAAAACCGTATTCTGGACAAATGTGGGCAAAATAGATGATTTATTTATAAAAAAAAAATAATAAAAAAATACTTCATCTGAGCGGTACAAGACTTGGCTACTTTTCCTAAGTTTGCCTCCTGAACACACTTTTTTTTTTTGACTCAATTCTACAATGTTAAGTGGGTGAAAAGAAGAAACTCCTTAATCTCATATTTGGGTCAAAAATGAATGTGAAAAACTGTAATTTAAAGCATTCTAAAATAAGCCAAAATAAGACACCAGGTGACAGCAAAGTCACTTCATCTTTAGGTTTTAGCTTTAAGAACTTATTGGAATGATATTTTAATGTAGTTAAAAAATTAAAAAATAAAAATAACATAAAAATAAGCATAATTTACATAGAAAATATGGTACTTTTTAAAGTAAATAAATTCAAAAATACCCCCAAAATAAAAAACCCACCAGAAATGGATAGACAAAACTTTATCGAAGCCAGTGATATAATAAATAAAAATTAGAATCACACCTGAGTCCTATGTGCCCACATTTGTCCACAATTACAGGATTAAGGGCTATAAAGTGAATATAGTTTGAGGGCTACCTACAGTAAATAAGGTATAACTTAAAATGGCATCATGCTGCAGGATGTGAATTCATTCAAGAAAACAACAGCAAGTCATTGTCACTGTATAAATAATAAAGTTAAAATTAATAAAGTTTAAATACCTGCATATTTCTGAATGTATCCTCTATGCTTTTATAGACACATTTATAGAAATACCTCTTTAATGACATTTGTAATGTAACCGAGTACATAAAGGAACAGGAATTAACCATAAATGGAATACTTGAACAAAGCATATAACCACATCAAGCTTGTAATATTTCTACAGAATGTGGTGAACCCCAATATGGAGGGATCTATTGACTCGGTGGGCTCTCACCAGGCTGACAACAACAGAGCCAGACATTCATCTGTGACTTCAATCAGTGTTTCTGCCGCCACACTGACATTGGCCTTTGCACTGGTCAATCAAGTTCTGTAAACACAACCTGACTCTACAACACCAGGAAGCATCTGAAGGATTCTTCTGACCTCAATCAAAGAACTTCTCTAAACTGACATTGATCTTTCTCTCTCTCTTAGTGTGTGTGTATGTGTGTATCACACGCCATCATTTTAAAAACCAGTCGAAACAAAACAACAACCTAAGGGAGCTTCGAAAAGACTAGAAATACCACTGCCCCATCCTAGAGAAAGGGAGGAACCACCAGCCTTGTTGAGAAGTTGACAGGGAACACCGAGAACTTTTACAATCTTCTTCTCTTGCCAGGAGAAAAGTAGCCCACGATGTTCTCTCATATTATAATGGACAGATGATTGAGGATATGCTGTAAAATGCGATCATGTGACCCATTGATGGACTCTCTCTGTATATATATCTAGAGATATAAAGTAACCATGATAAAAAAACATCACTATTCGCTATCCCCCACGCACATCAGTACAATATTGCTCACTGCCTTGATCATTACCAAAAAAATTATGTAAATGTTTCTTTTGTTCAAAGAAAAAAATATACAGTATATTGATGAAATCTCAATTTGTGCTCTTTTTAATTTCTCAAATTTGGGATTCAAAGGATTCATCAGCGACACGTTTGGAACAAACAATTTGGCTAGACTTGGTCCATACTGCCCTGTGTAAAATGTGTATAATGATGTTTGTAAGTATATGAGATTCTTTGAGAAAATGTCAAGCTTTTTTCCTGTTTTATCTCTAAAGAACCTTTAGCATGTGCTGGAAAGCCGAGAGACGTGGGAAACGTGGGAAAAGCGGAGAGCCACGTGAAACGCATCACCATGGAGAGCCGTCAGTGCCAATGATGTTAGTCTTAGGCTGTTATTATGTGTAATCATTTCTTTCTTGCCAAAAGACTTGGATTATATTCAAAGAAAAGTGCTCCGGGAGAGTGGAACAAAAGATCCATTTGCAGAGAGGGTCAATTGTTGGTGTATGTTATAGTGTGCAATCTATCGTGTGGCCTTACTTTTTTGTCTTTGCTCTGTTCCTCTCTCTTATGTAATGGTTTCAGACCATACCACTTGCAGATTTGCCACCGTCCGACTGAGATGATTTTAGCCGTTCAAAAATAGCAGCTCCTATGACTCAAAAACGTCTTGGTTTATTTGTGATGCTTTAAAATTGAGGCAAGATGAAGGCTCAAGAATGTGTCAGAAATATTTGTTTAAATCTGAATAAAAACATCCTAGTAATGTCTCGAAGAGTCATGACTGCACCATTTCTTTTAAACTAAGTTAGGTAAGTGATTATCTTACCTAAAAGCTTAGTTTAAACTAAAATTAACAACTTACTTTTCGTCTGAAACTTTTTTTTTGATGTCACTAAGGCCATGTGCACATGAGTTACATATAATAACTTACATATAATCTAATACAATGACTACGTTTACATGCAGCCAATTTTCAGGTTATGGTCAGGTTAATGCCGCCTTCACACTGGCAGTTGAAATCAGCTCTGCAATACGCAATACGTTCCCAACGGACGTCGTACTACACAGTGAAAGCGTTGGACACGGGTAGAACAAAAGAGAGAGAGGTTGCTTCTGTAATGAGGGTTATATTAGACATATTAATAGGAAGGCTGCTGACATTTCAGGTCGACTAAAAACTGTGATATGGTGATCAATAGTTTAATGTCTGCCTACAATTTAATTGTATTAACTGCCCCCCTAATAACGTTAGAAAGTCATGAAAATAAAATAAAAAATGACATGATGACAACTTCTCGTTATAAAATCATTATTTATTTTATTAAACGTTAATAATTCAGGTTTGTTTATCAGTACCATAGCAACGCTCAACTTCCGCTGGAATTTTCGGATAGGATCCGTCAGTAGCTTTTCGCAAGAGTTCAAATTTTTGAACGCATCCGGATGACCAACGGACACGATTTTCTTCGCACCGCACTCGGTCGAACCCGTTTCGGACCCATTCGCATGCGGTCTGCGAATCTCCATAGGAAATGAATGACTTCCGGTCGTTTCGTAGCCGCATCGGAGCTGATTTCAACTGCCAGTGTGAAGACGGGGTAAGGTCACTTTTCGTAAACAGGATAACCCGTTTACATGCGTGAGCAGAGAGTTTCTCCTGTATACATGGAATTGCAATATCACGATGAAAACGGCGACGCGCGGTTAGCGTCTAGACGTACAGAGAACCTTAAGACGCAAACTGCGTCATTTCCGATTCTTCTTCCTGCATCCAAAGACAACAACAACAGTAGCATGCGGATAATGAACAGTTCGGGGCAGATAGCGATCGCCTTTGTTTGCGTTTAGATGCTGGTAACGTTACTAACCTCGCTCCAAAAGTATGCTGTGCCTCGCCATGTTTACTTCCGGTATACTGCACGCCGATTTTTGTATGCGCCGAGAAGTTTCTCTACGCAAAAGACCAAGATTCCTTGCGAATAGAACATGCGCAGAACACAAATCACTATGGGGATATGCCGATAATCGTTTACATGAGCTTTACATGAAATGTAAAGTTGCGATTTTTACTGCCAACTTTACATGAAATGTAAAGTTGCGATTTCTAGGCTGATATGACTAGGAACTATACTCTCATTCCTGCGTAATATTTAAGTCAAGTCACATTTATTTATATAGCGCTTTTCACAATACAGATTGTATCAAAGCAGCTTCACAGTGATAGCATGAAAGTAGTACAAAACAGATCTCATAATATTGTTAAATATTAAAATATTAAAAAACCCAACAAAGCAAGCCAAAAGCAAGGCAACAGTGGCAAGGAACCAAAACTCCATCAGATTGGATGGAGAAAAAAAACCTTGGGAGAACCCAGGCTCAGTCGGGGCCAGTTCTCCTCTTGCTTACATTCATATTGTTTATATATAAATATTAATTCAGGAAACTTCACTGTCGTAGCCATGAGTGCAGCAGGCGCGATGACTACGCAAACTTAGTCCCGGTCACGTTGGAATCGGGCACTATTTTCAGGCGCTGCGTCATAACATTACGCCTGCTGCACTCATGGCACGACAGTGAAGTTTCCTGATTATTACGCAGGAATGAGAGTATAGTTCCTAGTCATATCAGCCTAGAAAATCGCAACTTTACATTTTCCGTCTGTCTTAGTGCATGATTTAACTATAGAAGAGTCAAGTTTTAAATAGGAAAAATATTGAAACACTTTGGTAATTTTTTTTGGGAGAAATGCTAATGGTCTGGTGCACTTCAATGATGTATGCTAAGCTATGCTAAAAGTGGTACTGCCAGAACCTGAGATCGGCTGAATGGATTCAAAAAAGGTAAAACTCAACAGGTTAACACTGGGGGAGTTGTAAAATGAGCCTATTTCCAAAAAAAGTGGAGTATCCCTTTAAAATACATCACATTAATGTGGCAAAATGGGTTGCATTTCACATTCATTTTAATTATTTTTTTTTGTTAAGACTGTCGCAAAAACAGCTGTATTAAAAAAAAAAACAAATAAATAAAAACACACACAACAGCCCCCCAGAAATCTGCTCAAGGTCTAATGATAATCCCTGGCAGTTATGAATGAAATCAACACATAAACACATGTGTTGTCACTGCGAGATGTTTGCTGCCAAAGTCCTTGCCAGCTGTAGCAATTCGGCTGCTTTTATTATTGTATGATGTTTTGGCTTATCTGCTGCTGGAGCAAAATGGGTATTTTTCTTCTCTAAGATCATTCATTTTATCATTCTAATTTGTCATTTAGCTTACACTTTTCGCCAAAGTGACAGAAAAATTCTTGCAAATGTCGACCAACACATTGCAGACACACTGTCAGTTGAACAACATGTGTTCATTGAGAATGTAACAACGAATGATTACTGAGACCAGTCCTTCTAGGGTTGAATGAGGGTTAAATGTCTTGTTCGAGAGCACAATTTTGACATTTCAAATTACCAGCCCAGACCCCACTGACTGTATATCCACCAACTTAATTATAATATATACTCAAGATGCTGCACATATTTATCTTTTTGCTGTTTGCCATCTTGATGTCCTTCATCAGTGAGTTTCCATCTGCTCCACTTCCTCCATCATCCAGCCATCACGTTCATCTCTCTTCACTAATTTGTCTCAAAACATGACAGCTAATTAATATGTTCTATAGGCCCACATCTGCTGTTCAACTACACAGGGAGTTTAGAACTAGATCCTTATGCCAGTAAAACCATATCATCTTTTTCCATTCAAGACCCTTTTAATTACACATTACATTATTAACACCTTTTTTGGTTACACTTTATTTCGATAGTTACTTTAGACATTCTACTGAACTATAACTAACTTTTCAACTACATGTCAACTAAGTGTCAGAGTATTAGTAGGCTGTAGTAGACTTTTAGGTTAGGGTTAGGTGTTAGGGTTCAGGTTAGGAGAACAAGTTGACTTGTAGTTGCTAAATTACTTCTAGTCAGTTGAATGTCTGTTGGGGGACCAACAAAATAGTGTTGCTGACAGTCTACTAATACTCTAATGATAGTTAGTTGACATGTAGCAGCAAAGTAACTTACAGTTAGTTGAATGTCTAAAGTGGACTATCAAAATAAATTGTTACCCATTTTTTTGTAATTTTGATCAGTTTTATGACTTTTGATATTTATACATCACCATTTATTTAAATCATCAAGCCATAAATAGTGAAATATGTTTAACTTATTGCAGTTTTTATTATTATCATTAGTACTACTAACCCCATTTATAATATAATAGCATATATTGGTGTTTATTTTTTTGCTAAAATAAGTGGCAACACCAATACTTAGTGATATTTTTTAACTTATTATACATCTACAATTTATATGTCAATATTCTTTGTTTTGCATTGTTCTTATTTAAAAGATGTCATGATGTGTTCACGTGCATTTTGAAAATGTCAAATGTTATCTCATCTCGGCAGCTCGTAAATCAAATTATTCTACGAGTTGCCCAGGGAAAAATACCACATGAGGGGTGTTCTGTGGTTAAGAGGTAAAAATGGTATAAATAATGTTTTTTTTTTCACACAAACTGCTCGTTTCGTGTCTTAGGCCATCAATGTGTACTTACATTTACGAGTCATTAAATCATGTTTAATTTGGACTTTTCTGTGCATGCTCTTTGAGGTGGTGACCATAGACCTCCATTATATGACTGATCGACACAAACGGTTTGACCTAAAAATCTCAAAATTAAAACTACTGCGGGAACAAAGACATCTACATCTTGGATGCCCTTGAGGTAAGCTAAAACATACCAATTTGAATTAATTTCAAAATGAACTACCCCTTTAAGAATGCATACAGTATGATTAAAATGAAGAGCATGTCATCAACTCCTACCAAATCTTGAATAATGACGTAGCATACTTCTTGAACTGTTAGGTACAAAAAACATGGAGAATTGTCCAATTGACATTAAAAAAGAGTACATTATAGATGTGTCAACTCAGCATGAAGTTCCTAAGTGATTATTATAAGTGTTGACTTATGAGTCTCCCTTAAAGTTCACCTAAAATAAAAATTCTGCCGTTTACGCACTCTTATATCAAAAAAATTATGACTTCCTTGTGAAACACAAAATAACTTTTTTTATATACATTTCATACATCAAGTTAATGGTCACCAAGACTATTTGTTTACCAACATTCTTCGAAATATTTTCAAATGCTGTTCCAGACTGGATTTTAGTCTGGTGTTTTGTGAGACAAAAAGCCTGGGCCCATATTCATAAAGAATCTTAATGCAAAGAGTAGCTCCTAGTGACAAAATTCTAAGAAAATTCTTTAAATGAAAACCATTTGCTTAGGTTACTTTCATTTAAATGTTGATATCTATTTAGAGATGCACAATTATTAATTTAGCACATGCTACACACTGTAGTGAGGGAAAACTCAAGTTTGCCTCATTTTGCTAAGCAACTAGAATACAGGGATTATATTAATTGTCTAATCCATGCAGTAGCACCATCCTGAAATCTGTTTCTGTTCCTGAATCTGTTTTTATGAGTTGATTCATCATAACACAAAAATAATCACATAGATTTCGTGTCCATTAGAGCCTGACCAGATAAAGGATTTTCAATGTCGAGACCGAAACAATTTTTTTTCCTTTTATAAAATCCGATATGCCGATATATCGGCCGATATTTTTCCCCGAACGCGCAAAACATTAACAGATTTCCCTAACATTAGTTATTTGTAGTTATTTATGAGTTTTAACTAAAATAATATGATCATGCATTTTAAAAAGAAACTTTTTTCTTTTATTGTCACAACAGAACAGACTGATGATAGTGGCATTAGCTAGCTTTGTGGTTAGCTAGTCTATGATGAGCCATAATTTATCCAACTACACCGTAATAATGTAACGTAATTATTTCTTAACAATTGTTATTCAAGCAATGTATGTCTCGTGACCAACTCAACTAGTGTTGCCAACACGGATGGTGTAGAGTGCCCTCTGGTGGACAAACTATACAACTCCAACACTCATGACATGGTTCAAGCGTGTGTCGTCCGTTTTTACATTTTTAATTTTGAAATATTCATTTATCGGCCATTATAACTGCTGATACCGATAATTTGGAAAATGCCTAATATCGGCCGATAATATCGGTTTGCCGATAATATTGGTCTGCCGATAATATCGGTCTGGCTCTAGTGTCCATACGATGCTGCCTTGTTTGGGAACATTCAAAAATAATGTTACTATAATGTTTGCAGTATGATAAAATGGAACGTTTCTTTAACATTCACATATCATTTATAAAACATTATAAAGAGAATGAATGTTAGTAAAACTTTATTAGAACATATTTTAGTTAGTGTGGCAGAGCTGTACTCTGGCTTTTGGTCAAAATTGCGGCATATTTCAAATGAAAGCACCCCATTTAAATAACTGTGTGAACATTTCTGTCACTTTTAAATTGGAGTCCCTGAGTGCTGAATTCTTGAACAATATTATATTAGGTGCTCTATTATGGAGACGAGAAACATGTATGCGGCTAATAAAGCTGATACAAAAAGGTGACATTGAGGAAGAACTCAATAGGTTGGAAATTACCCAGCTCAGTGGGCAGATGGGCTTTTGACAGAAATATTGAGCTCCAGCAGGCTGAAATGGGTGGACTAGAATAGGCAAAAGAGCAGCAAATGTAGAAAATCAAATCACCAGCTGACAGGTTTGTCATCCCCAGGGAAGGACAACATACACAAGCACTAGAGCAAACATCATCTTTGCAGGTGGGTGGGAAAACATTAAAATAGTCCATGATAGAGATATGCTGTCTGCATGACAAAGATATACACATTGCTCTGACAGGTCAGTAAAAGCTCTTTCTAGACCAAAGGTGCCTTCGGGGATGACGGCAGTAATTATCATCATGGCACGAACAACGTTTTATGAAAATGTCAAGAAAGACCTCTATAGGAAAAAAGGGTCTCAACCTTTGACTAGCGGCAATGGCTGCTTCACAGCAATCTTCACAAGAGGAAGTATCGACTGAAAGACTACAAAAGGAGTGACTTGGGCATGAAAGGTTTGATTTACCCGCTAAATTTCAGTGGATAAAAAACTGAATCCCCATGAACTGAGACTGATTAAAACATGATGTGTCTTGACCCACATGAAGCATTAGCAGTATAACAGTTATGCTCTGATTGGTCAACTAGAGATTGTACACGTCATAGTGAATAAGAGGGTATGACAAAACACTTAAGTTCCACTGAAACACATTTTTAGGTGTTGCAGACTTGATTTCGCACTGTGAAAATGTCTAAAAGGTTATGCTTAGTCATTAGGCTCTTTAGTGCTAAATGAATGTTGAGAAAATGAGACAAAAAAGAGGCCCTTATGGCAGGCTATGTAGAAAAATTTAATTGCCATTACAGTAAGTGTGTGATCTCACAGTTCTTTGAAGCACCTTTAATTAGCGAACTGACATTTACCTCGTTATTATTTTTTCTTTTCTTTTTTAAATTCATTCTGTTAACTTAATATAATGTATACTTATATTATAGTGATTCTCAGCTGATTTGCTTAAGATTTTACTTGGAAGAATAAGTGGCAACCAAACAGAATCCCAAAATATTGTAACATACAAACAGCAAACAATCGTCTTACAATAAAACACGTAAATCTGGCAATGAGCTGCATGCCAATTTAAACATAGTCTATAAAAACATCTTGTCTAATATAATGTATGTCTCTATGCCCAATATACTAGCGTTATACTAGCATTATAGGCTAAACTGTTTTTAGAGATAAAACTATTTACATTCGGCAATCATGAAAACAAATCTCAGATAACGGTTGACTAGGCAACAATGTGTAATTAGACCAAAGGTTCTTTTTGCGCCGGAGTTCTCCTTTAATGCTACAAACTGATAACGGTCAGATAAGGATGATTTTAACCATGCTAATGCAATTCCACTAATTCCAACATAGTTTTCTAGTCTATTTAAAAGAATGTTGTGGTCAATTGTGTCAAATGCAGCACTAAGATCAAGTAACTAATAGAGAGATACAACCATGATCAGATGATAAGAGTAAATCATTTTTGATTCTGATAAGAGCTCTCTCAGTACAATGGTACGATCTAAATCCTGACTGACACATTTGCGAGGACACTGCTTTTTTTCCAGTATCTTTTACAGAAAAGGTGGATTCGAGATCGGCCTATAACTGAATAATTTTCTATGATCAAGTAAGTTGCGATTTCTGAACAAGTGGTTTTATCATAGCCAGCTTAAAAGTTTTTGGTACATATCCTAGAGACACTGACAAATTAATTATATTGAGAAGAGAATCTACAGTATGACATCTGGAAGCATCTCGTACAAACGCTTAGTCAGTAAAGGGTCTAACATAAAAGTTTTCAATTTAGATGAATTAAAGAGTTTGCAAAATTCTTCCTCTCCTATAGCAACAAATTAACCAAATTTTCTGACCCAGATATGGCCAGATATCTGAGCCAGATACGGCCCACATACCCGTGTATTCCACATGGCCCAGATGCGGGCTCGCATCTGGGCTCGAAACCACGATTTAAACCCTTTCAATAAATTAACCACTATAATATATGCATTCTTTTTTTAAATGTTTCTCATACAAAAGAGAAAAACGCATAAATATTGTTCTCTCTCATTATGCTTCTAGCCTGTAATGTGTTCAGCACAGAGTAAATGACATGGCAGATCCTGTGATCGTGGAGGGTGACTTTGTAAAGCCAATTAATGGCAGAGTATTTGATCAGAGCTTTAACCATCATTCATTACTCCAATACTGCTCTCCTAACCCTTCCATTAATTAGCTTTTATTAATGTGAGCAGTCAGGGGACTGTTCAGCCCCCAGGGCTAAAGCATTTAGAGCAATCAGCAGCCATGAATGTGAATGATGCAGAGTCGAGATGAATAATTTACAAAGTACGCATAAGGACAAGATCATTCTTGGCCTGGCTCATCCTGCAGAAAAAAAGGTTGTCATTCCAACACTGATGCTGGGACAAAATAATCCTAAAATGGAGTTACTCAGATTTCAATGTCTGCATTTCAGATGTCAGTCAGTGAACTTTTGTGTGCTCATAAGCAGCCGTTACCAAAAGGGTCGGATACAGTGCTGCTAAAACATGTTGAGTTTATTAGGACTAACACTGAAATAGTGGGAAAAAAGTAAGGTGTATTTGGATGTTCATACAGTAAGTTATTCATAAACTTTAAAGTGCACTTTTTATTAAGTGCACAGTATTTTAGTATTGGCCAAAAATGTTTTTCAAAACTATCCAATCCACCTTTAATATGCCCAATAAAGCAGAATTATTTTTTCCAGCCTGGTACAAAAAAAAATGGTTTGTCTAGATATAACTAAATTATAGATAAACTGTGAGAGAGGTGTATTTTTTGTTATAACTCATCCGTTTAAATTATATTAAGCCTTAAAGTCCTGTATAATTAAGGGAGTGGCCAATTGAGTGACAGGTGGTGACAAGGACCAAAAGCATTTAGACAATGAAAGTAGGTCCACTTTTGAACACCAGTCATAACACTATAGCCTAATTAAAGCTTCATTTTACAGGGGTAGGTCATCTAATGAGGGCTGCCTTGTTGAGATCACGACACATACACAATTGAACAAATCATGGCTGACTGCAAATATTAATTGCATCAATAACTGTAGACATCCACGCCACTAGGTGGCAGTATAAGTCCAAGATGACTTTCACATCTACCAGTCTGGCATAGTAAAAAAAATACTGATGACTGATAGACACAAACGGTTTGACCTAAAAATATCAAAATTGAAAATACTGTGGAAACAAAGACGCCTATATCTTCGATGCCCTTAAGGTAAGCTAAAACATACCAAAAATGTATTTCAAAGTGAACTATCCCTTTAAGGGGGCGATTTCCGATTCAGCCACAGTGTAACATCTTGATAGGTCTGGTTTGCCAGGCTAATATAATGTTGGTCCATGGTCACCACCTCAAAAAGCATGCACAGAGAAGTCCAAATTAAACATGATTTAATGACTTGTAAATGTAAGTACACTTTGATGGCCTAAGACATGAATCGAGTGGTTTGTGTGAGAAAACGAACAGTATTTATATCGTTTTTACCTCTTGTAACCACAGCCACGTCCAAGTGATCTGATGCCCCTTGAGTGCCCTTGAGGTAAGCTAAAACATTCCAAAAAAAATTCAAGGGAACTATCCCTTTAAAACCTCAATCACTATTCCCTACGTAGGTCCACTAATACTGTTTACTTGAAGGAGTGAATAAAAAGAGTGCGAATTCGGACAGCCGTTGAGTGTATATTGGTTGTACACTCGTTATTTCGTTGAATTGTGGGATTGAATGAATGCACTCAATAACGTCCACTATATAGGGGGTGATTTCTGATTCAGTCTGTGCAATGACTATCAATAATACAGTAGATTTTATTTAAGTAGTATCAAAGAGTCATCTACATTTTTCAATATTATGTGCTTCAGATCGTTTTCCATTTCATGCAGGACCATATTTTGGAAACAAAACCGTTTGATTGACAAAATCACATGAATATTAATTGGGCTACATGAACACGCATGAGACAAAAACACTTGTGAAATATCATAGCAACGGAAAGATTGAGTAGTAGAAACAAATGCTTCCTGAAATCACAAAACAAGAAGTTTAAAAAAAAAAAACAAATAAAAAAAACTCCCAAAAAAAAAACAAAAAAACAAACATTAATAATACATGCCCCAGTGCATGATGGGAATAGGAACTACAAAGCACCTTAGAGTTACACAAGAGCAACCTGGTAAATGTTCTGCACAAATGTAACAGCTTGGATCACCCCATCCAAGGTTCAAACCACTTAGACTTGCTAACTCAGAAATTTAACCAATACAGTGCTCAGAAATACAAAAACCATGCAAAGAACTCTATTTTAGTTTATTATAATGTACTAAGCTGTGGATCACATTGGTCATCTGCCATCATCCTTATTTTTTCCAGACACTACCTCAATTAAGAAGCCTTTAGCATGTTGTTGTCAATGAAGGAGAGCACTTGACCTTGCTGTCAACATTAATTAGGCTTGATGTGTTAGACACACTGTGTATACATCTCAAATTATAATGTTACAGTCTGATATAACCTTTAGTCGGCCTCAGAAATCCCGACACAGCTATGCACGGGCTCAATAAGAGCTGCCAGGTAATGAGTTACCCAGTTAGACACCGACAGCTGCTCCCATCTGACCGGAGCCGAAACGAGACGAGACGAGGGAACAGAAAGGTGTCCGAGAGGGTGATAAAAGAGATGAGGTGCACCAGCAGAGAGGATGATGAAAGGAGAACTTTAAAAAAAGCACAATTATAGGTAAGACTTGTCTAGAGAGAAGAGAACCACAATGGTTATTGTAGTGCCATTTAGCTGTTGTCTTCCTAGATTAAATTAGCATGGCCATGTTAAAACTTATTTGAGCGAGCACTCGAGCTAACCCTTTTTAACCTTGCTGGAGTTTAATTCAATTAAATCAGCCATATAATTGTTAAAATTCTTATTATAAAACGGTTCGTTCCAATCCTTGATTCTGATTGGTCAATAGCTTCACCCAACGGTTCTCACTGTGCAACACTGCAGTTCCAATGTTGTTTTTATTTGAGCTTTCGTGCATAATACACATTGGAACGTTGTCGCTGTACATGGTCAGGGACTATTTTTTTTTAGCGGAAGGAAGGTTTTTTAGTGATTTTACTTCATGAAAGTTGCACTAATACATTTATTGTGTGGTAACCATTTTATAAAAGCAATATTAGCCTCTCGTACCTTATTACTTGCATATAAAACAATGTGGGTAAAAAATAATCATTTGCAACCACGGCCAAAATATAGTGCGCAAACGTTTGTGTGTGCTGCATTCACTCTGTGATCCAGAAATAGGATGGAAAACAATGAGTCATGAGGTCAATTACAGAATCATGTTGACAACAGAAGTTAAAACAAGTGATTTCCTCTCATTTGGATTGTTCATACCAAGCATACATTAATATTTTGGCCAAAACATTAAACTATTACAATATTTATTCTAGTGTTGCCCTTTTGTCTCATATAACAAGAAAAACCAACATTTACAATGATTCATTTCCAATTGTTTTATATCACATAATATCTATATTTCTCAAAGGAATAATTTTAATTCCTAATGAAATTAGGTTTTTCCTGTCCTTAAAATCAACATTAATTTTTATCCTTATACACTTTTGTAAAATTCCTCTTTAAATCTACAATTTTTAAATTTTAAATGTGATTTTTACCCCCATCTAGCAGTGAAAAGGTATATGACCATCCAGTGAGTATTAGTTTCTGTTCCTCTCAATTCCGATCTAGTTTTAACTCCTTACAGTGGCCAATGTAGTACAAGATTAACATGGCTTCCAGTTCGACCTCGTCCATGAGTGTTAACTCAAACGTAAACGCGAAAGGTGAAGCTTGAATTAACGGGTATGTCCCTCTTTGGCTAATGTACTTTCAAGATGGAGGGGCAACATGGCGACTGACATCAGAAGCCCTTAATCGTATGTATTTTCAATACACTCACAAGAATACTTTATTACTTGAACGAAGTAAATGTACATTAATGAGCACATACATTTTTGAAAGAACTAAGTTTTTAGCCAAGAATAAAACTAAGAGAGTTACACAGTGTAGCTTTAAAACAGAAGTGGGACAAAAAGCATCTAAGTCAGTATGTTTTAGTAAAAACGTGCCACTACCTATCCAAAAACATGCAGTACAAACCTCAAAACATTTGACTATGTGCATGATTTATTAAGTAATATATGAAATATGTGAAACAAAAGCACAGATCCTTGTTGAAGCAAGGCGGTTGCTTCGGCAAATGCTTTATGTGTTTGATTTTAATATTTTGATTTGCGAATGCTTAGATATTTGTATTAGAAAACAAGACAAAAATACTGAGCAAGAAATCATTTCTGCAGTGATGCAGATGATGCACTTTTTTTAAAGTGAAGAACGTTGGATACTTAATGCACCCAACCTCCACAATTTAATTGCATATTGGTGGGGAGGGGAGGATCTATCAGAATTTCATGTTTAATGAATAAACATGAATTCAAAACAATATTGAATTATTAATTATACATTATCCAGTAGAGTGCAGAGGCCAAATTGTGCAAGCAATGTATAATTTTGCAAAAATGCACCACACACATGTATTTCCAATAAACCTGGGTTGAATTTATTACTTGCAGAATTCAAAAAAAGGTATCTTAAAGTACTCATTTACATTTATTCCCAGTAATATAATATCAGAAGCTAAGATTTGATTGTCAGGTTTTGTAATCATGAAATGGTCAGTCATACAAAAACTGATCAGACCCCTTTTTATACTGACATATAGTCAAAGAGAGCTCACAAAAGCCGAGTTAAATTGTTTGTCTTTGTATTAGAAAATGATAGTGTACTTGTTCAACAATCTAGTTAAATATGTGCAGACCACATACTGTTATGGTAAATGATCAGAACACCTTGTCTTCACTTAACAAGGCCTGCATCTAATGGTTTTCAGAGCCAGACAGAGTACTTGAAATAACCCTCTCATGTTGAAAGAAAGGCTCACAGCTTTTTTTCTCCTCTGTGTATCTCAGAGATCATTTTCACAGATAATGAGATTTGTTAACTTGGGAGATCAATAGAAAAGCCAGACTGTTTCCGCTTCGGCATGGAAAGAGTTTTGACCTAAACAGTGAAACCTTTAAAAGACAAATTGTCATTATGCACAGAACAAATGTGCATATATCAGTAGCATGTGGTGGTCTTCTAAAATGGTGAGGTAAGCTTTCTGATTTTGGGATATTTTGGGCAGATATTTTCTTTAATATTTCAATGATTTTATTTTGGCCTTTGTAAAATGACAAATTAAAGCTATCAGTTATTTTACAAACATTTTCTCAACTTTCCTCTCACACACACACACACTCACACACATATATATTGCTGTCAAACGATAAAAATATTTAATCGCGATTAATCGCATTAATGTCATAGTTAACTCGCAATTAATCGCACATTTTTATCTATTCTTAATGTCTTTTGATTTCTTTTTGTTACATTTTTTTCTCATTTTAATGCTCTTATCAACATGGAAAAGTGGATTGGCTTGTTTAGTGCAAATGTTTTTTTAATTATTATTATTGAAAATAACATTGGAATAGTGTTCCATTTCACTCTAACATATATAGCCTAAATAATCTCTCACACAATGTAACACTGTCCATCAATAAAAGGGTGAAAGAAATACTGACGAGGTCCTGATATTGACGAGGGGTGGAGAATTTGCATCATCTGTGTTTGTGTGTGTGTGTTTGCTTGGCCATCATCAAGTGGTGTTTCAGGCTGGACGTGCTGCGATGATGATAGCTCAGTTCATAATGACAAACCATACAGATCGCTTTGGTCTTGTCAATGGGACAATTTTGGCAACTTTTTAAAAGTAAACTTTACATTCAGAATCTCATTGGCATCCATTTCGGCGTCTCGCGCTCGTCATCCACTCAAAACATAACGTTACTATTTGGCCGGCTCGCAAGCTGAAACGAGTGTGTGCGGCACAAAACGGCCTCGCGCTGCGATCTGAAACCCATTCATTTCAATGGCTTGCGCCACGCGAGGACGTTTCGTTGCTTCTTTGACCAAAGCACAAGCGGATCTAGCTAGACCGGAAACAAAACAACAGGCAGGCCGCACACACTCGTTTCGGCTTGCGAGCCGCATAACGAGCGTGAGACGCTGAAATGGATCAGGGACGCATGCCGTGTCCTGTTGCAAAAGTATGTGAAAAAACTACAAAGTTTGCTAGGACAAAAAGACCGTTAATCGCACGATAAAAAATAAACGCCATTAAAATGGGTTTGCGTTAACGCCGTAAATAACGCGTTTAACTGACAGCCCTAATATATATATATTTGGTGGCCCTCGGCATCAAAATGTTTGGAAACTCATCTGCCATTTTTCATATTCAATTCAATTCAATTCAAAAAGTTGATAGGAAAAAAATTCAAACATCAGAAAACATTCAATAGCATTTGTTGACAATGTGGCTAGACCCTATAGACAGACTCAAAAAAAAATTGTTTTTTGCAGTGATGCCACTGAAGAACTATTTGGGTTCACCGGCCTAAATAACCTTTCAGTGAACAGTTCTTAAAATTACTTTGTTGTTGGTGTTGCTGCTATTGTGAAGAACAATTAAACAATCTAAAGAATCTTTTCCCCCACTATAAATAATCTTTTGTGCAATGGTAAGGCTCCATGAATCTTAAAGGTTTTTCATTTGACCATCAATGCCAATTTTAATAAACAAATTAAAAATGAGAGTTACATAAACTTGGTGCTTTAACAGTAAATCAAATTTAAAACCATCTGTAAACCAAACTCATTGAAAAAACACAATATTCGCCTTTGTTTTTGTTGTAAAGAACACAGAAACATGATAGTACAAGAGCTGCTAACAGATGGCATGAGTCATCGGAGCCAGAACACTCCAGCGGAGGCACTTGAGGAGCAGCGGTTCACTAACATACGGGAGTAACACCTCAGGAGCAGGAGCGCTGCAGACTGACTCAGTGCTATAGTCAGTCTCATTCCGAAAAGATTTGTTCACCCCTAAGTTAAATCTGCAGTTTTTTTTTGTTTTGTTTTTTGTGTGTGTTGTTGTTTTTGCTCGCAGATGGTGTTCTTCTCTGATTGAACAGCTTATGGTCCTTAAACTATCATAAAACTAATATGCAGTTGAAAGTGAAAACTGCATCTATCTATGGGGTGTCCATATTATTGAAATACTGTGAAGGCATCATGCTGTTGCGTGATCTATAGGAGTTATTTGTTCATTTTCATAGGGGCAACGTGAAGCCGCTTTCTCCTGTGGTGTGGTCAACGTCAATGTCATTTTAATGTTCAGCACTCACAATCACTTTTTCTGCAAGGTTTCAATAAGCCATTAACCTAACCTAGCTTTAAAGATACCCAATCCGATTGTTCAGACTATGACAGTGCTCTTTTTTTCCCCAGTCATCGTAATAGCAAAAAGTGTCCCAATTAACCTAGAGTTCACCCTATATTAATATTTGTTATTATTCTTTAAGTAGTTTTATTATTTTTTTGAATTTCTATGAATATTTGTATTGTTTTTGTGTTATTATTTAACCTGTTAAGTGTCACCCCCCTTTTTTGAATATACGCGAAAATGCACATTTCAAACTTAAATGGTTGTAATTGAAGAATGCTTTATTTGAATATAGATGTAAGATTGGTCTAGTTTTAAAGAAAATACATTTGGCAGATTTGTGTGGAAGTGAAATAAATTAAGAAAAATGTAACGCGAAAAAGCTTATAGAAGTTTGAGTTTAACAAAATGTAGAATGTAAAAATATATTATTTATATTTTATATAAAATATATATTTTCAAAACCCGGCGCGACTCTAAAACTGCAACAAAAAAAAATGTATAATATTATATATATATATATATATATATATATATATATATATATATATATATATATATATATATATATATATATATATATATATATATATATATATATATATATATATATATATATATAATAGCCAAAAAACTGAACAAGTTATGTTTCAAATTTTAGGTGATCTGAACCATTATTTCCACAATTTTTAGACAATTTATGAAGCGGACATCCTATTTAGAAGTAATATGAGAAGTATGGCATATTTTGATATGAATTCAACCTCTAAGAAACACATACAAATAACAAGTAGGCCTATGTGCGTTATAGCTTCCTGCCACATCACAAATGGTGAATCTATATATTTTTTTCTTTATATTTTAAAACAATTCAAACCTTTTTTTCTAAAATAATTAAATGGATGCAATCTTTTCAAATTTAGGCATGAAAACAAGCAGTGGTTTCTACCCTACTTTCATGATTTTTCATCACTATTTGGAGGATGAAAATATTCTTGTTGCAAATTGATAAAATTACGGCTCCTCTGCAATTTATTTTGAAAACATAAATTTCTTGTTAACTTATTGCTACATTGATGTTTTAAAACATTATCATCAATACAAATATTTCCACCACTGTCCATGTCTCTATAGTATCACTCTTTTTTATACCATAGCAAATTCTACCAAAACCATTATTGTGATTGTCTTTTTCAGATCAGATAATCCAGTGAGGTTTTGTTGTCTTTTTATATAAACTTTTTGTAAACACTTGATTGAAGTGTATGACAATCCAGTTGTGATTATGAGAACAAATGTGCGAGTAGATGTTTTGCAATAAGCAAAGTCAGTAAAGTCATGTATGACAAATAAATGAAAATCTAGGCTCTGGTTTGACACAAGATGTTCCTTTCCATTAAGTTTTCCCATTAAGCAAGTTATTATTTTGTTCCCATTATGGTAATTTCATCATAATGAAATAATATTATGATACAACTAATGCATTGTCGATGCAAGCCACACAATCTAAGAATTAAGACCCTAATGATTGCAGCACACAGAACAAAATGAACCATGTGGTTGCTAGGAGATATGCAGAAATGATACTGTGGCTTCAAAATAAGATCTACAGTTTTAGATTTTCAGCTAATCCAAATCAGTTTCCCCCTCATGCTATTATTTTCCCTTTGTGTGCGTCAGTAGCCCTGTATCATACTGGAGTCTGTCTACCATTACGGACAGATGTGTTTTCTTTTGACAAGCTTCGACAACTTAATGGTCCGATCCATAATGTGTATGGTTCTTACACAGCAGCATACAAATAGCATCAATTATGTAGGACAACAGCAGGTCAAAACAGGGTTAAGTATAACTGTACTGTACCTGCCTGAGCATTCTTTCTATTCACAAAACAGTTGAGACATCAAGACAAATGGGATTTAGAAATCAATCTTTTGGAAGAGCAAGTTTTCTCTTATTGAACACTTAAATACACAAAGTAATACTGAACATGTGGATCTTGTTCAATACAGACAGATTTCATAGCATACAAGTGTAGTCATTACACAGATCCATATGGCTGATACTGCTCCACTGGGCTTTGATTATGGGGCGTGTTTCAACGAAACAAATCCCTCTCCACTCAATTTGATAAACCTACAACCAATCAAAGCAACGGACATCATTCCGCGCTTCCGAAAAGGAGCTGGCAACGACTGCTGGCTGGTTATGTCCACCTAGTTGTGCACACCGAGTTGCATTCGCCATGATACCCATTTCGGTTGCTTCTTTCACTTTGTTCCTCCATGAGTGCGACCAATAGGGTGTAACGATTTTTAAGCCGAACCGAAAAACCGCACATACTGAACTCACGATTCGAATCGCGATACTGTCATTGAGTACCGAACACGCCTGCCCCGCCCCTGCCACCCCGGCCCCGCCCAGCCCGGCTCAATGGACCTCGTGCTCTTATGTAAACAGTACACAATGAATTCAGTTTTGTAGCCTAACCACCATTAACACCAAATAACAAGCTCCGTGTTTTGTTACTTTTGATAATATGCAAGGTGTAATCTTTCAAATTCTGTCTATTTGATCACGAAATTCAAACAATAAATGGCGTTTTGTCGCTCTTTGATGTGACGTGACAGATTGCTTACTAGGCTCCTCACGACCATCTCTTCCTCAGTTACAGAAAAGACACCTGAAGGTATGTTGAAAGATACTGTATACTTACTGAAAGGCATCATAACTGGTGTAATCGCTCAATCAGTATTTAAGCAGCGGAAAGACGTCAATAAAACAGCAAAGCTTTAGCTTGTCACTAGCATTATATTTACCTCAGCAGGCAAGTGATTCAGTGTCCACAACTTCCTATAAATGAACCTTTGCACTAAATAAATGCACTATGTTAGCCTGTATATTATATTTTACTTAACCTGTTAATGATATCTTGATTATTTAATTCATGTTTAAAATATCTTTCATGAAAATGACAACTGTGTAAATTATTAGAGAAAAAACACAAGTTAATGTAAAAACTGCCATATGTTCAGTTTACATGTTTTCATACAATGTGTTGTGTGTTGATTATTATATCTAAAAAATAAATGGCATCTGAATTTAGGTTAAAAGTCTAGGCTACAACATTTAATGTTATAGTAATGTGCAGCCTTCAATATAGTTCACAGCATTAGCAGATTTTTTTCAATCCTTGTGAAATGTTTAATTGTAACTGAATTAATTTAAAGACAAAGACCTTTTTTTTCATTAAACCACTGTTTAAAAAAAAAAGCCATTTTAGCTTTCTAAACCGAACCGAATCGAACCGAACCGAGACGTCAAAACCGTGGGAAAACCGAACCGTTAGTTTTGTGTATCGTTACACCCCTAGCGACCAAACAACAATTACAACAGGGTTTTCATTGGGTCCCATCTTCTTAGAGACCCTCTGAGCCAGCTGATATATTAAACTTTTGCTGAATCCCATTGGAAGGACAGCAAAAACATCTTTAGGATCAACAAATGCCTTGATCGCGTTTCTATGTTCCTCTTTTTAAAGGGTAGCTAAGGCCCTGTTTACACAAGAACGCTCGCGGGTGAAAACGTAAAAATATTTATATCGGATGTGCCTTTCGTTTACACGCGTCGACGGCAAAAAAGTGAAACCACCCTCCAGAGTGGAAATCTTAAAAACGTTCTCACCGCCGCGTTCCCGTGTAAAGGCTAAAAACGACAGTGACAGTGAAGGTTGTACACAGGCGCGTGGACTTGGTGTTGCTGTAGTATGCACTCCTAGCCACCTGGAGTGCATACTACATTGAATTTCAGACTTTTGCGTCACCATTTGCACACGAATTTCCCACACAAAACGCTTGTCTAAACGCAGAATAAAAAGTGATGACGCAACGCCACTTTTGCGTTTTCTCTTCAGAATCGTTTCCGTGTAAACATAGCCTAAACCCCTGGTCAGAGCCTGACTCCACCCACTGGCAATATTTGAAAATTGCTGAAAAAGTGGGCAGACACCAGCGGAGACAGAGGGGACGAAATAGATGCTAAAACACTCTATCCTGATCGTTTTCAATACTCGCAATTCCAACTCCTGAATGGCTGCAGTGGTTTTGATGAAACAAGCTGTTTTTTATACTGCCAAGGACGTACGTAGCTCATGCCAAGAGCATGGTGAGCTGAAATGAGCGTACGTCACGAAGAACCGCTGAACATCCAATAGGAAAATTCAACTGCAGTAGCCACCGTTCAACCTGAAGAGGGCGGCACTAAGATGTTTTTACACCATATATTGTAGAAATAAAACACTTTATACACAAATGTCAAAAAAGTTACTCGAATCAATCACTGGTATTAATAAAGATCCATTCTTACAGATCATTAACTAAAAAAAGTTGGTTCAGGGTTCAGTTACTCTTTAAGGCCCGTACACACCGGGACGAATATCAGCATGCGTTATTAGTCAGCGTTTTTAACGCATTTTTTGTGTTCACACCAAAGCGATTTGAGTGAACATGGAAATTCATTCTGAGTGAACATGGAAATTCCGAGTGAACATGGAAATTCATTCCCTGACATTAGATGGCGCCAATTTGCTCTGCAATACCACTCCATATCAGTTCTGTTATCAAGATGTTTGTAGTCCCTGTCGTGTTTGTCATATAGATCTTTATGTTCTAGCACCAACGAGAACAGAAGCTCTACATTCATCTTGCCTTGCATCTTCCTCATCTTATTTCTACCTGGCTGTGTAGACGGCGAAGCTACTTGGGGTATACTGGCGTATATCTTCTCCGCCGTTGCATATGTGTGCTCAGCAAGAACATTTTGTGTTTGAGCGCCCCCAAGTTGTGTTTTACTGTAACTTCAGAAGCTCCAAACACGCGAGCAAGAGCGCCAATCTCATTGGTTGGATAGTTTGACACAGCACGTCAAACTATAAAAACAAACCCGAAGGCGTTTTTTTTTTTAAATGACGCTTTTACGCGGCTGTGTGCATACTCACATTGGCGCCCTTTGTTTAGTCACGAGGTGTTAAACGTTGGCGAATAACACACACGAAATTCGTCCCGGTGTGAATAGGCCTTTAAAATGAACGCGCTGTCTAGATCTTCTAAAACAGACGTGGTGGCGGAATCTACACATCTCAATTCTCCAGCAGCAGCCATTCTTTGTTGTAAACGAATCGAACCCAAGCGCTCTTTGATGACGTGGATGATTACGTTATGGTTGATCATCTGTCCATTATCGTATAAACCCCACCCTGACAATTTGATTGGTCCAAACAGCTCTGGTTTAGGCATACTTGCTTCACAATGGATCAAGTCCAGACCAAACTTCCCTAAGTGTGGCTGGCATCCAGGCTGAGTAAATTGAAGCCTTGAAATTTAAATTACCTGTTAAACATGAAAATATTATGCAATCATATAGTACATTCCTCCTAATGTAGAACCTTTTTGCATAAAGGGGTTATTTAAAATTAAGTCAAAAAATCCTAGGGTTCTATATGGAAAGAAAACCTTTTTTTATTATCTAAGAATGTTTTTTTGCCTACTTTTTTTCCAATATGTATTCGGACATACTCTTTTGCTGTACGGTTATCTGCATTTTGTATGTTGTGAACATTAGTGGAATTGTATTGCTGACAACTATTTTGAAGAGGAAGTCAGAACTGACTTAATATGAAGTAATATACGAGAACGGAAATGTGCACAGGATGGATAAAGTTTTTTACTTCTGTCTCATCTTCTTTATTGTTTAATTACTTCTGTTCTGACAGATGCAACGCTATTCAATATGGAAGTACTTGATGCAGCGATTGACTCACTCATAAGTCAGTCACAAGTGAAGTGAATGTGGGTGCTAAAACAACATACTAAAAATACTAGAAACAACCCAAAATAGGGTTCAAGTAGAAAGAAAGGATTACTGAAGGATTATAGTTTCAAAATCTGTCTCACAGCATTTTATCTTTGCTGGTGTGTTCATTTCTAGAAAAAAAGGAATTCGTTCACAAAAGACTGGAGGTTGCTTTGATCCATATATGATGCTTGGCCTTGCAGGGCAGTTTGTTTGAAACTAACAATTTTGATGACAATGGGCCACAGACAATTCTGACAAGTATTTTGCCAGATAGAGTGCTTTTTTGAAGACATGACTGCCTCAACCTTGTGTTCACTTTCCAGCTAATTTCCCTAAAATGTCACCAGGCTTATGATCAGCTTGAAAAACATGATAGTATGAACAAACAAAACACACAAGAAAATTCATTGATCTTGTCATCAAATATATATTTGCAAATATTAATAAGCGTGAGCATCAGATATTTATACCAAGGAAGGAAATGTAATTTAAATGTCTAACAACATATGTTTGCACTTGACTAATATTTACCTAAGAGCAATGAACTCAGCCACTGTGCATTTCTTCAGTAACAGTGTGAGGCCTAAATGATGTCATAGGCCTTTGTTGGAAGTCAGGCTGACTGCGGTGTGTAAGCGTTTGGCTTGTTAGTTAGTGTGGAGGTGAAACAACAAAGCTATGAGCAATATAGTAATATTGTAATAGAAAAATAATAAATAGAAATAATAAAAAAAGAGTAAGTCATTCTGCAAAATTTACACCACAGTTCAAAAGTTTGCAATAAAGAATTTAGTTTCACTTTGTTTTGATGTTCCCTTTAACACGCTCTGTTGACTATAAGTAATGGATACATTTATCCACAGAAAACTGATCATTGGTATATAGCTCAACACGGTTAGTCTAATTGTTTGAACCTCTTGTTTTATTGATTTGCTGAGAGTAACATGTTTGTGCCTAAGAGACAGCACTATTTGGTCAAGTGGCTAACATAGTGTAGCATAATCAGAAAGAGCTTTATTTGTAGAAATAGTAAAACAGCATTTTCTCCAACATGCAATATATTTTAACAATTAATTGCATATCATTTAGAAGAACAAGTCATCCTGCTTTTATGATATTCTATTATCAAACTAGCTTCCCGTAATATACAAGCTCTTTATAGAAGCCAATGCCAAGCCAGTTACTCACATTAACCAATTTAATCTCAATGGTCACTATAAAAAATGCTTCATTTCTAAGGCATATTCAGTCTGTCCTATGGTTGATACAACACAGTATCCCAGCAGGCACAATTGTGACTGATCATAAAACTCACTTTCACACTTTTCTCATGAAAAATAAATAAATAAAAATAAAAAATTATGACTGATTGTTTCAATGACGCATGATTGGAATATTTTGTCTGGGAAAAATTTGGGATTAAATGGGTTAAAAAAGATTGTTTCTCACATTAATCAGTGACTTAGAAAATCAAGAACTTAAAATATTACTAACTCGTTTCCCCTGCTTCCAAAGCTCTCCAGAAGAGGATCCCATGGCAACAGAATAATGATAATGAGGCTTTCTCTTTAATCGAAGCATTGCTTTAAAGCAATGACTAGATGGAATAAGACACACAACTACTCATGAATTATTCTTATGTTCAGCTATGCTGAAGAACACATGATTGTTTATCTTGACTGAATATGAAATTAGAAACAGCAAGAATGGAGACAGTAGAATTAAAGAAAAATCTACAAGTGAAATGTGTCATGGCAAAGGGAAGTCTAAATGTTGATGGTGTCACCTTAAGAGCTGATGCATTTGGGGCACATTTGTGCTTTAACGCATGAATATTCAATAGCAATTCAAAGCAATGCTATAATCCGCATCCACATTAAGCATTCACTATGCTCCAGTTTGCATAGCGACAGAAATGGAGGCTCACACATTTCTTACTACCCACAATCAACAGACAGAATGAGGGGCTTCAATATTAAAGGGATGGGTCACCCAAAAATGAACATTCTCCCATCATTTGCTAACCTTCAGGTCGTTCTAAACCTTAATTACTTTCTTTTTATTCTGTGGAACACACACACACAAATAGATTAAAAAATGTTCTGTGTAATAACATATAACGACCTAAGGTGTGTGTGTGTGTGTATATATGAAGAGTTCAGATGCAAAAGCCTCTAAATGCCATTTGAAATTTTCTTCTAAAATGACCATTCTTATCAAGCTTGTATATTTAAGTTCAGTAATTTCACTTAAATGACAATTAATAGGTAATCTTCATTGCCATTTAAGTGAAATTACTGAACTTTAAAATACAAGCTTGATAAAAATGATCATTTTAGAAGAAAATTTCAAATGGCACTTAGAGGCTTTTGCATCTGAACTCTTCATATATATATATATATATATATATACATACATACATACACACACACATGTGAGACGAGAGATTCAAGAGATTTCCACGACGCATGCGCGAGAACTACGTTATTTTTAACGTTATTAAGTAGTAGTCGTTATTAAGTCGTCAAATAAAGTCATTATTTTTGTCGTTTTTTTTGCTTTCGTTTTTTTCGCACAAAAAGTATTTCACGTTGCTTGGTAAACTTAAAGTTGAGCAACTGTAATCACACAAAATATTTAAACATTTTCTTCAATGACTTTCTGAACCGTCAAGTTTCAATCCCTTAGGGTGCCTATTTGGTAGTGATACAGCTCTCAAATTTAATAAAAAATATCTTCATTTGTGTTCCGAAGATGAACGAAGATCTTACGGGGTTAGTACAGCATGGGGTGAGTAATTAATGACTTAATTTTCATTTTTGGGTGAACTATCCCTTTAAGGGTTAATTCATACTGGACAATTTGAAACTAGTAGTTAACTGGAGTATACTCCAAAGTGTGCTTTCATAAACTTACAAATCTGCTTCAAGTATTTAACTAGTAAACTATCAGTATTATAAGTTCACTTGCAGTATAGTTGCAGTACAAACGGAAAATGTAGTTGTTAGTTGAGTACTCAAAGTTTACTGCTGTTACACTTAAAGTATAGGCATACTTAAAAGTAGGACAATTTAGTCCCAAGTAGTATTGAAAAAGTACCCTTACAAGTATACTACTAGTACATTGATATTGATATACTTACTACATATGGTATACTTAAAAATATACTTGAAATTTATACTTACAAAAAATAAGTATACTTTTATTAAATAAGTATAGTTTTATTAAAGCTACTGTGTGATTTCTATCCCCATCTAGCAGTGAAAAGGTATATGACCATCCAGTGAATATTAGTTTCTGTTCCTCTCAATTCCGATTTCGTTTTAAAGCTGCCGTCAGCAACTATGGCTGATTGAGTGGACTTTGGCAACATTTTGAATGTTTACAACTCATATGGCCCTCCCCCACTATCGACGAATAACCTCCCACAGAGTTCGTGCTCGAGTGCGTGCGCACTAGGTTATCTGTGAACGTGACCGTCTCATCAGCATTCATCAACACCATGGATTATTTGGAGGTATGCTGCCCTGGCTAATCTACCAATATATTGCAATTGCTAACGTCATTTATACTCTAAATGAGCTTACTTGGTTTGTTAGTGTTCCGCCATCACTCTTACTGCACGAACTTCAGGCGTGTGCATGTGATTGTACTGTGTGCGAGGGGTGGCGTGTGCCCGATCTGTGATTGACAGTCAGCTCTCACACCCCGCTGCGCTGATTGCACCCGATGATCCGGGAGCGCTGGATTTTTGCAAAACAAATAACACGCTCCAGATGGAGTTAGAAGCTCGTTTTTTTTTTTTCTAAAACCACTATATTTATGTTGTTCTGTCGGATTATAGTGTCGATTTCACTGAGAATTATAAAAAAAAAATGTTGCCGATGGCAGCTTTAACTCCTACTATGGCCAACTCAAACGTAAACGCGAAAAGGCGAAGCTTGAATTAACGGATATGTCCCTCTTTGGCTAATGTACTTTCAAGATGGAGGGGCAACATGGCGACCGACATTAGAACCCCTTACCCGTATGTATTTTCAATGGCATATTAAACACTCACAAGAATACTTCATTACTTGAACGAAGTAAATATACATTAATGAGCACACATATTTTTGAAAGAACTAAATGTTTTTAGCTAAGAATAAACTAAAAGAGTTACACAGTGTAGCTTTAAGGGAAAGCAGAGCTGCAGCATTAGCGATGCTAATCACACCCCAACTCCATATTTTAGCAACAGTGCAACTAGCCACAGCACATAATGCAAATCAGCAAATTACAGAAAGAAATAACCCAGTTTAGATGCCATCTAGCTTGACTGTTCTTCCCTGAGCTCACATAATAATAATGATTTTCAGTATAGGCACAAATGTTCTGCACATAATGCTAGCCCCTTAATCATATTACCATTCATCCCACATTATTGTTGAAATAATAAATGGGGCAAGGACAATTTTCAATCTACTATTTGTACTGCTGTGTCATATAATTCGCTTGCCACGTCACTTACTGTCAAAATCTGCCACAAGTCACCATTTATATATCATTAGCATACGTTAGCATCGAAGTGAATGTGACTGATCCAACATTCTGACAAGGATATGAAAAGATTCGAGCCAACTGAAAATTGTAACTGAAGATTTCGATTTTTTTAGACAAGTTGGCTATATGGAAACGAGAAACTGCAAAGTTCGTTAGCCAACTCATGGCTTAATATATTGTCAAGAATGTTGAGGAATATTGTTATTCTTACAAGCTCTGCTGAATAGTTTCAGCTGTTCATTATTTAGACAGCTCAGAGGATGAAGCAAAATATATTTCCCATGTTCTGTGGTGCAGTATGCTTTAATGAGTTTCGTTAACCAATTCAATAATTCATCTCACCACCAATGCCAACAGCAGTATAAAGTTGTAGATAACATGAGCATATGGGCCTGAATCTGCTGCTCCCGTTTAATAAGCTCCATAAAGGGAACAAACAGCTTGAATCAAATCCATCCCATGTGTTTCCTAACTTATTAAAACACATTACTTCCAACAATCCCTTTCTCCCCAATCTAAACCAGTGAATAACTTGGTATTTGAGAATCGGGATGTTCAGCCATTTCCATCAGAGGAAAAATGCTGAGACTCTCTATTTTACTCCCTACGGAGCTGGTTATAATTGTGTTGGTTTGCTTGGACTCTTTTTGATCCACGGTTCTTTGATGCCGGATGCTGCAAAATGCTCACAAGATGCTCTGTCAGAGTTGATTATGGGAGAAAAGGTGTTAATAAGAAAGAGACTTGTCTCCCTCAGGATTTTTGATTCAAGTTACGTGGATTTTTATAAATGTCACTATTCTTTCAAGGATGACGTCAAAAAAATTATTACTCATTATGCTCTTTGAATAAGGATTTTCAAACATATACTGTGAACTTTAAAGCTATAATTATGCTCTTATTTAGCATACAGCCACTACCCAAAGTGCTCTTGTGACTTTTGAATGACTCACATTTAAACCGCATTCAAAAATGTCTGTTAAAATCATCGACATGGATGGAAAGAAAAAAACGTGCAAAAAAATTCGAAAATAGCATTCATGACAGGTAAAGGTTGCCATGCCAGCCATTTTTCCTCTGAACTGATTACTTCTGTGTTCTGAAAGACAGCATTAATTAGACTTTGCATTGTGAAAAGTTAAATATCGCACACTTAAAAGATGTGTCATTTGTATGCCATTCAGTAGATCATTCTGACTGGGTGGGCTGCTAGTTTCCATTATTAAATTGGACTTAATGACTATATGATGAATAGGACGATCTCACTCAACATCCTGCAGGGGTCCAAATGGCACGTGAAGATGCCAGTTAAAGGGAACTCTCAAAACAAGAGATAATGGATTGGTCGACATTCAACAAACATCAACATTTAGATGCAGAAATGTGTGCTTAATTAGCCTGGATGCTGATTAGAGAGAGAAACACAGCGTGTGGGTGAATAATTGAAATAAAAAGCCCTGTCACAAAGCTAGCGTAATGTCACAACCAAACACCAAAACGTGGTCCCTCCATTGGAGTCTGAATTTGCCAAGCCTACACAATAATTGTAGATAGACCACTAGTTTTGGAGAGAATAAAGTAGCAAGTTAAAAAGCTCTGAACCATCTCTATACACATGAGCTATGGGAGTAAGATGATGAAATTGCCACTCACATACACTCACCGGCCACTTTATTAGGTACACCTGTCCAACTGCTCGTTAACACTTAATTTCTAAGCAGCCAATCACATGGCGGGCAACTCAGTGACATTTAGGCCCCGTTTACACGAGAACGATTCCGGGTGAAAACGTACAAATATTTTATCGGATGTGCCTTTCGTTTACACGGCGACGGCGTTTTTGAGGCTTAAAAACGCAAAAAAGCTGAAACCACCCTCCAGAGTGGAAATCTTAAAAACGCTCTCTCACCGTCGCGTTACCGTGTAAACGGTAAAACGCAAAAGTCTGCTTGACAGTGAAGGTTGTACGCAGGTGCGTGGACTTGGTGTTGTTGTAGTAGGCACTCCTAGCCACCTGAAGTGCATACTACATTGAATTTCACACACTTTTGCGTCACCATTTGCACGCGGATTTCCCACACAAAACGCTCGTCTAAACGCAGAATAAAAAGTGATGACGTAACGCCACTTTTGGGTTTTCTCTTTAGAATCGTTTCCGTGTAAACATAGCCTAAGCCATGTAGACATGGTCAAGACAATCTCCTGCAGTTCAAACCGAGCATCAGTATGGGGAAGAAAGGTGATTTGAGTGACTTAGAACGTGGCATGATTGTTGGTGCCAGAAGGGCTGGTCTGAGTATTTCAGAAACTGCTAATCTGACTGGGATTTTCACGCACAACCATCTCTAGGGTTTACAGAGAATGGTCCGAAAAGAAAAAACATCCAGTGAGCGGCAGTTCTGTGGGCGGAAATGCCTTGTTGATGCCAGAGGTCAGAGGAGAATGGCCAGACTGGTTCAAGCTGATAGAAGGGCAACAGTGACTCAAATAACCACCCGTTACAACCAAGGTGGGCAGAAGAGCATCTCTGAACGCACAGTACGTCGAACTTTGAGGCAGATGGGCTACAGCAGCAGAAGACCACACCGGGTGTCACTCCTTTCAGCTAAGAACAGGAAACTGAGGCTACAATTTGCACAAGCTCATCGAAATTGGACAATAGAAGATTGGAAAAACATTGCCTGGTCTGATGAGTCTCGATTTCTGCTGCGACATTCAGATGGTAGGGTCAGAATTTGGCGTCTACAACATGAAAGCATGGATCCATCCTGCCTTGTATCAACGGTTCAGGCTGGTGGTGGTGGTGTCATGGTGTGGGGAATATTTTCTTGGCACTCTTTGGGCCCCTTGGTACCAATTGAGCATCGTTGAACGCCACAGCCTACCTGAGTATTGTTGCTGACCATGTCCATCCCTTTATGACCACAATGTACCCAACTTCTGATGGCTACATTTAGCAGGATAATGCGCCAAGTCATAAAGCTGGAATCATCTCAGACTGGTTTCTTGAACATGACAATGAGTTCGCTGTACTCAAATGGCCTCCACAGTCACCAGATCTCAATCCAATAGAGCATCTTTGGGATGTGGTGGAACGGGAGATTTGCATCATGGATGTGCAGCCGACAAATCTGCGGCAACTGTGTGATGCCATCATGTCAATATGGACCAAACTCCCTGAGGAATGCTTCCAGCACCTTGTTGAATCTATGCCACAAAGAATTGAGGCAGTTCTGAAGGCAAAAGGGGGTCCAACCCGTTACTAGCACGGGGTACCTAATAAAGTGGCCGGTGAGTGTATGCTTTTAAACCCACAGCTCACTGAATCGTATATTTCTTTAGCGCCAACGGTGAGTTTCTAACAAGCACTAATGCCAACCATTCATTTACCTCAGAATCTCCCTATGGACACCTGAAAGAATTACCCCCGACTTGTATCCAAGCGCTTGCACATTAATCCGAAGACCTTGACCTTCTAAATGAATAGCGCCGTAGAGACTTGAGGGTCAGTGGCTATCGGCAGATATTTTTAGCAGTAATATTCTTAACTTACCTGATAGACAAGCCCAAACCGCCTGGGAAATGCTCAACTCAAAAAACTCAAAAGTCATGTCTTTATACTGATCCACTCTTTCAAGTCTGTAAAAGCACAAAGCCACAAAAGGCATAGACGACTGTTTCACATATTAGAGAATTTCACATTTGTGTCAAATAACTTTTTGTCTTCACAATTAGATGAGAAGAAGTCTTATATAAAGGAAGATTACCCAAATCATTGCAGTAAGTATACTCGTTCCAATTGCGCAGACTGACAACCTGCCTTTACTTTTATTTCTGAATGTGTCATCAGTAGGTTTTTTTAATGATCTGCCCAATTGTCTGAACTGTCTGGAGCTTAAATTAAATGGGTTATGATTGCTCTGCAAAAAGAGATGAAAGTGACTGTCAGTACAGATCAATTCGAGCAAAAATGTTTCAAACGGGTCGCAGGCAATCTAAACGTTATAGCACTGGAGACAATTTCAGAGGACAGTTTATGAGGCATTATTCCAAAGATGATTACAAAAGTGCTGCTTCATATTGAGTTTTAGACAAATCTTTCTGAAATTCACATCTGAATGCTGCCCTTACGTAACCTGGGAGCACAAGGCAAGCACCAGTCTAGTTGTGGTCATGCTACCTGATTTACCAGTGTTACCAGATACATATTTTTTATATTGGGCTAGAGCCCTAAAAAACAGGTAACACATCCTTTTACAGTCCAGTTACCCATGTAAATATTATGTACTTATTTTAGTAACTACAATTACTGGGTTATAACTAGTACTAACCCTGAACCTACCCCTGTTCCATGTACTTACCTTATATTAGTCAGTACTTTCTAGGTAAGTACACTGTAAGTACTGTACTGTAAAAGGAAGCGTTACCAAAAAACAAACAAAAAAAACAGTACTACGGAAAATACTTTTAACCACAAAAAATAAAAAAATACAAATAATACAAATATAATATATAGGGAATGCATTGCACGTCATTTCCCGCGGAACAACCCCCCTCAGCGTGACTGAGTGGCAAAAGATCTGCTGCGTGACTGGATTTAATAGGGGAAACTGCGAAAATGCGACTAAACAAACAATTTTATTAATTTAAACTAAATGTTGGACTCAATATAGTGTTCCTTACAACTTACTAAAGATCCAGTGATCCATGGATATTGACAAGCAGCCAGGAATCATGCTGTCTGACATTTATGTTTGCCTGATTTCGAACACCAGGGAAATAAAAGCAAGACCTGAACATAGGCTAAAGCAAATTTGCCTGTGAACGCTATACAAATACAATATAGGTAGGTCTAAAGCCAGGTGATCACTTATATCAGTGTTATATATAATCTATATACACTCACCGGCCACTTTATTAGGTACACCTGTCCAACTGCTCGTTAACACTTAATTTCTAAGCAGCCAATCACATGGCGGCAACTCAGTGCATTTAGGCATGTAGACATGGTCAAGACAATCTCCTGCAGTTCAAACCGAGCATCAGTATGGGGAAGAAAGGTGATTTGAGTGACTTTGAACGTGGCATTATTGTTGGTGCCAGAAGGGCTGGTCTGAGTATTTCAGAAACTGCTAATCTACTGGGATTTTCACGCACAACCATCTCTAGGGTTTACAGAGAATGGTCCGAAAAAGAAAAAACATCCAGTGAGCGGCAGTTCTGTGGGCGGAAATGCCTTGTTGATGCCAGAGGTCAGAGGAGAATGGCCAGACTGGTTCGAGCTGATAGAAGGGCAACAATGACTCAAATAACCACCCGTTACAACCAAGGTGGGCAGAAGAGCATCTCTGAACGCACAGTACGTCGAACTTTGAGGCAGATGGGCTACAGCAGCAGAAGACCACACCGGGTGCCACTCCTTTCAGCTAAGAACAGGAAACTGAGGCTACAATTTGCACAAGCTCATCGAAATTGGACAATAGAAGATTGGAAAAACGTTGCCTGGTCTGATGAGTCTCGATTTCTGCTGCGACATTCGGATGGTAGGGTCAGAATTTGGCGTCTACAACATGAAAGCATGGATCCATCCTGCCTTGTATCAACGGTTCAGGCTGGTGGTGGTGGTGTCATGGTGTGGGGAATATTTTCTTGGCACTCGATGGGCCCCTTGGTACCAATTGAGCATCGTTGCAACGCCACAGCCTACCTGAGTATTGTTGCTGACCATGTCCATCCCTTTATGACCACAATGTACCCAACTTCTGATGGCTACTTTCAGCAGGATAATGCGCCATGTCATAAAGCTGGAATCATCTCAGACTGGTTTCTTGAACATGACAATGAGTTCGCTGTACTCAAATGGCCTCCACAGTCACCAGATCTCAATCCAATAGAGCATCTTTGGGATGTGGTGGAACGGGAGATCGCATCATGGATGTGCAGCTGACAAATCTGCGGCAACTGTGTGATGCCATCATGTCAATATGGACCAAACTCCCTGAGGAATGCTTTCAGCACCTTGTTGAATCTATGCCACGAAGAATTGAGGCAGTTCTGAAGGCAAAAGGGGTCCAACCCGTTACTAGCATGGGGTACCTAATAAAGTGGCCGGTGAGTGTATATATATCATATCGTCCAGCCTTTTATTAAAAAACATCCAATAATGCAGAATATGCATTGATAAATATTTAATTGATGAGTTGTTAATATATCTAACAATACAAAATATATGGGTATGGTTTTACAGCTAAATTCAGCATATTGACAAAATAATAACTGCAAATCCACCTTTTGCTGACTGGAGTCCAGTTGCTTCTGTGAATTGCAGCGATCCATTTGCTGTGAAGTGGTTTTTATTCTGTATTTTTTATTTATTTATTTATGACATTGTGCATGTGGATAATGTTTGTGTTGTGGATTGTGTCAATATGCCTGTATTGCACAACAAATTGCCTTTCGGGGACATTAAAGTTTTCTAAGTCTAAGTCTCTTTCTATCGCAGTCTGTAAAAATATACCTCAGATTTTTTGTCAAATCTAGTTGTACAGTCAATCGCAAAGCTCTTTCCCACTTTATACGTGTTGTGTTTGTTTTTCGTGGCATTCACGCTGAAAACATATACAGCCGCTCAGTCTTTTTGCCACTCACTGTGAGTAACTGCAGACACTCCGGCGAACGGTGACTGTCATGCGCATACCCTATATATATATATATATATATATATATATATATATATATATATATATAGTAAAAATAACATTTTAGTTTCATGATCAAAGAGCAGCTTGCACATTTTGACAAAAAATGATCTGCAGCTGTAAATCAATGAGTGTGAATGGTTAATTTTGCAGAAGCAAATTACTTTAACTTTAATACTTAACTACAATAATCATGCAAAATAGGGCCAGATTTACGAACAGCTTGCACCAGCGCAAACCCTCTTTTGGTTATTAAAAAAAATACTGTCAAGATTAACTAAAGACATGCAGTGAAAGATTAGCGCTGAAAAGGCATATGGATTGGCATTTAAAAAAATAATGCATTCGAATATTCATTTATTTAAATGATGTTTAACGAAAAAAAACTTTTTTTACGTTTTTGTCACCATTTCTTAACAAGTTTATGATTATAGGCAATATACACAACAAGCTTATTATGTTAAAGTTTTTTTTTAGTTGAAAACATTAAACAGTAGGCCAGTGAGTAAACAAAAATATCCAAAAAACCAAACAAAAAAAAACATTGCCTATAAAAAAACAAAAGCATTTTGTTTTTGTTTTTTTCAATTAAAAATAAATAAATAAATACATGCAGGGACACCACCAGCAATTTATGCTTGACGTTTCAGACACAAGATATGGGTGTTCTACGGTTGCTTTAACACCTGCCTCATAATCGCACTACAGTTCGTTTTCTCCATTGGTGCGGTTCGTTAGGGCAGGTGTGAATGCAGCAATCGCACTCGGGTGCGCACCAAAAGCGGACCAAGCATGCGTACCGAGACCACGCTTTCAAACTGCCAAAGAAGTGCGCATTTTTGCGCTAACTGACTTACCGTGTTCTGCAGTAAAGTCTCATCACGAACACTGAAGTTGTCCGCACTGCACAGTGAATCTCTCATTTATATCGCGTCTAGACTTTGTTGTTTATGAGGGGATTTGCGAAAGGATAAAACATGCTGATTTGAACATACATGAGCGATTTCTCTACATCTGCAGGATTTTCCTCCTCTTTGTTTACGTGCAGGAAACTTCCAACAGAACTCGCGGACACGTGCGCGGTCACGTGACTGCATTTTGGTTCGTTCAATCAACTCATCAACTGATTCGAACCAGAGCAATCACTGTGGTGTGAAAAGGAACCAAAACGTCTGAAAGTGATTCAAAGTATAATTTTTCGTTCTTAGTCCGGACCAAATGAACCAAACTACATAAGTATACGTCTCAAAATCATTTTGCCATCATTAGAGAAGTTTTCATCTTGGATCATGCAGGGTCCAGCTGCACTTACCTGCAGTCGTGATGCAGTGATGGTCAACTGCCTATCCTCATTCCACTGTTTGGATTTCATGTGATTTCTCTTTGTGGTGATGATATTATAACTCAGATTAATTAATTTGATCAAAAGCAATTCCATTTTGTAAGATCATTTAGTAGTAAGTAATTCCAAACTTCGCTAGGCAGACGACAACATGTGGTCAAATACACAAAACTTGTTAACAGACTCCACAGCGCCACCCAGTGCATTTAATTATAACTGCGAGCAAGTGCTTAGGATTTATCATGGATTCACTGCATTTAAAGGGATAGTTCGGCCAAAAATGATATTTAAACCATGCATTATTCACCCTCAAGCCGTTCGAGATGCATATGTCAATCTTGTTTCAGACAAACACATTTTCAGTTATTTTAAAAAATGTCTTAGACCCTTCAGTGGATATAATGTGAAGAAATGGGTCCAGCTCCTTCAAGTCCCAAAAATGTACATAAATCCTTCACACAAGTCATCGATCCGGCTCCAGGGTGATAAACAAAGACCTTCTGAGGGTAATCCGTGCGGTGTTGTCGTAAAAAAATATATATTTAAAACTTTATAAATGAAAATATCTGACTTCCGGCCACTGATCGTTGCGACGGTTCCTACGTGACATACGTTCACGGGTGTATGGAAGTTCGGCGCACGTAGCATAGGAACCATCGAGACGTTCCTCACGTGACGTCTGACCTCGTACGCTGACTCATGCAAGGGTAATTTCAATGGTGTGCGCTGAGTCAATTTACTTACGATCATTGACGCCCAAAAGCATGTCTTAAACCAGACGCAAGTTTGCACTACTCTTGGTAGACTGCATTGGCCGTTATGGAAATGATCCGGCTGCGCCTGTAGTCTTTCATTTTCACATTGTTAGTAATCAAGCGCAGAATTTTACAATCCCATCTCTGCTTTTTTGGAATTGCGCTCACGTTCATTTTTGCCCTGTTTCAGTTGGCCGTTAATTCATTTGAAAAATAAGAATATATGAAAAATAAGTTATATTTTGCATTATTTCCATTTTAAAAACTCCCACTGACAAAATTATGCCTCTGACCAAATTCATTTCCAGAAACTGTGATTTTCCTTTATCTGATAATTGCATAAGTATTTAGTATTCATGCATTTTTAATTTATTTTTTAGCTTGATGATTGAGCCTGTGCTGATAAAAAATATTTAAGAGCTGCTTGAGGATCCGACAGGGACAAGCCTGATATACATGCTAAAAGGTATAGGGTGACTTGTTAAAAGGAAATTTGACAATATATGACAATAAATACTTATAATCATTACACTCAATTCAAAAGATGGCATCTAGTCTCCTCTGGGCTTGACTTCAAAAGCACATAGTTAAGATATTCAAAGTTGTACAGTTGGTTGTACACTTTGCATGTTGTGCGCTGACCATTGTTGAGCTGCAGTGTAGTGTGGACTATGTGCATAGTACTTTACAGTATTTGCTTGTATTAAGTTGCATGTTTCTCTGCATTATAGTTTAACATCCACATAACTATTTTGCAGAAAAACATTTCAATTTGAACCATTTAGCAGTTGATTTTATCCAAAGTGACTTACAAAGGAGAACAACAGAAGCAATCAAGCCAACAATAGAGCAAAAATATGTACGTGCTGTGACAAGTCTTAGTCAGTCTAGCAGTCAACATAGCAAGTTTTCTTTTCTTTTTTTTTTAAATCAGTGTTTAAAAGTGTTTAAAATGACTAGGGTGGAATTAGGCAGGTCATTTCACCCACAGGGAATAGTCAAAGGTCTGTGAAAGTGATAATAGCAAAGTTACAGGCTCAGGGAAGGAGGCGGGAACCGGCAAATGTTTAACACACTTAAATAGATAAGCAAACAAAAGCGGCAGCCCCTCATGGATGACTGCCACACAAACATAAACAAAACACAAAGTAAAATCCAGGCCTGGAGCATGTTTTTATATATATAAAAAAACTGTTTCAGAAAGGGAGGTATGCCAAACCCAAGAAAGCAGAGTAAGTCGAGCTTGTTTCTAAAAAGAGGGAACTTCCCAAGAGTCAGTTCCTACAGTTACCATGAGTTTTTCGTATGTTAGTAAATGCATCTGGATTTAAGAATTTTTAGATATTTTGACCAGAAAAAACAAGACAGAAATGCTAAGTATCAGCAGAGGGAAGGAAAGTGTGCCTCGCTCACACTCTTTTGTGAGTTTTTGTGTTGTTTCCTGGACACAAACCCAAATGAGCCATCAAAGAAGAGATTGACTAGATTGCAAGTCAGTGGTGGAGAAATCGGTTTAAATGGGTAATCTGATAAATAATGTTCACTTGATAACATCTTGCTGTGAGCTCTGAAAGTAACTGAATAATTAGAATTCCCTTTATGATTTCCGGTCTGGTTGGAGTTGTATTGATGACACACATATTCCCATCATCGCTCCTGCCGAAAATGAACCTGATTACTGTTAGAATGGGAGGATGCCAGATGGAAGGGTAGAAGTATATGCCATAACCACCACAGCTTTATACACAAATTATTCACAATTTATTTGGTAATATTTATTTCCTTTCCTGTTGAATTTTAATATTCTTCCAGTATTGTGTATCTCATCTTGCAGGTCCAGTATATGCCTTCTTGCTGTTGGCAGAGTATAAGTCAAATGTCAATTTCATTAGCCTAATTAGAAAATGTAACAGGTTGGATAAGAGAACATTTAATTATGTGAGAGCATTATACTACATGGAAACAGCTGAGGCACATTCAAATAGACACTGAATTATATTTATTTAATATGTCAAATGTTTGTAAAGTCATGTAGCCTACAACCATGAACCTTTTATGCTTAAAGATATAACTGATTGAATTATGGTTTTAAATATTCATTTACTTTCCTTTAAGTCAGTTTTGATATTGTAAGACAACTTATGTATCATATATATATATATATATATATATATATATATATATATATATATATATATATATATGGAATATATAATAATATGTGGGGCCAGACAGGCCAATTTAGCTCAAAAGAAATGATCAATTCATTTATAGGGAATCTTAACAGAATCACTTACAGTATATGGCTGAGCAACGAGAGACGATTTTCAAAAGTGTTGTGAAGAAATAATCAGTATGGGTTTCAGTATGGACCTAATCACAGCGACATTTTTTTTTTTCACAAACCGCATGCATAAACGTCATTATCTTCTTCTGAATAAGGTGTAATATGACTAATATAAATGAAAATTACACAATGTCAGAGCATGTCAGAACACCTCCAGGGCCCAGAAAACACCTCAGACCCCAGAGGTTATTACAAAAACGCACCGGTAGCCTATGGACATGGAGTAACATGGAGTAATGTGGGAAGATTTCTTTGTTTATGTAAGGACCGTAGCTGTGGAGTTCTGAATATAGTGGATTTTATATATAGATGAGTTAGGTAAGCCATAGAAAAGAGAATTGCAGTAATCAAGCCGTGATGTGATGAAAGGATGAACCAAGGTTTCAGCATCGCTGATATTCAGAAACGGACGTAAGCATGCGATATTACAAAAGTAAAAGAGACTTAGTGAAAGAGACTTAGTGAGAGAGGAAATGTGTGGAAGGACGGAAAGAGATGAATCAAAGATTATATCAAGGTTTTTGACACTGGTGAAAGGTTTTTGTGTTTTTATGAGGTAATATGTTGCAATAGTCAGTAATAAAACAAGAATGAATAAACATTAGAATCAATTCCTGTTGTTAGACCTACCTTAAAAATGTACAGCATTGTTTGGTTTGTATCTTTTTTCCATTCTACTATTTATAAAACTAAGTAAAATACAGCAGAAATTGAATCATCAAACTATCACAGGCACCTATACAGTGATAAGTCACGCCACATCAAAGAGCATTTTTGGTTTGAATTTCATTATAAAATGAGAGGGAATAGTTCTTAAAGGGTTAGTTCACCCAAAAATGAAAATTCTGTCAGTAATTACTGTTGTTCCAACCCCATAAGACCTTCGTTCTTAAAGATAATTAAGATATTTTTGATGAAATCTGAGAGTTGGATCACTCCTGCATACTAGTCCATAGGCTCCTTGAGGGACTGAAACTTGCTGGCCTCAAAAAGTTATTAAAGACATTCGTTAAATAGTCCAAGTGACTACAGTGGCTCAATCTTAAGTTTATCAAAATGACGAGTACTTTTTGTGCGCAAAAAACAGCAAAAATAACGACTTTATTTCAACTACTCATTTACTTATCTCTCTGCCTCAAGTCAGGTTACTAGTTTAATAACGTAAGCTTCTGTTATTGTACGTCACGCATCACACACATGACCAGCGACCAGCCAATAGTGAGCCTACGTGTGACGTAGCTCTACGCAATCACACTGACTAGAGGCCCATAGAGAAGGAAGTGAATAGTTGAAATAAAGTCGTTATTTTTGTTTGTTTTGCGCACAAAAAGTGTTCTCGTCGCTTGATAAAGTTAAGATTGAGCCACTTGGAATATTTTAATAGGTTGGTCTGATCTGTGGGATCCTGAGTGTATCAGACATGACATGCAACAGGTATATGATTACAAAGTTACGTCTTAATGCATAATTACAGACATTTATAATTCCTCTACTCCTATGATAACATCTTACAACAAACCAGTAGTATCTCAAACATAACAAATACATCATAAGTAATGTTGTTACATAGAGGAATTCCTAAAATTTGTGTGTATGTTTGCTGGTGTTTTTGCATGTGGGGACATCTGGCATCTGGACATGTTGAGATCGCGATGCCATGCGAATAGCATCGGTAATGCTGTCAAAAGTCCATTTGCTTTGCAGACTCAATGGCGACAGCTGATAATTTAGACGCAACGAGGTTAGGGCATTTGAACATCGTGGGCACAGGAATGTGCTGGGCGTTCAGGTTCAGTTAATTAATAATTCTTCATTCAGACTCTACAATGGGTAGAACAGGAAAGATGACACTTTGTTTCTTATCGAAAGTAACAAAATTCAGAGCTTATGACAATTATTGGTGGTTAATGGTAGTTTTGCTTCAACGCTGTATTCGTCATTGATAAGACACAAGGTCCAATCAGGGTCCAATAAACCAGGGCTGGCTGAGGTAGCAGGGGGCGGGGCGTGTTCGGTACGCCATAAGAGTATTGTGATACGTATTGCGATACGTACCGTGGGTGGTGTGTCACAGTTTTCCGGTTCGGTTTAAATATCGTTGCACCCCAAGAAAAAGTACATACCAATAAGCAAAAAGATACATAAGTGCAGTGTGACGAACGTTCGGCTGGATCGCCCTCAAATGTCTCTAGAGGGCGCTCCACCCTTGTAAAGTCATCCCTGGATTGTCTATGCAAACACCCTGGACGGATTACTCTCTCGATCAACTTCTTTTGATTCTACGCAGATCTCCTTTGCTGTTTTTGGATCCAGAGTTGCTGTCTTTCAGAAGATACATGTGAGAACCCCTACCAGATTACCAAAAAAAAAAAATTAAATGGACGGTAAGCATTGTCATTATTCAAAACTCCCCAATGGTGGGGAAAGAGTTACAATTGACCCTTCGCTAAGTCACGCCCGAAAACGCCACTGGCCAATCATGTCTTAGCAACCGTAACTATGCGCGGGAGGTCTGGCAAGCTTTCGAACGAGGGAAACATGCCGAAGCACTGAGCTTATGGATTGTGCAAATCTGAAAACGGTATCCTAAAAGTTTGGACGGGGGAGAGGAATTGTTTTCCTTTCAGAAAATCTAAAAGCCAAGGGGAGAAATTATGGGCGTGATCAAGCAGTGTGAAAGACCCATTCACAACTACCGGTAAATGTCGACATGATTAACAAAAACACCTATATTGCGTGGAAATATTGACGGTTCTTTGGTCATAATGATATAACGTAAAATAAGACTATTAAAGACAAGACAAAGGCTCACTGACATACATTTTGTTAATCGACGTCCTAACGTTACGCCTGACTAAGTAGGCTAACGTTAACTTTAACCCAATCCGATCGCGGCTCTCCCGGTATTAGTGTTATTCCACAAGATTTATAGACAAGCTGTTTGATTTATAAAATTATAAGGGTTATTTTCACATACCCTGCTGTGTACGAACACAGCTGTTCCTCAATTTGTGTTTCCATTTGAATGGTCAGCATACAGTATGAGGCGGTTGCTGCTTGCGCTGGGACTATAACATTAGGCTTTACGCTTTAGCTTCAATTTTTAAGAAATTATTCTCTAATCGGTTGCATATTATGTCGTAAATATATCCCTCAAATGGAATACTGCAGTCCCTTTTGTCTTGCTCTCTTAGATATTTCACTTAGTTTGCCGAAAATTAACTAATTATCTCATTGGGAATGTCTGACACCGGTGAATCCACACTATAATGTGCCAGCCGCGAAAGCTTGACAGGCGTAGCAACAGTAACTCAGGGAGGGCGGGGCTTAGCGAAGGGTCAATTCTTGGTGTCTTGGAGAAGACCATGTGAGTTCTGGAGATTACCAACAAAAATCAAATTTAAACATTTAAATGAAGATAAAAATAATAATAATCTGAGCTCAAAGAGAGGCAAGTGCTATCAACATAATTTTGGAGTCAGTGGGAAGCTAATTGACCCCAACAAGAGGCACAATGAGTTGACTCATGTATTATTTCAGCCCGGTGAAGCGCTTTATAGATAATCACATTGAGGCTGTCTAATCTTAATGTGAATGAAAAATGACAATGAAAAAAGAAACAATCCAAGAGGAAGGCCTAGGCAATTTATCTGATGTCTCAATCAGCAAACCTATTCTAACTAAGCATGTCTTGTTTAGTGTGATCTATGATCAGAGTTGTTAAATCGTTTATAATTGAAGTAGTTTCTCACACACTTGCAACATCTTTGTGAGCCTTCACATAATAAATCACAGACTCACAGAGGCAGAAAATGGCATTTCTGAGTCCATTGTTAGTGTATGTGAACTCAAATACTTTTCTCACAGTTTCAAACAATATAAAATCACACAAGGTATTTTTTGTTTACTAAAAAATGGATTGCAAAAAGGCTTCTTTTAAAAAAATAGGAAAGGGAACTATGATTCCTATGATATTGAACTAATAAAAGGTCTAAAACTAATTGCTTGCAACTAAATAGAAATGTCTGTCTTTGCTAATGACTGCATTATTTTCTGTCATTGTTACATGGTCAGCCATTTTGTTATATTTAGATTGCTTCTCTGATCTTAAGATCAGTTGACTGAACTATTCTCTTTTCCATCTTTAGCCTTGAAAAGTCTTTTGAAAAGTCTTTGCATCAATGTCATGTGACATTCAATACACGATTAAAACTAATGAAATATTGACAGCCCACTTTCTAAATATCTCTTAATAGCTCGACCTTGGTTTAGATTTCATATCTTCTGAAAAAGGCAGACTATACTGTGAGGAGAGGATGATCACTGAGAGGAGTGTTAAAATAAGACAATCAACAGATCTAGGGCCTCATTTATAACCGTTGCGTACGCACAAAACAGGTCCTGAAAGAGGTGAATGCTACTTCTGATGATTAAGTTGTGATTTATAAAAACTAACCTTCTTTTTCGTCCATGGGAAATCGATTTGATGGTTGTGGTTTGCGATGGCTGTGATGTCATGCGAGTGACAGCTTGTCCTGCCCTATCAATGAACATGTCATTAGAACTAGAGCCAGACCGATATATCGGCAGACCGATATTATCGGCCGATATTAGGCATTTTCCAAAATATCCGTATCGGCAGTTATAATGGCCGATAAATGAATATTTCAAAAATAAAATAAAAACGGATGAAAACACACTTGAACCATGTCATGAGTGTTGGAGTTTAGTTTGTCCACCAGTGGGCACTCTACACCGCCCCTGTTGGCTACACTCATTGAGTTGGTCACGAGACATACATTGCTTGGATAACAATTTAAAGAGCATCTCCATCAGTTCTCTTAACTCAAATAAGCATGACAACATTTGTGACTATCATGTCCAGTTTTGCTGCTGTTAAATAAGCCGAGAGTGAAGCCGAATTAGCTAGTAATAGTTACGTTATGTTGTTACAGTGTAGTTGACTGACTGTCCTTTTAACGTTTTTGTACAAGTATTTCTTTAATAGCGTGTGACAGTTATAGCAATGAGTCGTATCATCTCTCCTTGGCCTGTTATATTGAAAATGTATGTTTTACAGTTTGCAGTATGACGTAATCCATTGCTAAATTATGGCTCATCATAGACTAGCGAACCACAAAGCTAGCTAATGCCACTATTATCAGTCTGTTCTGTTGTGACAATAAAAAGAAAGTTTCTTTTAAAATGCATTATCATATTATTTTAGTTAAAACTCATAATTACAAATAACCAATGTTAGGGAAAAATGTTAATGTTTTGTTGCACATTTCTAAAAAAAAAAAATATATAATCGGCCGATATATCAGGAATTTCGGATTTTAAAACCCAAAAATATTTGTATCGGTATTCGGCCTTCAAAATTCTTTATTGGTCGGGCTCTAATTAGAACATAGAAAAGATGTTGCTGTAAGATGATGGGGAAGTTATGTTGATGAATTACGAGAGCACATGAATTTAAAAAGAATAATGATGTGCGTTGATAAATAAATAATTTATAATCAAAATTAAGTGCCCACAACTCCCTTTTTTTGTTTGTTTCCTTCATATTTTAAAATTCATGTGTCTGTATATAATGGGTCTGTCACAGGTCTGTTTTTTATCATTTTCTCTCCTCTTTCCACCCCCTACACTCTTAAATTTCCACAGTTTTACACACCATTTCTTGAGACTTTTTCAACTCTGAGGTGTGAACAACCATGCTAAAACATGGGGGGTTATGACACTTTAAGATGCGCTATATGCTATATAAGTAAGTGACCTCCTACTTTTATAACTTACATTTCTGTGAAATGTTGCTGGCATTTTAAGCTTGTTATATTAAGCAGAATAAGAATAAATGTATACGAATAAGGTTAAACAATTTCAGCTAAACAGGATGTTAAAGTCATTCTGTTCGGAACACAAATGAAGATCTTTTTGATGAATTACCACTTTGACGCTTCAAAAAGTTCATAAAGAGATTGTAAAACTAATCCATATGAATCGGACTAAACCATTGAGTGGTTTAGTCCAAAATTTCTGCGAGACTTGATCGCTTTATATGATCAACAGATTGATTTTAGGCTTTTATTCACATATAAACATTCATCAACTCACAAATCAGTTATGGTAAATGGAAGCTCAAGCATGTTCGCTTGAAGTGTGAGAACCAATAAGGTTTATCCTTGTGTTACGTAGTACGTTTGAGCTTAAACAAAAAACAATGAGTTTCATTCTCTCGTGTGTTACGCAGCAAGCCTGAGCTTCTACCTGAACCAATGAGGTTCATTCTTAGGGTCATTCTCATGTTACACAGCACATTTGAGCTTCTTCAAGAACCAATAAGATTTATTCTCGTGTTTTGCAGCACGTTAGAGCTTCCGCAAGAACCAATAACTTTTATTCTCGTGTTAATCAGCACATTCAAGCTTCTGCAAGAACCAATGAGGTTCATTCTCGTGTTACTCAGCACATTTGAGTTTCTGCAAGAACCAATGAGTTGGTGATTCATTCTTGTGCTAAATTGGCCTGCCTGGCCCCTTAAATACATATTATATATACAGTATATTAGTATACGCAAGTTGTCTTACACACGTGAGTATGGACTCAATTCAAAAAGGGTGTCCATAAGTTTCATTTTTCCACAGAAGAACTAAAGTCACACAAGTTTGAGTAAATAATGACAGAATCATCACAGCAAGATATGACTTAATGCTGAAGTTTTACCATATCAAAAGTTAATCCTGCTATTTGATTCACAGGCATCAGTCTGCAGAGCTGGAATGAAGCAGTTTCTTTGCTCCAATAGCACGGCCGACCCTTTCAAGCTCTCTGCTGTTTATTTGATTAGAAGTCTGCTGTGGTCATAAGAAACACACTGAATTTTGGCATCTGCAAATGACCAGACAGATCAGCAGCAGCTGCAGCAAGATCACTATTTCAACCATAGCTATGCTACTCATTATCGCAGCAATGTCTTTCAAAACAAAAGCTCAACAGAAAAAAGAGATATGATAAATAAAGGTGGAAGGAACTTAGCTATAAGACATATTCATAATCAATAATAGCTTTTGATCAATTACGAATATTTGGGTCAGTTAATTGGATTAACTTGACTATAATTACAATCAGTTCATCCAACGAACTCTTTTGATTATAAATTTATACTAAGAAAAGGGTATCTTCCATGTCCACAGAAGAATAATTATTTATTAGCATGTACAGCGCTTTAAAAACTAAGAGAGGGCTGTCACATGTGGACTGTCTCTAATAAAGCCTGAGGAAGATCCAACCCCTAAGGGTTAATTGGACCTATAACAAGGTAAATGTCCGAGTGGGAAGGTTGCTGTAGTTAATTTACGAGTCTTTGTCTCAAACTTGGTTATACCTTCATTAATGCTCAGATAGATATAACACATCCACACTGCATTCTAGAAGAAGGTGATGTACATCAAAGTGTGAGTCATTAAATGGAGGATTAATTAGGTAGGAGGCATGATACAGGTGAGGTTACATTTATCGTTAATTGGTTGTATACCATGGTACATTCCATTATATATATATATATATATATATATATATATATATATATATATATATATATATATATATATATATATATATATATATATATATACATAAAAGTACACAGGAACTAAACAGGGCAACACTGCCAGAATGGAAAGAGAGATGCTGCAATAATATACAATTAATTTATTGCAAAACCTACTGTTTAGTGGACACCAAAAAAAAATAATAATCAAGACTTTGTAAAAGGGCATAATGCTGTGGGTCCTGTTTAATTAAAAAATAAATTGAATAAGCACCAGCTCCTTATTACACAGCTCTTGAATCTGACTGAACAGGTGCATTTTTTTTTCTTTTGGTGGATAGATGATGTATAGCCAGAATAATGTATTCTACAGTTAGTCAATAACTATATGATATATTAATATCAGAATAAATATAGACTTGATATAACCCAATTATCATCTTGGAATGCTGAAGCGTAAAGGTCATGTTAGTCCCCAAGTTGTTTTGTTGTTTTCTAAATGACATACATTTACAACACTTTTTTCCCCTCCAATAGTAATACACCCCAGTGATTCCTGAAATAGGTCTAATAACATTCAGGGCTTTAAACTACCTTGCTGCTTGTTGTACTGTGCGGTCACCCAATCAATCACCACTCTACATGGTTATTGTGGTTTAATTGCAAGACAACTGCCCAGAGAGTGTTTCTTTATATAGATAGCCTGTAAACCCATTTGTAACCATGAGTAGTTATGCATGACAATAACCTGTAGATCTTTCAAATAAATTTAGATGTGGGGGAAGAAACTTTGTCATTAAGGCTCATATAATTAACAGAGAATATTATATTTGCATCCAAGACACCCTTTACACACGTGTTAGGCGAGTATCAGCACAGCTGCTCAAAACACCCGATGTTATTCAACGCATGCAAACGCGACTAGCCTAACAATTACCGCGCGCTGCTGAAAATGCACACTTCGCTCAAATTCAGATTAGCTGCAGGATCTGCCTCTTCATTATTTACGAATTTTACCTTTTGAAGAAAGTAAAAGCACATATCTGTTTTTTTTCTCTTTAGTCCACTGGCAGTTGTTCGAGACCCTTTCCTTTCGACTTCATGTCTGTTTGGAGGAGATGAGGCCATCAATCAGAAAATCAGAGAGCTGGATAGGAATCTGATAACACACACGCACACCTGTTCTCTTGAAGGTGAACTGGCAGGATATAGCCTTTTGACTTTTCATCCTTTTTCTGCATTTTAGTCTTTGATATTTTCAAATGCAGTCAGTGTAGAACATCCTTAAAAATATGAAAACCGATAGATATAAGTGCTGATGGAACATCCAAGTAGCTTGCTTTTAAAAATGGTAACTCAGTTTCTAGCTACTAACTTCTATGCAATTTACTAACAATTGCATTCAGATAGTATTTAATTTCAAATATTCCATATGCATGGAAAAAAATGTTCAATTTGCTAGTTCAGTTTGGTCTACCAGATGTACTAGCTAATTCCTAGCTGTAAACTTGTAGGGAACTTCAGACATAATAAAAAGTTATCTTGGAATCAGTTGGTAGAAGTAACCCTCGATCGTAACCACCAAATCAAAAATGTCTGCCCTGTGTCTGTCCACCTTTTTCTTTCTCACTGTGTGTAATGTGTGTACTAACTTTGGATGGGTTAAATACAGAGGACAAATTCCAAGTATAGGTTACGATCCTTGGCCTTTGAGGTCCTTGGACAGAATCGAGAGTTTAAAACTTTCTCATGTGTTTATTCAAACGGTCAAAACACCTCCCAAAACGCTTGCTACAGGTGCGGAAAAAACAGAAATTCAAACCCAATCTGATTTTTTTTTTTATGATGCACAAAATTTTCGTAGTGTTTAAATATGGTTGACTCAACGTGGTCATATTAATTTAAAGGGGATATATCATGCTAAATCCAATTTTTTAGCCCCTAAATGCATTTTGTTGTATATTTGGAGTGTTTATAAGTACAGCAAAGTTTAAAATATTCTCTTCAGGTGCTTCGTTTATCTCTTTATATTCTGTTTTGATCATATTTTGCAACCTGTTATGATTTTTCTGTTCTCTATTACGTATTTTGAACAATTACGTCACAGTATTTGTAGCGGAACTGCCAAATAAGGACATTGACTACCGGCCCAACACTTCAAGCAATCCGCCATTATTATTTCTCGCTTCGATTTTGTAGTCCAAGCTCAAGGATGCAAAAGTTATGAGAGGGCAAGTCAAAATGTTTGGTTGTTGGATGTCGTGATTCACACGCATCATTACACCGTCTTCAAGCATCAGAACCTCTTTGAAGTACCTGGTTGAGTTTTTTTTTATCAGAGGAAATGTACCCACATCTGAGGGGTAGTCATTTTTTGTATGCGCGAAGCACTACAAGGATTCCAACTTCAACAACCTCCTTGAGTATAAAGAAAGGTTTGCCGAATGACTTCTTCTAAATGAGGGGTCAGTTCCTTCTATCTTTGGAGACGACGAACAGAGCATTTCGATAAGCTGTAAATATTGTTAATAAAAAATAAAGTACTTTACTTTCTTAAAACACATGGTGGTCATGGTTTAGCAGTAACTCTTTCTTTATTTTTGTTTTTAATGTGCTTGTTTGAAAAAGAGAAATAATTGACTTTCACTTATAACGCAAAACAGTTACATACCATTGCAAACCATCCATATGAAGACGTTGTTTTGCAGGTTCGTCTTTTTCAACTCGCTCGCTCTGGCTCGTACATGTAAGGCTTGACTGACAAGTCTTCCATTGTTGACATTTTGTTAACGTGAATAAAAATGTTTTGCGGCACTATAGTAATCGTATATCTCTAATCAAACTACAAAAATGGCTGAACGGGTGAAGTTGAACCAAGTGTCATGGGAGAAAATATGGGAGTAAATATGACGCATCTCCTTGCATTTAAAGAGACCGCTCCAAAACGAGTTGCTCACAGACACACATAAGAAAGGGGTAGAATAGGGGCCTGTGGAGCTATAATAATGAGGAATTCAGACCCAAGCATTGCAGTTTCTCTTAATATAGACCACAAATGTATGATTTATATGCAAAAAAGTAAAGATTGCATGATATGTACCCTTTAACATGCAAAAATTAATAATTGAATTTTTCAGTAGGACAATGTGATATAGTAAATATATATTTCTAGCTGACTAAGTTTATGAGCATTGAATGGCTTTTCTGAGGTAAATTTGACGTGACATGATTATTCCCAAGCTGCTTTATACAAGTTATTTCCAAGGTCTAAATGCTGATTGAGCGATCTGTTCGGGCCACATTAGAGAGCACAAAAACAATATTTATTGCTTGAATTTCGTGATAAAATTGACAGAATTTGAAAGCTGAAAGTTTGAAAATTGTTAAACACATTAAAGGTGACAATTTAGTACAAATCTTACTGTGATTATGGATTGCTGTGCAACAAATGTGAAGTTTAGACAGCAACAGAAAACACCTAAGATTAAAAGATATTGAGAATAAGAATCAGTATCAATTAAAAACAAGAATTTAATGATTAGTTCGCATCCACACAGCTGACATGTTTATCTGTTGTAGTATTTTTTTGTCTGCAGCAGCAAAAGATGTGATGGGCTATATCACAGAACATGCAGGTAAAAAGGCCTGGTAAAAAGCTAAAAATAAGGTAAAAATATTATCACTAGTGATGATCTTAGCAAAAAATATCACTCATATAAGCCTGATTTTATCATTCATTATCAGTGATGTCTTGTTTAGTGTCGCACTGCAATTCCAAGCATTCTCCCTGGTTTCATGTCTCTTGGTTTTTGGATTTCTTGCCTGTTTTATGGATTATGCTTTAGCTCGTGTTCCCTGCCTTGTTGTGTTTGTTTGTATGGACTGCCTGCCTGTGTTTGACCCTGCCTGTACTTTGGATTATGTCTTTGGGATTACCCTGTTCAATAAACACTGCATTTGGATCCACAACCTTTGTGTCTCACAGCAGTTTGTGACAGAGACAGGGCAGTGGAATGAAGAAAGATCTAGAGACATGTTTTTTTTAAAGGTTGAACTTCTAACTTGAGTGCCGCATTTTTAGAACACCTTGTTGTGCATAAGATGATGCTAAAGACGTGGGTCAAATATATCCATCTAGTGCATTTTGAACAGAAAAACAACTGAAATGTAGTGCAGTTGCATGCAAAATGCATTTAAATTCTGCTGAACCATCACATATAGAATGTCTTCCATTTTGTGTTCCATTGCAAGTCTCTTTTTGTCTAGTATTCTTATGCACTTGATAAGATTGCTCGGAAAGGCACAAAGAGAACTCATTTTCTAGTTAATGTCCCTCAACGATATGCCAGCTGAATGAGGGTGGTGTTCTTATGGCTCCTGTACAGCTGCTTGGCTGACTATCACTGATATGGTCTTTTGGATGACACTCCAGAAAATGTTATTTCCAGCAAATGTCACCCTGACTTCACTGATCTCCCTGACAGTGCTCGGAACGGCTCAGATATACCCCCGTTCTGGTAAAGCTGATCATGTTCAATGCCCGGAGCACACTTCTCAACATTCCATTTGCTTTAGATAGAATGCTCTGCTTTAGAACAGACTGTCTGCATTGAGAGGAAAACAACCCTGGAGTTTTCTCCCCATCTGGGATATGAGAAAGCATTTACACACTCTCCATTCCATTAATCAATGTTTGGAAATGATTTTCAGGGAAATGTTGGTTGTGTCTGGCTGAGCCAACCCTATTTGGCCACCTGACTGTTCCCCAGTCGGCTAACCATGTGCCTTTCCTTCTGCACAGTGGCTGGTGATAGGCCACAGTTCTCTAGCTAATATCTTTTTGCTTTGCAAGGCTATAGCAGCTGTCTATAGTGTGCTCTCAGACAGGCGGTAATTTGATATTATACCAGAAATAAAATGGATCATGGCTGGATTTCAGTTTTAACAGTTCCTCCTTCCATCGCCAGTGTTTTTGGTCCCACATATGAATTATGCTCACAGATGTTCGGAATGAAAGGGTGACCTCAGCTGTTTGGACCAAAACGTAATGAATTCTACATCCACATTTAACTCAGCTTTGTGCCTCAATGTATCAAAATTAACTAACAAAGATTAAGAGGAAAAAGTAGTTTGAGTAATATTTTAATTTATTCGTAGATTAAAGGGTTAGCTCACCCCCATGTTGTTCCAACCCCGTAAGACCTTCGTTCATCTTCGGAACTTTATCAAGCGACGAGACTACTTTTGTGCGAAAAAAAACATAAATAATGACTTTATTCGACTATTCCATTACTTCCTTATGGGCGCATGCGCGAGAACTGAGATGACGACGTTCTTCTTCGACTACTTCTTGTTACTGGCTGCTCACCGCTTAGGATTACCGCCACCTACCGTATAAGATGATGATCGTGCTCCGGCTATATCAGCACATCATCTGATACGGTAGGTGGCGGTAATACTCCTAAGCGGTGAGCAGCCAGTAACGAGAAGTAGTCGAGGAAGAACGTCCTCATCCCAGTTCTCGCGCATGCGCTTATAAGGAAGTAATGGAATAGTCGAATAAAGTCGTTATTTATGTTTTTTTCGCACAAAAAGTAGTCTCGTCGCTCTAGATAAACTTATAATTGAGCCACTGTAGGCACATGGAATATTTAAACATTCTCTTTAATTACTTTATGGGCCGTCAAGAGCCAGTCCCTTAGGCAGTCTATGGAGGAGTGATCCAGCTCTCAGATTTAATCAAAAATATCTTTATTTGTGTTCCGAAGATGAACGAAGGTCTTACGGGGTTGGTACAGCATGCGGGTGAGTAATTAATGACTTAATTTTCTTCTTTTTTTTTCATTATCAGAGTCCCAGTCACTCCAACCCCATTTCTTCTTCCATCCTCACTATACTAAACCTGGAATTTACTACATAAGTCTTGCACCCAGCCGCAGCAGAATTGTTCATAAGCTTCTAATGACTTTAAGCTTCTGAACTCTTCCATTGTAATGTCTAGGCAGTAACATTAGGCACTGATACCATAAACCAGGTAATTGACTATGTCAGGGTATGTAAAAGGTGGTAGTGCTTCGGGTCTTTCATCCATTCTGTAGCAGGTCGTACGGGTTCATGTTGTTGATGTCAAGTAGTTTCTCTAAATAACGCTGCTTGGTGTTGTTATTTAGTCTCTCCCGATAGAGCCCCTTTCCTTTTGCTTCCCTCTTCTTCATTTATTACCAAGAAACTGTGCCTTATCGCAAAAACTGCAAACAAATATCAAACTGCTTTCTCTTTCGCTATTTCTCTTGACCTCGCGGGCGAAGTAACCATGACAACGGATATCGTATCCTTCCAAGATGGCAAATCCTTCCCACAATGCAATGCGTAATACATGTGACGTCACATTCTCATTCTCAATTTGGAATTACAGAGAGTTAAACACTTTGGGATGACCTGGTGAGACTAAAAAGCTACAAAATTCACCTCTTTTACAAGGGAAACATATTAGGTAATATATACAGGCTTACTTGTAAATCTGGTCTGTTTCAAGGTCAAAGCAATCCTCACGATGACATACGATTAAAATGGTGCATACACGAGTAACCTGGAGGTGGAGTTTGAGAAGGAAATCAAAGGAACGTGTGTTGCTGTTGAATTTTGATGTACAATATTAAAGTCCTTGTTTGATAATGTGTAGACCCTTACAATACAATAATATGTAAAGTATAAATAATCGTCATGTGCTCGGTGAAGGGGGGTTACAGTGGAATTAGGGGTGGCCATGGCAGACTTCAACAACATAAGGCCAGATCCTCAACAACTTAATGTAACGAAGAGAAGCGAGATGTTTTTTCTTCAGACAGCGAATGTAATATATGCTAGATTAGTATTATGTTCAGTGTTCACCACTCAGTGTTCATGCATCTTAATTTATGACCAATATTAATGGCCACCTTCATAAATCATCCAGATTAATAATTGACATGCTCTTTGATTTTAAAGGGTTAGTTCACCCAAAAATGAAAATTAAGTCATTAATTACTCACCTGCATGCTGTACCAACCCCGCAAGACCTTCGTTCTTCTTCGGAACACAAATTAAGATATTTTTGATTAAATTTGAGAGCTGTATGACTACCACATAAGCTGCCTAAGGGACTGGCTCTTGACAGCCAAGAAAGTCAATAAAGAAAATGTTTAAATATCCCATGTGCCTACAGTGGCTCAACTATAAGTTTATCAAGCGACGAGAATACTTTTTGTGTGAAAAAACAAACAAAAATAACGACTTTATTCGACTATTCCTTTTCTTCCTTGTTGGCCTGAAACGAGACTTGGATAGATTTCCACGACACATAAGCGAGAACTGAACTGAAGTAGTTAAAGGAGATCGCAATTCTCGCGCATGCGTCGTGGAAATCTATCCAAGTCTCGTTTCAGGCCAACAAGGAAGAAAAGGAATAGTCGAATAAAGTCGTTATTTTTGTTTGTTTTTTCGCACAAAAAGTATTCTCGTCGCTTGATAAACTTATAGTTGAGCCACTGTAGGCACATGGAATATTTAAACATTTTCTTCATTGACTTTCTTGGCCGCCAAGAGCCAGTCCATTAGGCAGCTTATGTGGTAGTGATACTCTCAAATTTAATCAAAAATATCTTAATTTGTGTTCCGAAGATGAACGAAGGTCTTGCGGGGTTGGTACAGCATGTGGGTGAGTAATTAATGACTTAATTTTCATTTTTGGTGAACTAACCCTTTAAGCTTGGAGTCATATCCAAGCATATGACAATGCATTTCCTATTGTATTATTTTTTTAAGAAAATTGTTAATTTGACCACTCAACTCTCTCTTGTAAGCAGGCAGGTTTATTACTGCACTGACCAGCACTACACTAATCTTATTACTTTTCTTTACTTCTGGCCAGTTTCATTTACACTCCAAACAAGCTCTAATGTGCCTGCTTAAGGATCCCATGGATGCCTCAAATGTAAATAATTGGAGGAATCAGGCCATCTAATCAGTCATCTGCCAGGCTGCTTAAATAGAGCCAGATCAGTACTCTCCATATGTTTAGTGCTGAAGCTCTGCCAGCTCTGTAAGATCTGTCTCTGTTAAGATGCACATTTCCCCCTTTTTTTATCTGAGCATTATTACAGCTAAAGCGTTACTAACCAACCCTAAACCATGTATCACATTTCTATATGCCTGTGGCACTTTTCCCGGGTTCAACATGCAGTCAAAGAGGCCACGATCTTCTCCGAGTTCAGTTTCAGGGCACAATAAATAAAATTTTCATTGCTGGGCGTAGTGTTTTTTTTTTATATATATATATTATTTCACCTTCTTTCACAGGCTTCACTAAATGGACAGTGAACAACATAAGGTTGTAGCAGAAATCTCATGGCTGAAACATTTCATTTTATTGTACAAAACATAAGCATTGCTAGACCCTGATTTGTAAGGCTTGTATCTGTCGTTTATATCAGAATCATGAAAATCTTTGATTAGAATATTAAAAATATGTGATTAGATTTCATAGGTAGGTTTCATTCATCACCATTAGTTATTTGTTAACATGAACTAAAAATAAACTTCAATTGCATTTATTAATCTTACTTAAAGGGATACTCCACTTTTTTAGAAATAGGCTCATTTTACAACTCCCTCAGAGTTAAACAGTTGAGTTTTACCATTTTCGAATCCATTCAGCCGATTTTCTGATATTTAGAAGAATATCAGTAACCAGACAGTTTCTGGTCTCATTGACTTTCATAGTATATTTTTTTTTCCTACTATGGAAGTCAATGAGACCAGAAACCGTCTGGTTACTGATATTTCTCTAAATATCAGAAAATTGTCTGAATGGATTCGAAAACGGTAAAACTCAACTGTTTAACTCTGGGGAGTGGTAAAATGAGCCTATTTCCAAAACCAAAGTGGAGTATCCCTTTAATACAACATTTTCAAACACATTTTCAAATAAAAAGTTGCATTTAGTTAATTCATTGTAAAATTACTAACATGAACAAAGAAAGAAACAAAAACATTTGTATTAAGTAATATTAACAAAGATTAGTAAACATCCTTAAAATATATAATTTACTGTAAGTTTTTACATTATGTTAACAAAAGAGGTCGTATTGTAAAGTGTAACCAATCTGGTGTATAAATGGATAAATATTGCTTAAATATTTTAATTAATCATTTTTAAATGTGTGGAATTTGAACTTTTTTAGTAAATTAAATTGTGTTTAATTTTAAATTCGAATGATTTTAATCTAATTTACAAGTAAAGTTATACCTGACCTCCGATCCACATCAGATTGAAATCCTTGAATTACCTTTGGTACGAACAGAAATTGGCATTTACTTGTATTTTTGCTGGATGCTAATACTGCCATCTCAGTTGTTTAGATTACTATTTCACTTGTTTACGTCAGCTTGTAATATGACCCCATGGGGATTGAACATACATAAATAAAAATATATACTGATGTGTTGAATCCTCAGTTTAAAATTGGCAGTAATCAACCTGATTATAACAGCATACAAACTAACAAAGTAAAAGTTAAATATATCATCATTGCAGGCGGCACATTAATGCAACATTCTTGCCAGTGGCTCCATATTAAAATGTATGAGCAAAAGGGCAGCAGACTAAAAAAATACACTGACATCATTAGAATTGTTGAGGATGCTCACAGTATGAATAAACATAATCCAGGAGGACTGTAAGAGAGGTTGCAGCAGAGCCCCAGGACATCAGGGAAATGATGTGACTTAAAGAACATGGACATGTGATTAATGTTCTCATAAAGTAGGGCAAATATTGTTGCCAAGAAAGCTCATTGGGACTGTAAAGCTGTTAGGCAGGCCAGAGAAGATAATGATGATAACTGTATCATAGCACACATTAAACATGCTACGCTTTACCAGCTCAACCATTTAGATGATATTATGATGAATCGATACCTGAGAGGTACTGAAGGGTCTTCCGCTTTCTCACCACTCTTCTCATATACCTCTACCCACCATACAATTTGTTGCTAAAATTGTGACACATCAAAAGGTGATGTGTCATGACAATAATCCATAACTATCTTTTTTTAATTTATTTATTTGACATCCCGAGGGCCACTGACACATCTGTCCATGATAGTGGCTTTAGTATTGAGCAGACGCATGTTGACCTATGGGACGTGACAAAGAGGTCACACCGGAGCAGCAGGACAAATGACTCTAATGATGATTACAAAAAAGAGAGATGCGCTGCCAAGTGGAGCATTGGATGCCAGGATTTCTACCATTGCAAAAGACGAGAGTTTTACAAGAGCTTTCATCAAAAACATTTCTCATTCACAAAACACTACTTGTCTATATAGAGACTGACAGATGCTCTGAAGTGAGCATTTAGTCAGGGAGCGGGAAACGATCAACAGTATATGCTGATTACGATTTATTATCATTTTCTTTTTTCAAACAGGTTCCTATTTGCCACAATTTCACTATATTGTAGATTGAGCACGTTGCTGCCGACATTTCTACAGTTCATTAAAGTCTGAGTCGTTCCTGATAACTTTTAAAGGAATACTAAAAAGAAAATTCTGACATCCTTCTCTGCCGTCATCATTTTGTCACCTTGTGGAATGAAAAAAAAAAGAGCATTTCGAGATTAAAGCCAAAATGTTTCGAGATTAAAGTCGGCGCGAAACGAGATATGTCATTTTTTTCCAGGGCTTGATTTCATCCTTCGGGAATTGACTGGATCGTTGGAGGTTGGGCGTTGTAAACAAAATGGAGTCAGATTTGAACGCAATTCTCTGAGAGGCGGTTCACCGATAGCCGCACCCTAATCGGATCTGGTCGCACCCTTTCGCCATTGCACGCGACCAAAATAGAAGAGAGGCCGTTTCGATGGGGGAGGGAAGGGTAATGTATTTGATTAAAAATTATAAGGATACATGAATAAAAAAATAATAATAATGACGTGCACAGATAAATCATTTATAATAAACACTACAATAAAAGAAGATTTTTCAAATTTGATATCATGCATTTTAAAAATGTTGAGATTAAAGTCTTCCATAGAAGTGTGTGCATTCATAACAATTCATAATATTAATATTCATCAGGGCTTGACATTAACTTTTTGAGGCACTTGTCCCTCGGACAAGTAAATTTATGTTTCACTTGTCCATGCACAAAAATCACTTGTCCGGGTAAAGATTTATAATTTTATCTAGGGCTGCACGATTTGGGGAAAATGTCATATTACGATTATTGAGGTCAATATTGCGGTTGTGATATGCGATTGCGATATAATAAACAAATGGTTTCATGAGTCAACTTGTTTGGTTCTAAACCAAATGCACACACAGATTAGTGATGATTCTGAAATTAGCAATAACAACTAAATGATTGATAACACCTATAATGATCAATAAGCCATTGCTATAAAAATTAACTGTCTAACAGGTAGGACATACAGAAATTGAATAAAGTTATCAAACAGTCTGCGCTGCATAAATTATAAATTATATATAGACTACTCATTAAAGCTACATAAGTTTTTTAGACAAGAGCAGTGAGTAATTTTCTCTGTTCCCTTTGCTTTTTCATTAACTTTACTGATAAAACACTTTATTGGTAGCTGGCCCTTTAAGAGCAGCCGCTGTGGACAGAGACGCAGATCTCACATGCGCCTCATTCTCTCACGAGTCACAACTCTTTATGTCCACCATAAGACTGCTCTTATGTTATGAAGATACTCGACAAATGACATTTTGTGCTGACAATTGTGTGTGTTGATGTTCGTTCAAGCGCGAAAGAGAACTTCTGCGCGCGGTCTGTGCATGCGCATTATACTGGCGCGCGTCTTTCTGTGAGTCACATTCAGGACATTCACAGGCAGCGCGAAAAATGTGTTCGTTTCAAATCGGTAAAATTAAATCTATAAAATACGGTAACGAGTGGCACATAACGTGAAGTAACATGGCATTTTATTTTGTTTGAAATTTAACTTGTCTGGTTGGACAACTAATTTTCTCTTCTACTTGTCCTATAAAAAATCCACTTGTCCCGGACAAGCGAACAAGCCTTAATGTTCGAGCCCTGGAAGAGCGGCCGTTTCGATGGGGGAGGGAAGGATAAGATAATGTATTTGATAAAAGATTATAAGGATACATGAATTTAAAAAAAAATAATGACGTGCACAGATAAATCATTTATAATAAACACTACAATATTACATATAAAAAGAAGATTTTTTATTAAATTTGATATCATGCCGACTTTAAAGTCGAAAAAAAATTGAGAGATTAAAGTCTTCCATAGAAGTGTGTGCATTCATAACAATGCATAATATTAATATTCATAATAATTCATAATATTCACAGAGCGCATCCACTGGCTAAGATCGTGTGTGTAAAGAACCTGATACTATACAAACTGATTTGGGTGTCCTTGGGATCATTGTTCCGTTGTAAAACTAAAAGCCAAGCTTTAGATGTTGGACAGATGGCCTCATATTTGTTCCTAGAATATATTGTTATACAGAGGAGTTCATGGTGGACTCTATGACTGGAAGCAATCCAGATCCTGTGGCTCCAAAACAAGCCTAAATTATCACCCCTCCACCAACAGGCTTGATATCTCATAATTATATTTGGGGCTTTTTGTGATGCATTTGGTTAGGACTGTGCTTTGTGCATTATGCCCAAACACCTTCACTTTGGTCCCTCCTGCGCAAATGACATTTTACTTTCTATGACTTTGCATCTAAACTTGTGGAAATAATACTCCATTTGTACCATCAAAATTCCTCAAACACTGAACCCACACTGGGTTGCAGCAATTTCATACACACAGCTGGACAGAATGGAAAACATATAACGCATGTCATTTAAAGCAGCATTTTCACAGCTGAACATTACATGAGAATGTGAAAACAGGGTTGAACCAGTCCACAATCATCAATCTCTAGTAAATACTCAGCAATATTTTGGATGATCTGGCCTTTATATTAATCTCGTTTTTTTCTGTTCACTGTATAATGTATTGTAATTCACAGTATAATCAGGCATTAACATTCATTCAATCAATTATGAGATTCATAATTTTCATACGCACAGTGTCATCTTGTTTATGCATTGTTGCCACCTAAAACGTCTCAGAAATAGTTTCAAAGTGGAAGAAAGCCCAATGAGATATGGGGTTGTTTTTATATAGTTCTTGGTTTTAATGACCACAGCACCACTCTGTGGTAGCCTGCTGAATGTCATTTACAAGCTCTTATTCATAACTGTTTTAGGCTTTGGATAAAAAGGCAATAACAATAGAATTTGAAAAAAATAAACACAAAATAAATGCAGATTTATTATGGTCCATGGTGTTTGTCCTGGACATTTTCCTCAGGCTGAAATCTTTAGCAGCAAGATTAGAAAATATACAGTGAACCTTGGCAGGCCTACAGACTATCTACTGTAAATAGTCATCTGAATAACATGATTCTCCCACTCAAACCTTGCAACTTAAATCCTTTGGAGAAGTTATTTTATTTTCAGTTCATTAACCTCAGGTTAAGTTCAGTTTTACTGAGTTTTCAGTTTTGAATCACTGCCCTACAGAGATTTAGCAAATTTCTCAATTGCATTTTCTAAAAAAGCAGCGATATTTAACAAAGGTCACAAAACGCTCAGACTTTCTTATGGATTGGGGCGTCAGAAGGAGCTTGAGATGAACGTCTAGTGTCTAACATGGTCTCATCCCAAGACGTCATACAACTGACGCTTTTGATCATACGTCAACACTCGCCGTTTTTGGGTACCCTTTAACGTCAGTTAGATGACGATCCTGGGAAGTCATACAACTGACGCTTTACCTTAAACATCAGTTAGGTGACGGGGTAGGGTTAGGATTAGATAACGTCATCTAACCGACATTAAAGGGTACCCTAAAACGGCGGATGTTGACGTATGGTCAAAGCGTCAGTTGGATGACGTCTTGGGATGTCTAGGTCCTTTCAACTGCACCAAGGAGACCCTGGGTTCACCAGGAGTCTGAGCCATACAGGCCATTTGACCTCCAATTAGTGATAGACAAACTAGAAACAGCTAGGGGAGGGTAACCAAGCTTGGCATATGCATGGGACCCAGGGATATACTTGCTTGAGTGGTTTTGAGAAAGAAGCAAAAGGCCAACATAATTTGTGCTACCATCCTGTACAGAAACAAACTGTCCACAATCTCTCAATGAGCCTCCTGCTGAAGACAGGGAAGAGAACCTACTCTGTCTCAAAACTCTCCAATGCAGAGAGCTAGCCTGTGATGGACCTGAGGTCTGAATACCTTGTGAAGGCTGCCATCTTTGGGGATTCTGGCTTTGGGACATAGATTAGCCCTGAAACTCTTGGTTGGACTAGCTGGCAACATCTTGGGTGTGATGACAGTGATACACACAATGACAATTATAGGATGGAGATGTCGGGGCAAACTGACTTCTGGTACCTTGAGGCTTAGGTGATCCACCAAATGGTGTGCTTACCTTCAAGTTGAAGGGAGAAGAGGACCTTTCCTTGGTGGCAGTGTTGCCTGTGAAGGTAGATGTAAACTGCTTCTGTGAACCTCTCTTCAGGAGTCTGTTAGTGAATAAACTGGAGCCCACTTCATCAGGCAAAGTCCCAGAAGACTGGACTGCATGAGGTGAGAAAGTATTGTTAGTACCTTTAAACCCATAAGCATTCTTCAAAGAAACCAGGCAGATTACAAACAAGGGTAACCTATATAAAACAAATTACATGCATAACATAAAGGTAAACTCAATATTTTTAGAATCATTGACAAATACAAAGTGAATAAACTCACTTTTTCCACCTTTGACCATGGCAAACAAAAACCCTGAGTACTCCACTACTCAAGGGCTACAAATACAAGCATACATGTAGCTGGAGATAGCTTCATTTTAGACCCTATGCACCAGAGAAACATGGACGCTCGTCATCTTTAGAAATCTTGTCTTTGAACTTCCGTTTTTGCGGTTGCTTTGTATATTTCTATGGCATCGAGTAGTAATTAGCTGGTGAAGTGGATTTACTTATTGTAGAGTTAACAAAAGTTATCATGAGCATTGTCATGTTTATCATAAGCATTGTAAAGCAGATGTCTTAACAAATGTCGACCAGGATTTTTTTTACGAGCAGTTCATTCATACCTATGCAAGATCGCTATGAAAAAACCGGAAGTCAAAAGAAAACGACCGCTGAAAAGGGGCGGGGCTACATAAGGTTTACCTGGGAAACTAACTGGCGGTGAAAAGGTAACAATTTACAAAAAAGTTTTATTAGTTAACGTTAGTTAATTACTTTAGTTAACAATAACTAAGAATGAACAATACTTCTACAGTATTTATCAATCTTAGTTACTGTTATTTTCAACATTTACTAATACATTGTTCAAATAAAATGTTATTAATGCAATGTGAACTAATATAAACAATGAACAGCTGTATTTTTATTAACTAACACTAACAAAGTAATAAATGCTAAAAAATGCAGTAGCAAGTGTATTGCTTGTTAGTTCATGTTAGTAAATAATAAATTCACTAATGTTAGCAATAAGACCTTTTGACAATGTGAAGTGTTCCCAGATAATTGTTTTATGAAGGCTCTGACTCCCTCTGCTGTTGAAACATTGTAAAGCAGATAATTAATCGAGACTTTCACTGTGTAATGTCTACATAGGATATTTTCACAGTTTAATTTACACCACATCAAAGTTTATTTAATGAAGTAAGTGGTCACATACCTAATTCCAATATAGTGTTCATGCATTAGGATAATCACTTCATAATCAATTCACTTGATATTACACACTCTCACAGGACATATTTATGGCACCAAAATAAATTATAATAAATACATTTCTTACACAACAATAAATTACACATTTTTATACAAAACATAAATGAACTAACAATACAACAAAGCATGAAAAAAAATATTGCTCAGTGTTCGGATTTCTTTTCTTTGATTTGATAGGGCCACTGTGCTTATCTATTCCCTTTTAATGTATTATATGAACATATGGCTTCCTTTTATACTTTATGATACATATACTTATAGATATGTAGTGAATTCATTATAATGATGACATTCATAGAATACATTAAGCCATTATACATTAATCTTGGCACTTTTTTAAATAAATAAACACTGTTTTGCGACAGAGAAAGGTTGGCCTTTGCATTATACCACTTGGTCAGAACACTGTTTGACACACTGAGCAACACAATAAAGAACTTTCACACTATAGTGCAGCGACGATATTCATACAATATTTTCTTTGCTACTCGCAAAACTTTCACAATAAATAAATACCAAGAGCAGCAATGAAAAACAACTATGTAATCCGTCAGTGTAGACTTGGTGTACTTGATCAGAGAGATTGAGTGACATCTTAAAAGTGTAGAAGAATGATTCATAGCTGATTGAAAGACAAAGTGAATGAACAAGGAAAAAGCAATACTAATGTTTGGAGTCTCGGGGATAAAACTCAGCCAGAGTGCTCTGAGGAATCCTCTTCAGCATCTCTTTGGGGAAGATTCTCAAGAGCTGCCAGCCAATGTCCAATGTTTCGAACACCGTTCGATTCTCATATGCACCTGTGATACAAAACATGTTCGGTTCATCCTGAAGTAATAAATAGTACAGCCCATCGCCATTCACAGAATTGAATTACATTTGATAAAAAGGAAAAATAAATGTCCTTTCACACCAAACTTGAATAATGTGAAAAAACAAACAATGCATTGCTTAAAAGCTATTCACACCGGGGTATATACAAACTAAAGTTTGTATTTCTGTGTACGGTGCTGAAAGAGCATTGACAAAATCGGGTCATGTGACCATTGCAGGTACACATATCAGTACATCTCAACTTGCCAATAAGCATTAAAAAAATAATTAAAAGATTGAAAGACAGAAAATGCAAGCATTTGGTATAGTATTCATACTTTGCAGTCACGTGGATACCTAGCGGGCAACAAACTCCGACAAAATGGCGACAAACAGTGGCCAACCAGGGGAATTGCAGCCTTGCAAATTTCCAATAATACAATCAACTATTTAGACCATATGTCACCGAATGTTAAAATTAGATATCAAGAAAAGATGAATATACTCGGAGCGTGTGATCCAAACACAGCACCCGCTGATGTTTTCATTGCTTTGAAGCCGGTAAAGTCTCTACCAGACTTGGAGTTTGGAGATATTTAACGTTACATATATCTTATAGAGATCAGTCACCTTACACCACACAAAAAATGAAAGCCTACAAAAGTACAGATAGCTATATTTTTTTCAAGAATGGATGGGTTAACAATGCTGTCGTATGGGAGGCGAAAAACTTCTATCTTCATAGTCAAAGCAGAGGTCTGTTTGCAGCTACAGTATAAAGTTACACAAAGTGACAACATGTGATGAAGTCTTCATCTGAATAGAAGTAGTACAAAATAAAAACGTAAGCAAACTGTATCATATATGGCTAGCAGGATGTCAAACATTGTAATTGTATTGTTATACAGAAATATATAAGCCATTTTTATAAATGTCTTAAGCCTTGTATGTTTTAAATACGTTTTATTAATAAAGGCATAAAACCAGTTTATTTATAGTGCACTGATAGTAGTTTCATATAATTAGTTCATTAATTAAACTAATAAAAAGACAAAAAGAGTTTGAGATATGTTTGGTAATTTTACCTGAATTAATTTAAAGTTAATTTGCTATATTTCAGATCAATATATTTGTTTTCCTTCATTTTAATTAACCCTAACTGTATTCTCATCAGAATTATCAATAATTCCATATAAAATAATACTACAAACACTTGAAAATAAACAGATTAGTGCTCTGTTTTGAGGACAAGAAATGAAAACCAATGTAACTCTGTAACGGCCACTTAGTGTTCAGTAGTGTTCATGACATGTTGATATGCCTTTAAGATGACTTCTTCTATGGCGTTCGTTATTGTATGCGTGATGTTGTTATGTGAGCGCGCACACGCTCAGTGAGAGTGAGAATGCAATGCTTGCGCAAAGAGGAAGATGACGATCTATCGCGGGCTGTTTTATAATGCGTTTACTCCCACTTTGATTTGTAGCGTTTTACAGAGTGTTTTCTTCAACCTGTTAACAACCGCGCTTTCGACATGTATGTGAACAGTGTGCTTAACTGAAAGAAAGCAACTATAAAAGGACTCGTGGAACTACCTGTTCGTTTGCACTGTCTTTCCTATTCTTCATCTGGGCAGACGTTACAACACACGGACTGTTTCAAACAGGGGTTGGATACATATGTTTTGCTCTTAAAACTGTTTTAATACACGTATAGGCCTAAACAAATATAAGTAAACACTCTGCAGACTGAACGTTGTCCTGTATGAACAAAATGACGGTTGTTTTTATGTCTCCACTGTTCGATCGCGCCCTTGTCTCTGCGCACCTAGCCCCCCCTCCACCCCCAAATAAAAAACTCTCCGGTTCTACGTGATTCACGTAAATGACCCAATTGACCAAGAAACGGCGATTTCGCTGAAAAGCGACAAGTTTGCAGGTATGTAATTCAAGCTTCGCCTTTCGCGTTTACGTTTGAGTTAACACTCATGGACGAGGTCGAACTGGAAGCCATGTTAATCTTGGACAGCATTGGCCACCGTAGGAGTTAAAACGAAATTGAGAGGAACAGAAACTAATATTCACTGGATGGTCATGTACCTTTTCACAAAAAATCACACAGTGTAGCTTTAAGATTACACGATTGACATTAGTGCATCCAATCGCACAACAACTATGTGGCATGTAGTTTACACCTAAAAACACCAATATTAAAACTGGCGACATTCTGGCAAAATCCTTGATTAGTTTACTTCGTTGCTAGAAAACAACATTCTCTTGCCCGCCAGCCAGTACTTATGAAGTCACGTGTAAAGTATGAATTTCAAGTATTTGGTTTGAAAGGGCCTTAAAGAAATAGTTCCCCCAAAAATAAAAATTCTGTAATCATTCACTCATCCTCAAGTTTGTTCTGATGAATACTAAATAAGTTACTTTAAAGAATGTGGGAAACGAAACAGTTGCTTGTCCCTATTGACTTCCATTGCATAATAAAAAAATACTCTGGAAGTCAATGGGGACCAAAAACGGTTCTTCAAAATATTTTCTTCTGTATTCAAAAGAACATAGAAACTCAAACAGGTTTAGAACAATCAGAGTGTGAGTAAATTATGATAGAATTTTCGTTTTTAGGTGAACTATCCCTTTAAGATCCTCCTGTTGTTACTTACCCTGTGCAATAAAGTTCTTCTCAAATTTCTGTAAGAACTCTAAGTACAACAAGTCATCCGATGTCAGTGCTTCTTCACCAACCACGGCCTTCATTGCCTGCACATCTTTCCCTATGGCATAGCAAGCATACTGCAAAAGAGGAGATGCTCTGTCACAGACAAGTCAAAAGTCCATACACAATTAACTTAAAACATTAGATAAATAAAATAAACATTTGCATGAAAGAGACCAAGTGCTTTGGTCATAATACAAGTGTTGTTCTTTCTTTGTATTTTCTTTACAATTTACAATACCATCCAAATGTTTGGGATAGAACGTTTATATATATATTTTTTGAAATTATTTTCATTTATTTATTTAGCAAGGATGCTATAAACTGTTTCTTTAAAGGATGCACAAAAAACATTTCTATTTCAAATAATCTTGTTCTTTTCAAACATTCTATTCATCAAAGGATCCTTTTTAACATTGATAATAATAATACATTGAGCATTAGATCAGCACATTGGAATGATTTCTAAAGGACCATGTGACACTAGTCTGGAGTAATGATGCTGTAAATTCAGCTTTGTCATCACATAAACTAATTACTATAATTTATAATATTAAAATAGAAAACATAATTGTATGCATAATATTTCACAATTTGATTGTTATTACTGTATTTTTCATCAAATAAATGACACTTCTTTCAAAAAAATACTACAAACCCCAAACTTCTGAACAGTAATGTATGTTCATCCATACTTACCAACTGATTAGAAACATCTGAGTGGTCTTTGCGTGTCATTCCCTCGCCGATGGCTGATTTCATCAATCGAGACAAAGAAGGTAGTACATTGATAGGAGGATAGATCTGCATAGAAATATCAATAGTTGGTGTAAAACAGCAGATGAGATTTATTAAAGTGTTAGTTCACTCAAAAATATCTGTCATCGTTTACTTAAAGGGATAGTTCACTTTGAAATGAATTTTTCGTATGTTTTAGCTTAGCTCAAGTGCATCGAAGATGTAGGTGTCTTTGTTTCCACAGTAGTTTCAATTTGAATATTTTTAGGTCAAACCGTTCTTGTCTGTCAGTCATATAATGGAGGTTTATGGGGTCCACCTCAAAGAGCACGCACAGAGAAGTCCAAATTAAACATGATTTAATAACTCGTAAATGTAAGTACACATTGATGGCCTAAGCACATGAAACGAGCAGTTTGTGTGAGAAAACAAACAGTATTAATATCGTTTTTAACTTTTGTTACCACAGCCAAAAAGCGCCCACGCCCTCAGATCACTATATCAAAAACAATATAAATACTAAGTTCTCATATTTTAATAAAAACATCTTCATTTGTGTTACAAAGATGAATGGGTTTGGAACAACACGAGGTGAGTAAATGATTATTTTTGGGTGAACTATCCCTTTAATGAAGTATTCAACTAATGTTCACACTGTATGCTTGTTTCCATCACTTGCCTGTCTGTTATGAAGCTGTCTGTCCACATAAATTTCGACCCTCAGTAATGTAGCCAGTTAAATCCGGAATAGGATGGGTAATATCTGCAGATAATAGTAAGCAAACAATTAAAGCAGTAAGCAAACCATTTATGACAATATAAAGATTAAAAGATGAGTAGGTAGATGTTTGCTGACCATCGTTGGGCATAGTGAGGATTGGGATTTGGGTGATGGAGCCATTGCGTCCTTCCACACGTCCAGCCCTCTCGTATATCGTGGCCAGATCGGTGTACATGTAACCTGGGAAACCACGTCGACCAGGAACCTCTTCTCTAGCCGCAGAGACCTTCAAGACGATGATGAAGTAATAATGTTATATAATGCTATATAATGCATAGCAATGAGTAATACATTTAGAATTAATCTTAACGGCTGTCAGTATAAATTCACATATTATATCGTACCTCTCGTAAAGCCTCGGCATAAGAGCTCATGTCAGTCAATATGACCAGCACGTGTTTCTCACACTGGTAAGCCAGAAACTCAGCTGCCGTAAGTGCAAGCCGAGGGGTGATGATACGTTCAATCCTGCAACAGGTATATCAAACTTTTAGGTCCAAGTTGCTCCAAAAAATTAATTATATATATATATATATATATATATATATATATATATATATATATATATATATATATATATATATATATACATATATATATACATATACATACATACATAGGTATATATAAGTCTTATCATGTACTCACATTCATGTTGTTCCAAACCTGCATGACATTTTTAAGAATTGTACTAATTACTCTTCTGGAAATTAATTTAGTTTTAGTCTACTTGGAATCATTTAGAACACAAGTAAGACATGAGGGTGAGTAAATGATGACCGAATTTCATTTTTGGGTTAACTATCCCTTTACTTTCAAGAATATTTGAGAGAATACTGACGTGGGATCATTGGCCAAATTTAAAAAGAGGCACACGTTGTCCATGGACCCGTTCTCTTCAAAATCGGACTTAAAAAATCTTGCAGTCTCCATGTTGACCTAAAGATAAAACTTATGTCATGAAGATATCCCACTGATATGGATGCATTTATTTAGATTAAAAACTTTTAATTATGGCTGTCAAACGATTAATCGCATTCAAATAAAAGTTTGTGTTTACATAATATATGTGGGTGCACTGTGTATAATTATTTTGTATATATATATATATATATATATATATATATATATATTTACACACACATGCATGTATATTTAAGAAAAATTTTTTTATTTATATATAAAATATTTTTATTTATAAATCATAAATTATACATAAATCTATACACACTATATACATGAAAATATTTGTTAAATATATACACATAGTATGTGTGTGTATTTATATATATAAATAATTATACACAGTGCACCCACATATATTATGTAAACACAAACTTTTATTTTGGATGCGATTAATCGCATTCAAACGATTAATTGCATTCAAAATAAAAGTTTGTGATTACATAATATATGTGGGTGCACTGTGTATAATTATTTTGTATATATATATATATATATATATATATATATATATATATATATATATATATATATATATATATATACACACACATGCATGTATATTTAAGAAAAAAATATTATTTATATATAAAATATTATTTATAAATCATATAAATTATACATAAATCTATAGACAGTATATACATTAAAATATTTCTTAAATATATACACAAGTATGTGTGTGTATTTATATAATAAAATAATTATACACAGTGCACCCACATATTTTATGTAAACACAAACTTTTATTTTGGACTGCGATTAATCGCGACTTAATCGTTTGACAGCCCTACTTTTAATCCGAAGTGCTCCTCACCCCCATGGCAGCAAACACAATGGCAAAGTTATCCTCACTGTAATCCATCACATCTTTGGATTTCTCCACCAATCCCGCCTGACGACAGATCTGTGCTGCAATCTGAAAAAAAAAAAAGTACATTTGAAATAGAAATCTTTTGTAACATTATAAATGCATTTAAGGTCATTTTAAGATATATTTAATGCATCGTTGCTGTATGAAATAATACATTTCTTTCATGATGCCCCCAAAAAGGATGGACTGACAGCGGGCCCACCTCATTGTGGGGTAGACCAGCCGCTGAGAAATGGGAATTTTTTGTCCTCTGGCAATACTGTTCATTCCATCAATGGCAGAGATGCCGGTCTGGATCATTTCCTCAGGATAAATACGACACTGAGGATTAATCGGCTGACCTGCAGGAAGCAGGAGGGAATTTGAAGGTACATATTTCATCTTTATAAAAAAAAACCACTGATTACAATTTAGCAGCTTATTAAATGTACCCATGATGTCTAAGTAGTCCTCCGCCAACACTGTAGGCCCTCGATCAATCGGCTTTCCTGATCCATTGAACACACGACCTGTAACAGACTTCAAGTTTAACCAAATGTACATAATAATAAAAAAAAAACATCACATGGCTTCAGAATGCCTCTTTTTTATCATTACCCAGCATATCCTCGGACACAGGTGTGCGCAAAATGTCCCCTGTAAATTCACATGTGGTTTTTTTGGCATCAATTCCAGATGTTCCCTCAAACACCTAAAAATGAAATCATGAGATGCTACAAATCAGATTCCAAAATGGTGGGAAAAAGTACAAATAAGTCTATTTCAGAAGGTGTTATTCCCTGACCTGAACCACAGCTTTGGAGCCTGTGACCTCCAGCACTTGTCCGCTCCTCTTGGTGCCATCAGGGAGCGTCAGATGGACGATCTCAGCATACCTGGGGAACTGTACCAGCCAGGTAACCAGTTAACATTGCATCAAAAACATCAATGTGATCCAGTACTTTCCAAACACATTAGCTGATGTTTGCAGAAATCCAATACCTTCACTTGATCCAAAATCACCAGGGGTCCATTAACACCAGCCACGGTTTTATACGCTGAACACACAATAAACATGAATGTCACAACACAAGAGTGTTTTCATAGCCTAGATCAAATCACAAACACATCTAAGGTACACAAATTTAGCATAAGGGTTTTCTCTTAATTACATGAAGAGTATCGGACAGCACTGCATTAAGGAAAACAAATACAGTAGAAAATTAAAAAAATCACCTGATAAAATATGACATCATGCTAAGGTCAAAGTGTCTTAAAAAAAATGAGAGTGTCATTAATTTATATGAAAACATGAAAAACAGATATAAATAACAAACATAACAGATACTCAGAATGAGAAAATAAAAGGGTATGATGCCTTAGAAATGTGTTAAATAATTATATATTTTCTTTTAACTAAAACAACTTAAACTTAAATAAGTCGTTTTTTAAAGCTCCTTGCATATTTCTATTTCTATGTTTTAGTACTTATTTAGCTTATTTAAATAATAAAAAAAATGATTAGGCTAGTAACCAGTAGAAGTGTATGAAATTGAAATTGAAATACAATGAAATTGACAAAAAACTATAAAAAAATATTTGTAATCACCACTAGTGACTAAGTGGTGACTTCACTAGTGATGACTACAGTAAAAAATAAAACACATCACTTGATAAAATATGACATCACGCTATGGTCAAAGTGTCTTAAAGAAAATATTTTAAAAAACAAATGAGAGTGTTTCATTAATTTATATAAAAAACATAAATAACAGATATAAATAAACAAAAATAAATTCAGATACTCAGATATTTATTAATAGACTAAATCATACAGCGAAAGCATGCACTGCACTCTAAATGCACAAGCACACTACAGTAGTCTAACCCACTGAGACTACATCACGTACTGTTAGTGTATGTGTGCACACTCTAGGTGTGTTTTTGAAAAGTGAGGGACATAATGTCAGATCACACATCATTAAAACAACACTTGCGATATTATCGTAGACGGTATATAATGCACACATTAGTAGGGGTTGAACAGAATAGTCGACTTCAAATTGTTTGCCTTGATACTTTAAGCTTGACGTTCGACTAGTCGCTCATCATTCTTGGCCTACAGAGGGCGCAACAGGATAATTTACGCTCTGTTCCAGTTAAAATTACAAATAAATGCATACTCAGAGAGCACACCAGAAGATATATTTGATTATACCATCTGGATATACCATCTGGATACTCAAAATTGATCGTATGAACCCACTACGTTCTGTCCACATGCTCTGATAATAACAGCTTTGTATGAACTATACATTATTTGGATAAATAAAAAAAATAAAAATGGTAAAAAAAAATCTAAATTTTGTTGCATAGAACTGAAAAGAATGAATACATGGGTATATATATATATATATATATGTGTGTGTGTGTGTGTGTGTGTGTATATATATATATATATATATATATATATATATATATATATATATATATATATATATATATATATATATATATATATATATACATTAATATATTTACAGTCAAATTTTAGAGTTACTTTCAATAGTGGTTATTTTGTTTTATTGTCTTGTAGTTCATAAAATCAGTTTTTGGCCAAGTGTATCCAGAATTTTGAGTTTCTACCCAGAGTTTTCATTTCAGAGCATTTCCTACGATTACCTATTTTATTCTGTTTATGTCACTTTCAGTGTAAGCCTATTTTTTATTTGTTATTGTACATAATATATATATATATATATATATAATATATAATGAAAATATTCCCATATGATTTAATTTATTGATGTTAAAAAATAGTATTTCTAAAATTACTCATTTAAAATATATAATATTATAAAACTGAAATATAATTTTCCTTTTTTGGTTAACCTATTCGGTAGGTAAAAGTTGTTATCTATATGTTATTCTGGAAGTAATGAAAAAAGAACAAGTAACTAAAATAAATACTATAGGAATAGTAAATGCTGAAACGGCTTGCCAATCCATCACGATGCATATCCTACACGCATCAAACCTAAATCCTGCATCATGCTGATTTATTGACATCTAATGTGACGAAAATCCAACCAATAATTCATTTGTTTTAGATCATGCAATTAGAGGTAAACAATATGCATGAACAGGGAATCTATAGGCTACCCTCTATTTAGCTAACTGACCCAAGATTATTTAACGTTAGCTGCTACCTGACGGCACAACGTTGACATAAATGTACAACATCAGAAATGTTAACATAAGTCTACACAGTTGAAAATAGCATAATGATTAGCAGATTCAGTGTAAGTTAATACAAAATATGTCATTCATTCGTTGCGCCATAACGTTACACTGTATCGCTCTAGTGGGGTTCTGTTTGTAAGGGCCCTTCATAGTCAGCACTGGACACTCACTCAATCTCGGCTGAGAAATGTAGTCACGAGTCACGGCAAGGACATTTTCCCGAACGGTGACGTGTTTGGTCCCGGTAACCGCAGATGATATTTCGCTGACAGCTCCGCTCACCATTCCCCTAAGAGCCTTCATGATGACTATACTCAAAAATCGACTACAGGCTCTGAAGCTAATCGTGACAACACAGCTGCACATGCGCAATAGTGTTGGTGTTTTCTCCCTCTCCCCTTTTCAAAATCGACGCAGTGGACGACGACGCCTTCTAGAGGTGAATGAGTGGTTGACACGATAGATACTCATGATGTAAAAAATGGGGAACAACAGGACTGTAAAATAAATATCAGTAACATAATTATTTAGAACGAATAAGTAGAGACGAAGTAAAACAAACATTTTTTTATCAAATTTAAAAAACACTTAAAACTAAAGAAAATTGTCTAAACGTCAAATTCACATTTTTGTTTGTTTTATTTTACATTTTAATTAATTTTAATGATTTTTGTCATTAACATCAACTTCCAAATCTCATATAAAACCATGAATTTATTTAAAAAAAAATAACAGGAAAAAAACATTATCTTGTTGACTAAAAAAAACGCAATACTGGATGCCTCACAAAAAAATGAGATCTGGTTTTGCATTATTGATCAGAGGGATAATGTCTCCTTCTCTCATATTAAACTTTTATTACACTAACTGTTACACAATTACAAGAACCATTCTGGTTCCATATTGTTGTGAAGTTGTGAAGTGATAAATTAGTTTGTTTCCTCATTGGCTTGACATAAACATCATAATAAGGTAGCCTAAGCAACAGGACGGACCGTTAAGCGCTTTCACCGGAAAAGAGTTTACCCTGCTTCCGGTATCGGTCGCCATCTTGTGAAATAGGCCGCATTAGCCTTCAATGCTGAGGAAGACTCAGTGTTTTCCTAGGTAATTAGCCTTCTTACCGACTTACCGGGGGATGCAATTGGGCTAGTTTTTATTAGCAATTAAGCGGGATTTGTTGTGCAGACCTGGAAACCCTGACTCTAGCCTATAAGCCTCAAAAGAACTGGACTAGGAAGAACAAGGCCTCACTAGAATGCAGCTTTCCAATTGAGAAGCACCCTTTAAGGAGGAGTAAACACCCAACAACGGTGCCTGTGATGACCCCCACTCTGTTAGGAGCTGTGAAAGATTACGATTATTAAGGCTGACCATAATGAATAATCAGTTAAAAATCACTGGAGTGTGTCTATGTGATTCACATACGCTTCACAGCTTGAAGGTTAAAACAGTGTTTGAAATAAATATATTATATAAGCCTCATCACTTCACTTCTGCATAAAAAAAAACTTCTGCACACTTTTAAAAATAAAGGGTCAAAAAGGGTATTTTTTTCCACAACAATGCAATAGAAGAACCAATATTGACTTCCTTAAGAACCTGTTTGTGATCAGATTCTTAAAATAACAATTTTCTTATCCAATTAATATTTTAATCCAAAAAAACAACAAACAGAAAAAAACACTAATGAAAAAGCAGCATTTCATTCCAATACATTACCACCAGAGGTAGCACTAACTCTGAATGGCGTCTCTGAGGAATGGGACCTCCACTCTCTCTCCTCCATGAATACAGCAGAGGAGCAGAACCTTGATCCGATCTGCAGCCGGAGAGATGCTGTCTCACCCACAGCTTCACCAGCGGTTTATGTTTTAATTATAACTGACCATAGAATGATTTTTTTTTCCTATGTGACAGAAATTGGCATAATGATATGTCACAGTCACACCTCACATCACATATGATTATACAACTATATATTAGCTATATAATGACTACAACGTAACCTTACATCTTTGTGGTAGCTGTAGCCGCTTATTTAGCAACTTGTTATCAACCTAGCACACAATGGTTCCTAGGGAATCTGATGGACTGAAATGCAATTTTAGAACTACAAACTGACTGTAAATATAGAATGTGGTCAACAAACTACAAAGACCATTTTCTTTGAACTATGATAGGCTATATTAAAGCTTTAAACCTAATTGAAAATGAAATTGGTTATGAGAATTACTGCTTTTAATTATTCTGTTCTTTCTAGGTCATTCAGATTTTTTTCTTTGTCATTTAAAGTCTAAGGATGATTATTTTCAATTAGCCTGTAATTCCAAAATCCTGGTTTCATACTGAAGTTCCATCCTGGTGCTCCCTCATAAATGATTCATATGGGGCTCATGCAATGAAACTCTCCAACTGACTATTATCTGGATTTTGTCCAGATGCTTGTGAATAAATCCCATCATACATCCATGACTTGGATGAAGGAAAACTTTCAGGCCTAATTGAAGAACTTTAGCAGGGTTGTGAGCAGAATGCCATATTATCTGTAGCTACAAATTGTGCTGGAAATCAAGTTTGAACGTTTTGTAAAGAAACTTACTTGCTTTGAGAAACACGACAAGCACAGTCAATATCACAAATGAGGACAACAGGGACAAACTTCTTTGTCTAACACAAGGCCATTTTAGACATCTATGAGAGATAAAAGTAAAAAGAGATTTAAAGCTAGAGGAGAGGAGCATAACTGAAAGAGATATGAGGAAGATAATGAGCATGGCTTGCTGGGTACCATATTTTAATCTTTCAGCAGTACCTTGTGTTGCAGCAGCAGTTTTGTACATTCAGGTTTGGACACGCTTTTTTGAGCCACTTCCTCCCATTCAGCTGAGTTAAGTTAAGACACATGCTTAAGCCTAGAAATTAAAAGAGACTGCAAAAAGGAATGTCTCGGTTACATGGTAACCCTCGTTTCCTGAGACGTAGGTCATGACTGACCAATAGGAATCTCGCTGGAGAGGCTACTTTAAGTGAAACTAAAACAAAAATGATTGCACTTAAGTTTTGCTGAGGAGCCAACCTGACAAGCTGGCCACCCCATGTGGTGATGGGACCTATGTCTCCGTTCCCTCTCTCAGGAAATGAGGGTTACCATATGTAACCGAGACGTTCCCTGTCGGTCAGTCACTCCAACGTATTGTATATTTGATAACACTGGGAAAGCATGCCCTTTCTATTTAGGAAGGAGAACACTGGGGAAGCCAGTTCTTCAAAGAGATGTGGAAGTACATATGGACTAAAACAAGACATGAAAGTACACATCCTTCAGGTCAATCGCTGCAAACCAATCTCGGGGACAGATGCATTCGAAAATGCGTTTCTTCATGAGCATTGTGAACGGTAGCTTGTCGAGGCTCTGATTCAAAACTTGCAGGTCCAAGATTGTTCGTAACCCACCACCTTTCTTAGGTACAATGAAGTAGGGACTGTATTGTCCTGACTATCGGCAGGAGGGACTGGTTATATCGTGTTCAGTAGGACTGCGATCTCTACACGCAAGACACGGGTATTGGCTGCAGTGTAGTGGAGTGGATGGCCCGAAACTTGGGGGATGCCAGGCGAACTGAATTGCATAGCCAAGCCTGATGGTCCAAATGAGTCAGTACGACGGACTGGGGAGCGCTAACCAGGCTCTCAGAGACCATGCAAGCGGGACCAAAGGTACCTGGAGTGGGGCAGCAAGGTGGAACACAGGGACATGGCTCGGGAGGCTCTCTTGGAGGCGGCCCGTACCGGGGTCTGTGTGTGCTGTGCAGTACTTACCTGGTTCCATGGGACAGGAGGCAAAAGAGTAGGCGGATTGGAGGGGTGAGGATTCTGTCCCCCCTCTGCTCTCCAGGTCCTCTTCGGACCCATAGATTGTAGAAACTGCTATTTTATTGAAAATTTGGGTACCGCTGGTTTAAAGGCCAGCAGCAGAACAAAAAGAAATTGAAACATAGGAGTCTCCACCCGGCCCTCTCCCAGGGAATGGAGCAATGCAGTCATCATCTCCTTGAGAGCAGTTGCCCATGCTAGGGCAGCTTGCACCTGGCTTTGCCGCCCTTCTTGGCGGGGATCTGGACGGGTGGGGTGGCCTGCCTCCGGTTTGTTCCATGGCGCCGTTTAGGTGGCGGCTGCTGCTGCGGCGCAGGAGCAGGGGCTGAAGCAGGGGCAAGTCGCCCTCTGCAATGAGCAAACTGAGGAGCCGCAAGTGGTGGGGTGGAGGCAGCAGCTGACCGCCGCAACAGAATCTGTCTGGTGGCCTCAGTCTGCTTCTGTACAGCCGAGAACTGCTGTGCGAAGTTCTCGAGCCGCGCTCGCCGAAGAGGCTGGTCTGGGACACGGGGGAGTTAAGAGACCTGAGCTTGTCGGTCTCCCGCATGTCAGCCAGACACAGCCAAAGATGGCGTTCCTGGACCACTAGCGTGAACATAGCACGACCCACTGACCGTGTGGTCCATCGTGATGCAAAGTTCCTAGAGAACTTGTGGAACATGACCACCCTCATGCAGGACCTTCAGTGCTTTGGCCTGATGGACCTGCAGCAACGCCATAGCGTGCATGGCAGAGGCAGTTTTCCCACAGGCCTTGTAAGCCTTGCCGGTTAGATCCGACGAGTACTTACAGGCCAGGGTATTTCAGTAACATAATTATTTAGAACGAATAAGTAGAGACATAACAATAGCAAAACAAACATTGTTTCCCAAATTAAAAAAAAACACTTAAAAATAGATAGAATTTAGTCTAAATATCAAATTCACTATATTTTTTCTCTTTTACATTTAATTGTTTTTATTTTAACTACTCCGACTACTGTGTCCTAGTAAGGCGGCATACTGTACCTTGCTGCTTCATCAGCCATGTGCACGAAACTGTCTCATTCTAGAGTTTAATGCTGAGGAGGACTGAGGAGGTGTTTTTCTAGGTAATAAGTCTACTTACCGGGGGAGCGCAATTGGGCTAGTTTTTATTAGCAATTAGACAGGCTTTGTTGTGCAGACCTGGAAACCCTGACTCTAGCCTACAAGCCTCAAAAGAACAAAAGTGACTGGCGAGATGGCGTTTTTATTACTCAACAGGCGAGTAAGGTATTTTATTGAACAGAAAAAAAACCCATTTGTAGCTCTTTAACAGAGTTCATTGTAAAGCATTTTCTATTGTGAAAGGTCATATTCACTCAAAGCACAACCAAAACACAAAATCCTTCGTGCCACAAAATCCATTTTGTTTTTTAATCACTACAGAGCAAAAAGTTACATATTGTACCTTTAACTGTATACCAATGGCAATCTACAGTATAATACAAGTATGACTCCTCATACAGCATAGCCAAATCTGCTGTCATACTTTGCAGTGCTGTTACTGGTGTTAGAGGGTGGATGCTCAGTTTCAGTTTGGCCCACCTGGCTGTAGGCCACACCTGAACGGAAGCTGGAGATTCGGCTGGTAGGACGGCTCTCAGGCGCAGGAGCATTCCTCTCTTTAAAAACAGACAGAATGTCTTGTTATCATCATCAACTTCACATGATTATTGGAAATCGGTGGGATTCATGGAGGAAAATGGAGGGGTCATCACCTAATCTCATTGGAGAGATCTTTCTCCTGTCGATTCCTGTTACATCTGAAGACGAGGAGCCATATAATGAGCAGGCCGATCATGATGAGGAGTAAACACCCAACAACGGTGCCTGTGATGACCCCCGCTCTGTTAGGAGCTGTGAAAGATTAACGATTATTAAGGCTGACCATTAGAAATAATCAGTTAGCATCAAATCACTGGAGTGTGTCTATGCGCTTCACATACGCTTCACAGCTTGAAGTTTAAGCCCGACAGCTCTCTTTCCCAACAGAATTGGAAACTTCGCAGGAATAGACACCGGAGTGGCTTAAGGAGTGGTTACTTATTAGAAGCTCTCCTGTGAGGGAGTCTAATGTATAGAGAAAAAAACATGCATTAAATCCCAATAATTAAATTATTTTCCTCCTGTATGTTAATATAAATGTGTACAAATCCTCCACAGAAATTAATTGACAATACATAATAAAAATAATGACAATTAAACTTTCTTTCTAACTACATTCCTGTAATGCTCTATATGGATTTTATTAATAAATAAAAATAACAGTTAGTTTTTCTCAGTTATGAGTTGCTTTTATTACCAATTGATTTACTTAAAACAGTTTGAAATAAATATATTACATAAGCCTCATTACTTCACTTTTGCATAAAAAATGTTCTGCACACTTTTAAAAATAAAGGGTTAAAAAGGGTATTTTTCCACAACAATGCAATAGAAGAACCAATTTTGAACGTCCTTAAAGGACAAGTTCGGATTTTACAATTAAAGCCCTGTGTTAAGATTGTTTCTGATGAAATAGAATGGTTAAGATTGTTTTTTTAGACAGATGCTGCTGTCCCGAGAATTTTCAGTTTCTGTGGTTGCACCCCCCACCCCCAACTTCATAATGGTTGCATAGATGCACAGGAACAATCCTTAATAAAACGCATAAAACTTTAGTTTACAAAGACGTGAAACTCACCGAGTGGTCTGGGGTGTTCACTGATATGTTCACACAAACATTGCTGCAAAAGATGCTTTCCAACAGGTTTTATTGTTGTTTTTGTACAACTCCATTGACTTGTATTGTATGTTCTGTGATGTACGGTATTACTCCGCACTGGAAACGGAAATGGGGTTGTTTGTATTCTTTCTGTAGTCTTATGCAGTCGCGGTATCGTAGGCTACACTATACAAGTGGTTTGCTTGCAATTGGCAAAGGTGCATTATCGCCACCAACTGGGCTGGAGTGTCTATTATTCAAGCTCTTAACGGAAGAATGTACGGCTGTGAGGCGTTCGTAAAAATAGGTCTACAGTTTTACAGAATGGTAAAACACCTGTTGGAAAGCATCTTTTGCAGTGATTTTTGTGTATATATATATATATATATATATATATGACGTAATTTAGCTATCAAAGGCATGGTTTGCATACTATTTTAGGGAGTCAAAACGGTTTAGAAATACTGATGGAAAAGCAGCATTTCATTACAATACATTACCACCAGAGGTAGCACTAACTCTGAATGGCGTCTTGAGGAATGGGACCTCCACTCTCTCTCCTCCATGAATACAGCAGAGGAGCAGAGCCTTGATCCGATCTGCAGCTGAGAGAGATGCTGTCTCACCCACAGCTTCACCAGCATCAATCCAACACTTAGGCATGGATGGCCTCACTACCACACAGAGAGACAAAACACTGTTATTCTCCTATACAAATTCAAGACTGTTTGAATTATTGCATTGTGCAGATCTGTAGGGAGCCAAAAGCACTGCTGAGAAATGGTGTATGGCTATTTTCCTTAAAGACTCTTCAAAGTAATCCTTTCAAAATCAAGGAAAAATCCAATTTTAAACCAAACCAGAACTGAACTTTTGTAGAAAAAAATAAACTAAAGGCCTATTTTTTAATTATTATTATTTATTTTTTTTACTATTAAATTTGATAGGCCTACATCAGGTTTTTAAGGCTCATACATTGGGCTATGAAATAAGAATATGGAGTTCATACTCAAAAAGGAAAAAACATTGTTTTATTAGAAGCCCAGACTGAGCATACATATGCAATTCGGTGCATATGCTGATATTTCTATGGCCAAAAAGTTACATGATTTATAGTGTGTAATATAAATCAATTAGATCTTTAGAACAGTACAGCAGACTATACTGTAGATAAAATGCATATAAATTTCAGTTGTCACTCCATATTTCCACAATAATGCATTATACGATTATATTTAAATAGTTTTAACATAATTTTTTATTGTGGGGGCAAAGGCATAATGCAATGCAATAAATTGATGATTAAAAGATCAGATGCCTGCATGATGCATCATATTTGATACTCGCAATTTAATGTGAATTTAATGTAAGCATAATGGATAATGGACAAAGTTGCATTAAATTGCTTCATATATTACCCCAATCCCATAAATTGTTTGTTTTTTCTCTCATAATCTTTTATCAAAATAACTTCCCCTCACTTTTGCAGCAACATCTCTTCTCTTCTTTGATGATGTGTTTACTGATGCAAGAGAGAGACGACCTGTCAATCATTTGTATAGCAAATAGCAAACTATAACCATCCAATCAATTCCACATGGACAAAATAAAGCCCCACCCTACATTTTTTTCTTGCTCAAGAAGCCATTTCAGCTCGGATATATACATCACAATAGAAAGATTATGGATGCAACTTCAGTTTAATGGCATCTTTAAAGATTCCTAATAGAAAAGCTCTGTGTATTCAAAGACTGGTAGTACATGACATTACCCATCACAATCAGAGATATTTTCCGACTGTCCACCCCAGGTGCCTTTTTAACTTTGCACTGATATGTTCCAGCATGACTGACCATCAGTGGAGTGATGGATAGAGATGCATCTCCCTGGGCAGGGTCAACAGCTGTGAAGTTCACACCTTTCATTAAAGCAGGGTCACCATGGATATATCTCCTTCCACCTGTATATGATATGATCTAATAGACAACAAATTTAAATAACATTTCAAGTTTAAAGTTGTTTTTCAACACATACGTAAATCATCAGTGAGAGTCTGGTCAAAGCAGGGGCATTATCTTTCACTGACATAAGCAGAGCCTTACGCACCATCTGGTCTTTTTTTGTGGTGTCTGGACTGACAACTGACCACTCAATGTCAAGCTCGCCGATGTCTGCTGGACTTGAGGTGTAGGTGCAGTCTAGTGTCACAGGTTCCCCTTGAGCCATCTGCATAGTCTGTGGTCCACTGGAGGTCACTTTCATCGCTACTGACACATCTGCAAAAGATTGATGTTAATCTGCTTGCAAAATTCTCTGTGATGTCATGACGTCAATGACTATGCCAACCTAGAAGGCTTATCAATATCAGCTTCTCTTCATTTCGAATAGGATTTATGAGTAAAAAAAGGCTGTTTAAGAAATGTTGTTAAATAATATTGTTATTATGAAAACCCAAATCCAACAAATTTACCTTTGGTAAATCATAATTATGAGATAAAAAGTCCTTATTATGACATACTGTAAAAGGTAGAAATTATGAGATGCTAAATCATAATTATGAGATAAATATAATAAGATTAGATACAATGTCATAATCATGACAAGTCAAACTTGCAAGATAAAATGTTATTATTATGACATAGAAGATGGAATTATGAGATAAAAAATCATAATTATGATGTAAAAAGTTGAAATGAGATACTAAGCCATAATTATGTTATGTTATTATATTAAGTCATTATCATTAAGTTAAAATTATGTCATAAACATCTTAATCCTGACAAGTCCGAATTGTAAAGATATAGTCATAATTATGAATAAAAAATCATTATTATGAGATAAAGTCAAAATAATTATATAAAAAAAGTCATGGCAAAAAAACTTTGGAATTATGGCATAAAAGTCATAATTATTACATAAAAAATCCGTTATAAGTGTACAATTTCATTAATTAAAAACTACTATTTTAATTTGACTGAAAATGCAAACTGTCATTTTAGATGACTACAAATGTTTTCAGACTGTAAATATAGAATTTGGTCAACAAACTACAAAGACACTTTTCTTTGAACTGTGATATATTAAAGCTTTGAACCTAATTGAAAATGAAATAAGTTATGAGAATTACTAGTCCTTTTAATTATTCTGTTCTTTCTAGGTCATTCAGCTTTTTTTCTTTGTCATTTAAAGTCTAAGGATGATTATTTTCAATTAGCCTGTAATTCCAAAAATCCTGGTTTCATACTGAAGTTCCATCCTGGTGCTCCCTCATAAATCATTCATATGGGCTCATACAATGAAACTCTCCAAATGACTATTATCTGGATTTTGTCCAGATGCTTGTGAATGATATCCCATCATACATCCATGACTTGGATGAAGAAAACTTTCAGGCCTAATTGAAGAACTTTAGCAGGGTTGTGAGCAGAATGCCATATTATCTGGTCTAGTTGCTACAAATTGTGCTGGAAATCATGTTTGAAAGTTTTGCAAAGAAACTTACTTGCTTTGAGAAACACAAGCACAGTCAATATCACAAATGAGGACAACAGGGACAAACTTCTTTGTCTAACACAAGGCCATTTTAGACATCTATGAGAGATAAAAGTAAAAAGAGATTTAAAGCTAGAGGAGAGGAGCATAACTGAAAGAGATATGAGGAAGATAATGAGCATGGCTTGCTGGGTACCATATTTTGAACTTTCAGCAGTACCTTGTGTTGCAGCAGCAGTTTTGTACATTCATGTTTGGACACCCTTTTTTGTGCCACTTCCTCTCATTCAGCTGAGTTAAGTTAAGACACATGCTTAAGCCTAGAAATGAAAGAGACGGCAAAAAGAAATGATATTTTACACCAGGAAATTGTCCAGTCTATGATCTATGATTAGAACCCCTTATCCGTATGTATTTTCAATGGCATATTATACACTCAGGAGAATACTTTATTACTTGCACGAAGTAAATATACATTAATGAGCACATATATATTTTTTTAAAAACTAAGTGTTTTTAGCTAAGAATAAATTAAAAGAGTTACACAGTGTAGCTTTAGCAAATGGAACCTTATGGTAAAGTGTTACTATTTTTAGTGTCACAAAATGCCTCAAAATGACTCATCCCAAAATTAGTAATTCTCACTTGTTATAAAGCAATTCAATGGTGGTCTATAATTATGATCCATATAAATAAAAAATAGGCCACAAAACCTGGAAAATATTACAACTGTCAGCAAAAAGTAAAAAATACACACCTGCTGTGACCCGAAGACATTACCAGCATTAAATGTTTCTTATTGTACTTCCCTGCTGAGAGAGAGAGAAAACAACATATTTGTTGTTTTCTTTTTGTAACACACTCCATTCTTCCTCCTACACTATTTTGAGAGCCTGTAACCTCATTGTTCACCAAAATCTATCCTGTACCATGCATTATACAACACAAGACGAAACATTTTCGCTGCTTTTATGTTGATTCAATTGGAATAACTGGTTCTTCTGCATGTTCATCTAGTAGGAAATAGGCATTGAAAACATAGATAAAATAGAATTATTTATAAGAAACTTACAGATGGAGGGCCAGTTCATCTCTGTGCTTTAGTCCTCATGCACGTCACCTTCTGAATGGCTCCACTGTGAGAAAACAAGTCACTTCTGGTATCAAGTGAAGGTGGTGCCATGGTGATGTGGTCCACGGAGACTGGTCTCAGGTGACAACTGGTTATTCCACTCAGAAAAACAAAGGACACAATAATAAGTTATTATAATGATTCAGTATACATGCAGGGCATTTTTTATTTTAGCAAAAATAAACAGTTTTTCTTTTCTTGCTATGCCTTTTCATCCGGCTATGCAGTGGAAGTCCATCTAAAGGTGATTCTTTTACAATGAACAGTGAGGCTCCACACATCTTCAAGAATATAGGCCACATACATTCATAAGAACTAGTTTCTCAGCAGCGGCGGAATTTAACTTTGCTCCGGTTCAGTAGGATTGCACGAAAAATAAACACATACTTAGTCTATCTTTCAGAATCATCCTTCCCTGTTTTAAACTTATGACAACTAATAATTACATGTTCTAAAGTTTCACTACTATTGCATTGCTCACACAACCCAGTTTCATGTTTCCCTATTATTTTAAGCGTACTGTTTGCAAAGTCAATGCAGTCCGTCTATAACTTTCTGCCAAACTCGGATCCTTTCCTGGTTTACATATGGGGATAATTATTGCTTCTTTCCACTGTTTTGGCAAATATCCCACTTCCCATACCTTATTATATAATTATAATAAAATGCATTTACTCTTATCATTTAAATGTTTAATCATACAATAACTTATTTGATCATTCCCCAGTGTTGTTTTTCCTGATTTTCGTGTAACATTATTCATCTCGCCTTTTGTAGACATCATGACAGTTTCACTGTCCCTATCATGTATTCATTCTACATTTTTTCAATATTGTATTCTCCCTTTGTGTCTTTTCCTCATTAATCATATTACCATTATGTATTCAAACAAATGTCCTTGCCAGCAACTCTGCTTTACTTTTGCTCTTTATAATTATTTTCTCTCCATCTTTCATCATACCATATTCTTTTTTTATTTCCTGACATTCTCTTAATCATACTCGATCTAATGATGTACTTCTTCCTAAAGATTCACATCTTCCCCCCAAAAAATATTTTTAACTCTCTTTATTGTTTTCCGTATACAGCCTGCTTCCTCTTATATTCAATTAAGTTCTGTAAATTATGTTTTTTTTTCTTCAGGACTTTAAGTGTCTCATTTATCTCTTTAATTGTGCTTCTTGCATCCACTAAGGAACATACCCCTTCTTGTCAATTTGCCAACATACTCCTAGCATTCCATTGAATTAACAACATTAGCCTATGAGAAGCTGAATCTTCATTTCCTTCTGGTTAAGGTCAGCATGATTTTATTCCAATGACAAATTTTGCTGCTGCCTTAACAATTATTTTAATCTTTTATGTTTTTGTTTTAGCTTGTTCTAATGACAAATGCCTAAAAGCACTATCCTATCCATTGATATTCTAACTCCTGTAGTGTGAGTCAGGCATAAGGCGGTCTATGGGAGTGTCGTAACTTAGTTTTTTAACGGTTCTGGTCTAATATCTCCCTGCAGTTACAGTCAGTGGTCCGCTTTATCAGGGCAAAGTGCGTTACAAGTAATAAAGTCGAACTTTAACCATTCTTGGCTTTGCAGTTTCTCTGCAGGATAATCGAGGTGTTATATTCGCCTGTCCAACACATTCCCTCGAGCTTTCCTCAACTCGCTGCAGGAATGAGTGAAGAACAGTTTGACGTAGTTGTCGTCGGCGCGGGCCTGTCAGGACTCAGCGCGGCTCGAAGGCTGCAAAAGAGAAACTCGCAACTCAGCGTGTTGGTTCTGGAGGCCAGAGGTGTGTCGCACGCAAGAAAACATATACTTTTATCATCGATCTTCTCTTTAGTTAACAAAACTTGCACTTGCCCACATTCATAGCTATGGAAAATATGAGGCTTTCTTATTTTCTATTGCCTGCATACAGACCGTGTCGGGGGAAGAACTGTAAGCGAAAAGCTGCCTGCAGCGAATGGCGTTGACCAGTGGGACATGGGGGACAGTGGGTGTCCAGGTAAGCTTTCGATGAGTGGTGGTGAATGATGATGATGATGATGATTCCAGATGATGAGTGTGAGTGGGGCTCACGCTCATTTCCTCACATAAAAAAAAATCGAAATTAGGCTATTACAAGTTATGCTGTATGAGATAAAAAGGAGAAAGTATGACAAAAGTAAAAATTATGACATAAAAAAATCTAAATTATAAGACAATTTCGAAATTGTCATAGGCTATGATGACAACAAGTTTTAAAAATAAATAAATAAATAATAATTACAAGATTAAAAGTCAGAATTATGAAAAAATCTAAACTTTTATGCCACAATTTTGACTTTAAGTCATAATTATGATTTTCTTCTCATGAATATGCATTAAGTGATAGTTTTACCATACTTTACTTACGCTCAAGTTGTTCAAAACCTGTATGAATTTCTTTCTTCTGCAGAACACTAAAGAGATTTGAAGAATGTCGGTAGTCCATGGAAGTTCATGGTTACCCATATTCTTTAAAAATGTTTTCTTTTGTGTTCAGCAGACGAGAGAAATTCATCAACTTGAAGTAAAACATATATATGAAAAAAATATATATATATTTTTTTTCATATATATGTTTTACTATATATATATATATATATATATATATATATATATATATATATATATATATGTATGAAGAATTGTTCATACAATAAAACAGAACAATCCCTTTAAGGCATATTTATTAGAGTTTTAAAAAAGTCACAGTTACATCACATACTTCATAATCTTTTAATCTAACAATCTAACAGTTTTGTCTTTTTATGTCATAATTTTACATTTTTACTTTTTTAATATCATTATTATCGCTATCTTGTCTTGGTATCTCATAATTCTGACTTTTTGTGTCATAATTAAGATTAACCAAAGCATGATTTTTATTTATTTTTTTGTATGTGGTGGAAATGGGCTTCAATTTTGCACCAAATAACAAGACGGCAGAAAATAAATCATTAAAAATTCAGATTTCCTAGCCTGGAATGTCAGCCGAACTTAGCCCCGCCCAACATTTGAGGATGGGAAGTTCTGTCTGGACTTGATCTGTTGAGAAGCAAGTATGCCCGAATTTTTTGGAAAAAATATGTATGGCAGTCAATGGCGAGAGACAAGTTATCTTTTTATTCCATCTGAACTGTGCCCTAAATTAGACATATGTTTGCAGTTTGTCATAAAACAGAATATTAACATTTAGTTTTATGTGAAAATCGCTCATGGAACTACATTTCCTGAGAAGCAAAACAACGAGCAAGATCTGTTGCTGTATGTGTGCAGTCTGTTACAAAACACTTTGGCATGATGGTTTAGCGCTACGATTATAACGTAAGGCTATGAGAAAAATGAGAGACATTAGTTCAGTAAAGTTAGCTTCTTTCATTGAGAGAAAATGTGTGCCTTTTTGGTTTGTAGTCTTTGTAATTACGTATTTTCACCGTCTTATACCTCAACAGTTTTACATCAAACTGTGACTTTTTTAATTTAAAAATGTATCTAATTGACAAACATCATATGTGTAATTCAAGGCACAATTCAAACGAGATCAAAATATTTATTGTCTCTCGCCACTGACTACTGGTAACGCTTCCTTTTACAGTCCAGTTACCTATGTAAATACTATGTACTTATTTTAGTAACTACAATTACTGGGTAATAACTAGTACTAACCCTGAACCTACCCCTGTTCCATGTACTTACCTTATATTAGCCAGTACTTTCTAGGTAAGTACACTGTAAGTACTGTACTGTAAAAGGAAGCGTTACCTAATATTTTCTGAAATATGGTCCCATGGTGGTCGAACCGGAAGGGGAAGGGACTTAGGCTCTCTTTATTCGTTTACAACAAAGAATGACTGCCGCTGGAGAATTTAGATGTGTAGATTCAGCCATTGTGTCCGTTAGAAGATCTAGACAGCGCATTAATTTTAAAAGAGGGACAGAGAACTGCAATTAAGGCATTTGTTCAGAACAGAAAAATTTGTTTTTGTTGTTCTTCCTATGGAATTCGGTCTATCCAGGCTACTGCTTTCCTCTACTATGCAAAGATATCCAGGTTTGGGGAATTGGGGACACTAAATTGGAGAACACTGCAAATGGGAATACAATTTTTCTCTCTAAAATCAATCTATTTATATTGATACATTTTTATGTATATTGTAATAATAAAAAATTATTGCATTTAAAAAACGTGATGCCTTTCCCAACCTGACATTCATTAAAAATCTAAAAACCTTGTCCTGAGACTACCTTTATTATAAGTTTACTCTTGCTGGAATGTATGTTTAGTGTGGTTGTATTGTGTTGTTTTCCTGTTACCCACCATACAGCATGATCATATTGGGAAGAACAGAATTTATTTTTTTAATTTAACAGGGTTAAAACAACACACATTTGTGTAATTGGACCTTTGTTTCAAAATCTCAGTTACTGACTGAGATATAGCATTGTGACAACTAGCCCCAGTCTCCCTAAAGTTTGTTTTCGAGGTGTGATAATTGGAACATCACAAAAGCTAGTTTAAGCCTACAAGAAGTAAAAGTGTGTTTTCAGAGCAAGGCATTTATTCTGGCAATCCACTACCCAAACTATTAGAAAAACACCCAGAGCTACTCTCAGAATCCACAGAGATCAATAAACAGCTGTTGCCTGGGGCTTTGAAAGCCTTCGCTTTAGACGAGGGAAAGCAGGGACTTTCATCAAGCTACACGAAAGCTGATTTGAAGCAAGTTTCTGCCTTTAGACGTCTAAATGTGTGCAGAAACATGGTTCTCGCAATTTACTTGATTTTCATTTCTTGTAGCTCACAGACGCATGTCATGGAGCTTATTCGAGAGCTTGGTGTGGAGGTCTTTCCACAATACACAGAGGGCAAGAAGGTGCATCACGTGGGCGGCCCACATGCCAAAATTTCAACCTATACTTCTAGCATCCCATCATTCTCCCCGCTGGTCCTGCTGGATTTCTCCCAGATTCTGTGGCGGGTAGGAGAAACAGCACAATCTCATATCGCAAAGTGCTGGTCTACAATAGAATAATTCTTTTGAGTAGTAGAATGTGATTAATAGCCATCATGTCATATCTTAATGGATGAATGGATTTTGGTTCCATATGGAATTTAAGATGCATGTTTTCCTAAGAGCACTAAGTGATTTATATTTTTTTTTTCCTCCATTCTCTTGATGTCATTTTTTACATCATGCTAGTTTTAAACTCAACCATGAGGATAGAAATGTGTTGCTGGTGTTAGGGCTGCATGAAATGGGTGAAAAATTGTTATTGTGATATTTGGATTTTCTGCAATATAAATTGTGATGAAAAGTATAGAAAGTTTCACTTGATGACTTGAACAGCTCTATTTGGAAAACAGGGTTTTTCCTGGGTCAAAAATTGCCTTGGTAGTGGCAGATGAACATGGTCATCCACACACACATACAGTACACAAACTGCAAGCCTAGTACTGACAATAAATCAAAACTAAAAGCCAAGAAAAAGTTTGTAGAATTAAATAATCTCATCCTATTTATTTGTAAAATAATAAATAATAATATATTTAAAATATATTTAAAAAAAGTTAGTGATAAATTGAACAACAAAGTAACGCATTATATTGAAAAAGTGGCAGGTCTATTATTTTGCATTTACACTCTAAGACTTCACCCACAAATGAAAATGATGTAATTAATGACTCACCCTCATGTCGTCCCAAGCCAGTAGGACAGTTTAAGATATTTTAGATTTAGTCTGAGAGTTTCCTGTCCCTCCATTGAAAATGTATGGTATACTGTCCTTGTCTAGAAAGGAAATAGAGACATCATCAAAGTAGTCCATGTGACATCAGTGGGTTAGTTAGAATGTTTTGAAGCATCGGAAATACATTTTGGTCCAAAAATATTATAAGCATTTTATTGTTAATGTCTTCCGAATTCGGTTGTTAAGCCGTGTTCACAAGGCCGAGTTAATATATAAATCAATAAACAAACAAACATAAGACAGTGGTGACTTGGGTCTGGTGTGTCTGTGTTTTTGGGTTCAAATAAATATGGCTGGGCAAAAAAAATGCAAGTCTTCCTCTGTGTCGATATCCTTAGACATGTTAGTGGTCGACCAATATATCACCACGGCTGATATTTTTTTCAGAATTTTTTTGACTGGCCGATGTTTTGGAAGCGGGACTTTTATTTTGACGGGTGGCACTGAGAAGAGAACGCAGCGCCTGATAAGTCATGATCATAGCCTACTTTTACAAAAAACTGCTTGCGTAATGGAGCATTTTATACATTGTCGTGTTTCTTTAGAAATAAATAATGGACAAATGGAGTCTTCAAATGCCTCAGATGTAAAGTTATTCGCAGTGAAAGTGACGCCAAATTGAATGGGAGTCAATCGAAATGCTAACTCAAGTGAAGTTCTGCTACAAGATGGCGGCACCCGTCCGGCTTCAACTTACTGTACGGTCGATGGATTACCCCCTTGGTCTTACCGTGCTAAAGAGATGACGTCACCAGCGCCACTGAACACGGCTTTACAACAGAACTGGAAGAGAATACACTGAATACAGTCGTTATTTTTGTTATTTTATTGCTTCAATAAATTCTAACTATCCCAATGATGTCACATGGACTACTTTGATGATGTCTCTTTTTCCTTTTTGGACAAGGACAGTATACCATGTATACAATACGGGCTAAGGTCTTACGGGCTTGGAACGTCATGAGAGACATTCATGACCTAATTTTAATTTTTGGGTGAACTAATCCTTTAATGCACAGATCATTTGACAAAGTATGGTTGTCAATCCAGAAACTTTGAAATTTGCAGTAAAATATGTATAATATACAGAAATTTATCGAATAACGCTGCTATTATATTCACTAAAGCTGTCAATTACAACACAAGGCACAAAAAGCTGTACTATACTGTATCTCATATTGACAGGGTGTTTACTTTGTTGGTTTTAATGAAAGGAATCACAAGCATGCAGAGCTCGCACTGAATCAAAACTCAGCCATTTTGAGTGGTGTTGAGCAGATTCTGTCTAACTTACAGGAGAACTCCGGCGCAAAATGAACCTTTGGTCTAATAATTACACATTGTTACCTAGTCAACCGTTATCTGAGATTTGTTTTCATGATTGCCGAATGTAAATAGTTTTATCTCTAAAAACAGTTTAGCCTATAATGCTAGTATAACGCTAGTATATAGGGCATAGAGTAATGACAAATAAAAATCGCTTGTTATTACCACTAACAAGGCTCAAAATAGCCCCACACTAACACGGTAGCATAATAAGGGTCCCTACATTCAGAACCGAAGCATTGAGAACTTTGTCAGTGTCCATACAGTTTAATAAGAAGATATTTTATACATGCAGTCAACTTCGCGAATACAGGAAGAAGTCATCTTTGAAAAATGGTCTCTACCAGTCGATCTACGAACGGCGATCCAAGTGCGCTGGTGAGATGTGAATAAGGTGATAAGGTGAGCGCGAACAGTAGGCTACGTGTACATACTGAAGAGAAGGAAATGGATCGTGTTTGTGTTTCTTCCGGAAACAACAGACCATATAAGATTCTGCACAGTTCAGCGCACTTGGATCGACGTTCGTAGATCGACTGGTAGAGACTATTTTTCAAAGATGGCTTCTTCCTGTTTTCGCAAAGTTCACTGTGTGTATAAAATATCTTCTTATTAAACTGTATGGAACACTGACAAAGTTCTCAATGCTTCAGTTTGAATGTAGGGACCCTATTATGCTACCGTGTTAGTGTGGGGCTATTTTGAGCCTTGTTAGTGGTAATAACAAGCGATTTTTATTTGTCATTAATCTATGCCCAATATACTAGCGTTATACTAGCATTATAGGCTAAACTGTTTTTAGAGATAAAACTATTTACATTCGGCAATCATGAAAACAAATCTCAGATAACGGTCTGACTAGGTGACAATGTGTAATTAGACCAAAGGTTCATTTTGCGCCAAATTCTCCTTTAAACACATCTGATTGGCCATTGCTTTCACACACTCAACAGATATGTCTGTGATTGGCTACAAAGCTCAGTCGCTGCAAAAACATAATGCAAATAGAAACCCATGATGCTTTTCACAGAGCGCAAACACAAACACTCAAGAAATAAAAAAATAAATGGGCTGCTGCTTTCAACGTTAAGGCTCTGTATGTTCATTTACACACATGTAGCTCACAGCGACTCACAGTAAATAAACCAAGCAGTTCTGACACTCTGAAACGCTGTATCATGTATAATTTGTAAATGGATAACGGGTAACATATATTTACTTAAATCACAGCCTGTGCGAATTGACATATCACGATACTGATATTTCAATATATTTCAATATATCGATGCAGCCCTCACTGGTATCAGTAAAAGAATGCTTTCAAGTGGATTATGTGTATATCTCCTAGATTGACTCTCTCACTAAGACCATATCAGTTGAAGACCCGATGAGTTCTCCTAATGCCGAGCTCTATGACAGCATGACGCTTCACTCCTTTTGGAAAAACATATCTGGACCACACGTAAGCATTGTGGATTTCTTTCATCATATTCAATTCATTGCATTGTACAAAACAGTCCATTTTTGCCGATACTTATCTATCTGTCCCTGTGCATAACACAGAGATAAAAGAGGAGATAGCCTTGTGCAGCCGTGTCGTGTTCGGCCTGGAACCCTCTCAGATGTCTTTCCTCTTCTTTCTGATGTACTCCGCTGCAGCAGGGGGCACTATACGCCTCCTGGAGACCACACCTGGATCGGCTCAGGAGTTCAGAGTCAAGGTGAGGGAGAGAGATAAGATGGATTAATGAAAAACAGAGACGTGACAGAGATAATTCTCACTATCTAACAGATAATTCTCAACGAAAGGAAGTGCGGTCTCTCAACCCTCAGCGTCGTTGCTCCTCTCTTTGGAAAATACATATTGATAGGCTAGAATAAAAAATGCAAGAAAGACTGGGGAACAAATAAATAGTCATTAATGTACATATACAGGGCTCTAATGAGGTCAACAATAGATTATGGATGCTATGTATATGGAGCAACAGCTAAAACACAATTATTGAAGTTGGGTAGAGTTACTTCCAAACCATTGAGGATTTTTGCTGGGGTAATGAGATCAACACCAATTAAAGGAATTCAGGTTGAATTAGGAGAGTTGCCCTCAGACCTGACAAGAAATAAACTTACACACTTACACATCATACTTACACACTGGAGTCATTTATGTGGATGTGGCATATGAAAATCATGCAAAGAGCATTATTCAGGAATGTTGGGAGTATCGTTCTTTTTAAGGCAATGGCTTTGGATGAGTAACACAAACACAAAATTAGAGGAATATAGATTAAATAATGCCTGGTTTCACCTTAGTAATATTCCTATTTTGTTATTTCCAAAAACGGAGATTGAAATATATTGGAACTAAAAAGTGAATGGGAGGAGAGTGGTAAAGGACATCTGGCAAGTCAGTACATAAGGAGCAAATATTACAGTTATTTAGATATGTATACAGTGTTATAACCAGACTACGGTTTGACCATAGAGGGTTAAATAAACATAGTTTTTAATGGGCAAATGTCAAAATGAAGAGTAGGAAATATAGGGATGAGAGGATAAGACCAAAAGGTAAGTCAGGCAGGAAGCTCCCGTCAGCAAAGCGCCTTTTCTCACTCGAGCATAAAGTGCTGGTGGCGTCCCTGCATGTCGATATAGTTTTCTCAACATAAACATGAAACAATATAAACACGATAGTTGGGTAGATTTAAATAAGAAGCGGCGTGCCTCACGGGAGCAGGGATGCTCCGAGAACGGACACTGCATTTGTGTTATAAAACACACACACACAAACAGGTCTTTTAACTTAAGCAATATTTTTAATAAGGTATAGTCTTCTCACTAACAAAGTAGGGTAGATTTAAATGCTTAAAAACTAAATTAAATGAATAAAAACGAAATTTATATAAATAAAACAAAAACAACTCATTTTAAATGTATAAAAACGAAATGTAAATAAATGAAAACGAATAACTTAGGTCTAAATATAGAAAAACGGAAATGAAAAACGAAATTGTGACGTGAGGTCCCAGTAAAATCTCAAAATCTCGCAGTAGATTAATTTAGATTGATAATAACGGATAAAAAGCATAATACATTTCGTTTCTATTATTCTATTTTCCATAATGTCAAAGCAATGCAGCTTAACCCAAAATACATACAAGCGCAGGCATGCACTTCTGTCCATACAAATTCCGCTGTTTTCTCTGCTGTTCTGCGCTATAGCCAGAGAATACTCCCATTGCAGGAACACTTTTAGTAGTCCAAGAAGAAGCAAATATATTTATAAAATAGCTATAAGGAAGTTTTATGTGAAGTATTATTTCACCAGATTTTATACTCAGTAAAACATATTCAAGCGCGAATGAGAACGTTTTGAGTGGGATGCCAGGTGTGCAAAAAAAAAAAAAAACGATTATTTGAATGTCACATTTTCAAATCAAATACCAACCCACCAAACAAATATTCGAATATTCTGGTCCAGCCCTAATGCTGACTCGTGTGTGTGTTTGCGTTCTGTACAATATCCCCCACACCATTACACCACCACCACCAGCCTGCACAGTGGTAACACGGCATGACGGGTCCATGTTCTCATTCTGTTTTCGCCAAATTATGACTCTACCATCTGAATGTCTCAACAAAAAAAAGGCATTTTTGCCACAAGACTGATGCATACTGGATGTTTTTCCCTTTTCACACCATTCTTTGTAAACCCTAAAAATGGCTGTGCGTGAAAATCCCAGTAACTGAGCAGATTGTGAAATACTCAGACCGGCCCGTCTGGCACCAACAACCATACAATGCTCAAAATTGCTTAAATCACCTTTCTTTCCCATTCTAACATTCAGTTTGGAGTTCAGGAGATTGTCTTGACCAGGACCACACCCTAAATGCATTAATGCAACTGCCATGTGATTGGTTGTTTTGATAATTGCATTAATGAGAAATTGAACAGGTGTTCCTAATAATCATTTAGGTGAGTGTATGTATATTAATATGAAAAAAAGTAATGATAAATAAATATCAAGTTTAAACAAACTCAAGTGGCTGAATAGTGTGAGCTAGGTTGGAACTCAGTGATAGCATCAGATTTCAGCAGTTGCTGTAGGTAAAAGGGTGAAAAACAGCTCATTTTGAAAAGCTTTTATCTCTTAGTCCTCTTTTACCTACATACTGCCAGCACTGACTGCCTTGTTTATCTCTCTACCAGATTAGGTCTGTCTTTAACCTGCGAACCATTGAGCACTGCATACGATTACCATGCGTACTGTATTCCTCATTGTGTTTTCCTCAGTTCCTCAGTCAATGCGATCTCATAGTCTCATAAAACAAAATAGACTTTTACACACCAGACCAGTCATTTCGAACATAATTTGTGGCAGAGGAGAAGCCCAGTGGAGCAACACAGACGTCTGAAACAAGGTGTTGTGTTTTTTTATGTGCATTGAGAGCAGAATCAGTGGATGACCCTTGTGTGATGCCCATCTCTCTCCACAGGGAGGCACTCAGCAGCTGTCGGAGAAGCTAGTGGAGCAGATCGGAGCAGAGCGGGTTCGGCTGGGTGCCGCTGTAACCACCATATGTCAGGTAACGACTCCATCAGCGCAAGGCTTGACGCGAAGATAATGAGCATTTCTCCACCAGCGGTGCGAGTGATAAGTTCCTCTCCTTTGAACGGATACTATTCAGATACCAAAGCATGGGTCCCGTGTGCTTTCTCTCTCTCTCTCTCTCTCTCTCTCTGTTTTGTTTTGCACTGCCTCTTCCTTTTTATTTCTGTATAATGCACTGCTGTACGCTGAAGTGCTTGTCATGACTAAAATATTTAGATAACCTAAATCAAATCCACTCCATTAGATCGTTCTCATTTGAGAATTGGTGACACAAAATCTTTTGAAAGCCTCTCGTCAGGGAATTAGCCTATAATGTCGCTCTCACACATAGAGAGGGAAAATCCATTAGCCATCTTAATGGTGTTACATCGACATGGCTGAGTAGAAAGTTTTACTCGCTCCTCACTGTTTATCAAACCAAACTCGTTGACTTCTATCGATATCAATTAAGTGAAGTGGTGGTCACCGTACAGCACATGTGATAATAAGTCTCCACTATTCAATAGAGGCAAAAGCCCCTGCAGCACATTTTTAAGTATCTGAATATAGTTGGTTACTTGTACAATCAAAACGAATTTCTATAATCAGTGTCAAATATAATATCCAAGGGTGTTGCATTTGTAGCAGTTTTTTTTTTTTTTTTTTGCAATACCATGTATGAGATTTTCACTAGAATAGAAATCACACGGAGAGCTCTGTAAACAGAAAAGGGCTCACATTTGTTTAGCTAATCAGAAAATTAGTTGAAAAAAATAAAATAAGTTTAACTAAAAATAATATGAATTAATAAATTATTAATAAATAATTTTCTATTTTTGTTTCCTTTAATTTCACATTTCTTTAGGTTTTAGAAGACTTGTGTTATACCTATGAAGATACAACCTGAATAAATGTGATGTTCCTACATATATTTTTCTATGCTATGAACACACCACCAAAACTAGTTTGGGATCTGTTAGATTTTAAAAGAATTTGACCAAAATTACAGTTTAATAAATTTTAATTAAGTGTAATTAACAATACATAAATGTATTGAGAAATATTATTACAATAAAAAAAACAAATTCTAAAATCTAGAATTTATTTTAAAAGCTGAATTTTTAGCATCATTAAACATGAAATTATTACATACATCTGATATACTTATTTGCTGCTCAAGAATTGAATGAATAGAACGTTTAAAAGAGCATTAATTAAAATATATATAAATATTTTGTAACATTTTACATGTCTGTTTCGAATCAATTTAATGCATCCTTGCTTAAAAAAGTATAAATAAAATGATTAAAAAAAAATCAAACTAAACCCAGACGTTATTATTACATTATATAAAAAGATCAATCAGTAAAGGCTTCTTTTCAGTTGCATGCATTACGCTTTGAAGAGCCGTCTATTGAATTTCCAGAGCCCAGGAAAAATGCTGAATGTATGTTGGATCCAGCAGTGTAAAGACCTGTTAAATGTGCCCCCGTCCCATAGCCAAGTATATCGTTTATCAATGTCCTTTACAATGATTTCTATCTGCAGCACCTCTGGGGGTCGTCCATACTGTTACAGCCTATATTTATTTATATCTCAATCTGGCTAGCAGTAAGATCTGTTGGGGGAGAGCTTTATGACAGATGGCCATATTAATAATATAAAAATAAAATAAAATTGAATAAAGAATTGCACTATTTTCTTCTTTAGAGCTGCTTATATCTAAATTGAACTCGTTTCCTGATTGATGAACTCTATAAAGTTATTGAACTGAACTGACTTGAGTTTAATAATGATTCCAAAACTGATTTTTGTGCATATCCGAGTAAAATCCGATCAAATTTAGCAAGTTTGAACTCTTTTTCCACGCAAAATGAAAACATGTCAGACCTTGTTATAGGAAACATAATGAAAGACTCTGCAGAAACAATTGTTGTTGCAAAGTGCCGGTAAAGCAGAAAATTACAATATAATAGAGACATGTTTTGAGAAAGCACATCATGTTGTATATAAGATACAACATATGTTTTGCAAATCCCCTCCATCTTGCTGTTGTTTCTACCAACACAACGTCATTGCCATTGAAACCAATGCAGATATTCTGGAAAACGAAAGAGCGGCATGGGACACACAAATCCGATATGAACTGTTTAAAACAGCCAATAATGTAGATCAGATTCAAATCGGCTACACAAATAATCAGATTTGGATTTGAATTTGTCTCTTTGACTAAGTTTGCATATTTGAAACAATCTGCCATTGTATAAAAGGCTCTTGAAATATACGTGACATGCCTCCCTTTTGACCGAGAGCCAGATATGTATTCTCCAATACATAATAACATGAATTTCTTGATGGGGATCAATAGATTTCATTAATACCGTTATTGTGTGGCTGGCTACAGTTTCAGCAGCCACATTGTGTCAGTGTCCTTGCCATTTCAGTCTAATCTCACAATACCAGACTGTTGTAGTCTGAGTCAATTCTAATACGTTTTTCTCTTACAGGATTCAGAGAACATAAAAGTTACGACTTCTGCAGGCACAGTCACTTGTAAAGCCGTCATTGTTGCTTGTCCTTCTAACTTGGCAGGTTAGTGCACGTACAGTATACACACACGCCTATGTGAAGCACAAAGTTCATACAAAACAGTCTGTCGCATTGACCCCGAAACAGCCGTCAATCACATGTAGTCTACTTCCTACTGGACTGCCGCCATCCTGACTGCAAGTTTGGCTGCCACATTTTGTTTAACAGATAGTGCAGCGCAGTCTGTTGTGCGGAGTCTGGCGAGGACACTTTTAATGTGACTGATCTAAGGACAGCTCTGAATTACCCAGAGTGCCTGAACTGCCATCGTCCTGCTGGCTCGAAATCAGAATTCACGCATGGCAAGCTGACAGGTGACAGGAACTCTTAAAAACTGGAGACACTGTTAACTTTAGACAGCCGTCCAAAATGCATTCAACGAATAAATAATGAAGGCACTGTGGCTTGAATTTAACCCTTTAACAGGCATCTTCTCCTGTTACAAACTGAAAATTTTCATGTTTGTACTGGAAATCAGACTGTTGAAGCATCACACAAGCTGTATTGTTGAGTACACACACTGTCAATCGATTAAAATATAATTAATAAATTAAAGCTGCAATACCTAATATTGCATGCCGCTAGAGGGCGCTACATTCAAAACAACAACAACGGCTTTGCTTGATGACGACGTGGAGGAACGCGGAATGATGGGAACTGTTGTTTTCAACTCTACCGTGGATAAATCGGTCAGACGGAATCGAAAATTAGTTGTCATGGATGAGGTAAAGTTCGATTTCTATAAATGTTGCGTTTAATGACATGCTTGTTTTTCATTAAACTGAAATAGCCGCAAGAAAAGTCAGGTTTAAAAGTAAAATAGTTATCACAGATGTTACTGTACGAGTCACTGGACGAAGCTATGGTGGACAGGGTTTGATGGCAAATCGTTGCTAATGGATCCTGACTTCGCCCTATGCTGCAATATGCATTTAGTTTTGCATTCATTTACAGAAATCAGCTGCTTGAATGACAATTGCTGATGTTATTAGATTTTTCAGGCGAGATTCTCAATTCATTCAGTTAACGGATGTTCTGAGGTAAAGTTTTCAGACTGCAGACTCAGCAACGATTGTATTTAATTGGACAGTACAATCATAACATAGAACAGACATTATCTTCCTTTCATGTCATTAAACATAACAATATTGCTGGCCATACACTGATAAGAAAGTGCGCGTCCGGTGTGCGATACTGGAGTTGTCCTGAGACGTGGCGCGGCTCTTCTCGTCCGGTGTACGACCCCCTTTACAGCCAACAGTTCACATTCCGAGAATAATTGAAAAGAATAATTGTGTTCCATTCCATAACAAATGCGCGAAACAAGCTGACGTTTGTTGCTTGATAGACGCTAACGCACAACTACAACTTCAGCATTTGTCCAGGACTACACTTAGTACGAAGCGGAAACTGAGGTTAACCCGAATATGACACGATTGACTGGCGACTCCCAGCTCACACGCCCCGTTTCGCGATTTTAAACATTGTTTGAAACATTTGGAATATTGTAAGTTATCATCTTAACTAAATATATAACACTGGCCTTGTGATTTTGGGATATTTTAATGCAAAAATCTTAGGTATTCCACCTTTAATGTACATCTGAACATCTCTTATTCTTTACTAGTTAAAAGTAAATAAATACGAATGAACAATAGATGTGTTAAAAGATATAGTACAACTTACCGAAATGTTTATGCCTCGTACATAATATCGATCAATAAGTGTTTGTTTTTTTTTCAACCGCAGAAAGATGTAAATAAAACAGCTGGAGAACAATAGTCACATTACATGTGCAAACTTCAAACTTCAAAATATGTTCAGAGAAGTGACAACATGTAGAATTAGGACATTTCTATGGTTAGTTGATTAATTTATGTTGCTTATGTGTAGGTATCTTCTACTCTTTGATTAGCACATTCTGTCTTGATAATCTATAAATTGTGTTCAGGGGGCGGGGTTTATGTAAATTGTAGGAGGAATGTGGTGTTGTCCCTACCAGCCATTTGTTGTAGTCCTTAAAAATATTTTTTTCAAAGCAAATATCTCCCTTTGCTTTGAACTTTGATTGTTGTAATTTTGCAGATGCTCAAGTCACAGTTAAGGTCAAGTCACCTTTATTTATATAGCGCTTTTTTACAATACAGATTGTATCAAAGCAGCTTCACAGTAATAACATGAAACATGATAACATGTGTGGTGATGGCGCAGTGGATAAGACGCATACCTTAGGTATGAGAGCCCGGGTTCGAATTCACAGTGAGACACCAATGTGTCCCTGAGCAAGACACTTAACCCTTAGTTGCTTCAGAGGTGTGCGACCTCTGACATATATAGCAATTGTAAGTTGCTTTGGATAAAAGCGTCAGCTAAATGTAAATGTAAATAATACAACACAGATCAATAATATTGTTAAATATTAAACGTCCCCAACTAAGCAAGCCAAAAGCCAAGGCAACTGTGGCAAGGAACCAAAACTCCATCAGGTGACTGAATGGAGAAAAAACCTTGGGAGAACCCAGGCTCAGTCGGAGGCCAGTTCTCCTCTGGCCAATGAAGAAAAAGTGTGATTACACACTAACAAAAAAATAATTTTCTTTTTTTTTTCATGGAGCACAAAGTATATCTTAATTAAGCAGCATGTCTTTATACAGCTTTTTTTCTACAATTAAAATTGACAGTGATTCAATATGCCAAGCTTATAAAAACCCCACCAATCTCATTTAAGCTCCAAAAATGAAGGAGGATACTGTTAGGGATTTTTTTTCTCAAAAAAGTTATTATATAACTTCAGAAGACTTGGGATGTAGCAGAAGTCGTCACATGGTTACTTATTTGAGGTTAGCATTTATAATCACCATCTGTACTTATTGAATAGAAAAGCTCCTTAAGGACTTCTGTTTCATGAAAGAAAGAAATTAATACTGGGAACTGAGGACATGATAAAACAAATACTGTTTTTGGATGAGCTGTTTCATAAAAGGCTTGTTTTCAGAAAATGTCTTCATTTACATTAGTGTAAGAATTGTAATATGCTGTAAATATAAAATTAATATTATTATTAATAATTAATTATATAATAATAATAATAATAATTCATTATTAATACTATAATAGTATTTATGATTAATAATAAATTAATAATAATAATACATTATTAAATATAATATATATTTTTTCAAAACCATGTATACAGTTCCCTTTCAGTCATTCACGTTCGACGTGGTCAACGTCGACTGAATGGAATCACGGCAGGGAGCCAGTCATCTTTGAGTACTATTGAAACGAGCCAATGGAATTGGCTTGCATGACTTGCATCACACACTCTGCCCCTGTGGCTTGGTATAAATACAGAAGTGGATGCATGCTTGCTTTTCACTTTAGAGCTGATTGTTTTATTCTCTGAAGAGTGCTGTGTTTACAAAGTGCGAGTGTGTCGGTGTTCTTCTGGAAGACTCTCTCCCAGTGCTGGTGGTTCTACAGCGCGAGTAGAGCGGCGATCGCGAGCTTCTGAGCTATCAACTGCTATCCATTTGCTATCATATCATTTCTGTGTGTTTGTTGATGTTCAGTTGGAGGGCAAAGAAATGAGTGCGTCAGTGTTTCAGTTCAGTGTTGCCGTGGTCATTCCCCTGTGTGCTCTCATGGTTACAATAGTTGCATCACATGTTTGAGGAATCTCTCTCTCTCTCTCTCTCTCAATCTCTCTCTCTCTATATACAGTATATATATATATATATATATATATATATATACACAGTGTATACATATATATATATATATATAGAGAGAGAGAGAGAGAGGCCTTCTCTGGTTCACCCATCGCAATGATAACTGACCTTCTCGTCTGAAGCTGCTTCAGCACTCACCAGTTTATCTAGTCAAAATATTCCCAGTCCAATCAAAGCAAGTGGGATTTATGTTAACAGAAGCGCAAGCCGAGACGCAAATTCCAACGCGACGCTTCATGCTTCAGTTAACAGGCATACAGTGCGAGATAAGATGCAAGTACCTAATCCAAACAGGTGTTTGTCGATAGAAGTTTTAAATGATCGACAGAAATAATCAGTTTGATTAAAGACAGTGGAAACTATAAGCTCAAGTTTACAACACAAGCACCCTATTAAATATATTGCCATTATTATTGTAATATATTGTTACAATAACAATATATTACACACCTTGAATGTGTTCGACTATTCACTGTACAGTATGTATCACTCTGCTTGTTCGTGTTTGCGCAACTTGCATCAAGCCAGAAGGCGGCGATAAGTGACTGTCTTAATGAGTGAGCAATTGAACCATAGTCCAAATAAATAAATATAAATAGCAAACCCATTTTAACGGCGTTCATTTTTTATTGCTCAATTTATACAAAAATGTTTTTTTTTGGTATAGCAAACTTTGAAGTTTTTTTTTTTTTTCGCATGCTGTTACAACAACTAGTAACATTAGACTAGTACTACAACAACTAGCAAGGTTAATTACAACACCACACCGGAACTTGCTAGACCAGAAACAAAACAACAGGCATGCCATACACACTTGTGGATGGCAATACAGTTCTAAATGGAAAGTTTACATATAAAACGTTACCAAATGGTTCAGTTGACAAGACCAAAGTGATGTGTGTTTTGTCGTTGTGAACTGAGCTATCATCGGAGCACGTCCAGTCCAAAAGACCACTTGATGGCCAAGCACAATGCTGACTTGAATTCTCCGCCCCCTCGTCAAAACTAGGCGACCATGGATGACTTCACGCAGAAGCACATGGATACCACAACTAGGAACAAACTTACTGCAACCATAGCTAAATGGGTGGCTACTGCATGTAGGCCTGTCAACATTGTAGAGGACAAGGGTCTAGCTGATATCATCCGCATCGCATCCGAACGACTGGACCTACGAATTGCCTTCAAGAGCCACCATTACAAGCCACTTACATAAATTGCACGAAACAGAGAAGGCTAAGGTACAGCAGGCGTTGGAGGAGACAAAAGCAGTCTACCTCGGGGTCATATCCCATTACTTTGATCCACAGTGGTAACTTCAGTTACATGCTCTGAGTGTTATAAAGACAGAAGAGAGGCACTGCGTTGACGCTTGCTTGCAGAGCAATTTATGAAAGTAGCTAAAGAGTGGGACATCGAACACAAAGTTGTCTCACTGACCACAGAAAGTGCACGCAACATGATTGCAGCAGCCAGGCAGCTCCCCTTTCAGCACATGACATGCATCGCACACAGTGTGCACTGAGCCGTCACAGATTCTCTAACCAACAGCCCATTTGACAGCGCATTGGAAAATTGCAGAAAAGTTGTGGTACATTTTAAGCACAGCCCAGCAAACCAAGTAGAGCATGAGCAGCAACAAGTCGCACTTCATCAGAAGAAAGAGTCACTCGCATAGGAAGTGTCAACCAAATGGAATAGGACCCTGGAAATGATCAAGAGTGTTTAGCGAAATGCTAAACCTCTGAGAGATGCACTGGGCCTGCACACAACCAACGTCGACATCCCAACAGCTACTGAGCTGGAGAAACTGAAGAAGCTTGAGGCTGTGCTGGAACACTACAGGTCATTTATTGTGTATCCAGGTCGTGTGTATATCTGTTTGATAATCAATGTAGGTCTGTGTCAGAACAGTGTCAATGTTTGTGTGGGTGTGTGTGCGTGTGAGTGAGAGAACTATGTGTGTGTGTGTGTTTGAGTGTAGTGAGTGAGAGAACTATGTGTGTGCATGTGGTGAGTGAGAGAACTGTGTGTGAATTATAGTGATGGAAGTCACTGAGGACGACCCAGCTTACATGAACAAGTTCAAGGGAACCTTTGCAGCAGACTTGGAGGGTCACTAGGAGAAGACCAACATCACATGGCTGAGAGTTGTGACAGAACTTGACCCATGGTCAGAAGGCCACTCATCCTTAGCATTGTGTTTCTCTCAGTGTTTCTTTGTTAGGTTGCTTGCTGCTTTACTTTGTATTTTGGAATTTAGCACTATAGAGATAAGGGTATTGTCGCAATTTTGTTACACCTGCACCTGTACTTGTATTTAAGTTGCATTTTATATAATTTCAAGATTGAATCACCTCAAGTGTCTGAGCAAACCTGACAGGGCTGAAGTGTGTGGTACGATCCGCACCTTGCTCCAGAGGCCTGGATAGCCGAATAACCAAGTCACGCCTGAGCCTCCTACAAAGAAACCAACTCACATGCTTGCACACGAGTCTTTGTCGGATGAAGAGGAGGGCACTATTGAGAAATGTCTGGAGCGCTACAAGGCAGAGCCTCTTACTGGTATGGATGACTGTCCCCAGGAATGGTGGTCCACACATAAAGGAGCACACAGTGAAATAGCCCACCTCGTACGCAAGTACTTAGCAACACCGGCCACATTAGTACCTTCTGAAAGGTTGTTTTCACTGTCTGCACTGTCACTGTATATGCCAATGTTGTTTTCAAAAAAAAAAAAAAAAAAACATTTGCACAAAGCAAGCCAATCCACTTTTCCATTTTGATTAAAGCATTAAAATGAAAAAAAAAGGGACAAACAGAAATCAAGGGACTTAGGGACAATAGATACAAATGTGCGATTAACTGGGATTAATCGCGTGTTAACTATGAAAGTAATGCGATTAATCGCGATTAAATATTTTCGTTTGACAGCACTAATACTGTATATGTGTGTGTATCACACGCGTCTGTGCCGTTCATTACACACACACAGACATAATTCATATTTAGTCTTTATTTAGTCTAAATAAAGTCTTTATTTTTAGTTTACAGACACTATTCAATAACGCAATTAGAACAGAGCACTAAAGAATAAAGAACTTACTGCATCAGCTGAATTTTTTTTAGGATTATTTTGATAGTATTATTCCTCACAGCGCAGCAAGACAGAGGTAAAGTACAAGATTTTTATTAAACTAGATGTTTCATCCAGGTGATGTTGCCGTTTTTATTGCTTGCCTCATCATTTGCGTTTGAATAGCGCACGCTCTCCATGGGCGTATCACATCAACCATAAACTATAATTAGCTGAAAGGAAAAAGACTGACATCTCTCTTTTCATACAGATTACACAAACTGAGAATAGTTGTTTTTTATATAAATTACTTCATTTAAAAGAAGAGAATTTCAGCTTCATAAAGAGAAATCTCTTGTGTCTCTGTGACAAGTATTCACTGAATTACAGTTCATTTTCCAGACATGTTTCAGAATGGACTTCACTGACAGAGAAAAGGCAAAATGCGCATCATGTTTATTTTTCATTGTTTGACAAAAAGCACAACACTTTGTTTTTATTGTGAATATACAGAAAAAAATAGACACTTAACAGGATCTAATGACTTATATGTCTAATGACTTATATGGTAGCCTTAGCAATCTATCGTTTTGAGCTGTGGTTGTATATAACGGCTGGTATTATCTCTGTTTATGTTTCATGTATGTTTGTTTTTTAACCCAATTGCAAATAAAATTTTCCCGGGTGGGACAATAAAAACTGAACTAAATGTCACAGAATTTGGCAAATTTGGGATGAATAAAGAATATTTGAAAAATAAATGATACAAATCTGAGAAAAAAAATTTAATTTGGCATATATATATATATGCTTTTTAATTATTCAAATGCAATTGTCCAAAAAAACTTTCAATGTAATTTTTGTTTATTTTTAGAGCCTCTGGTTACAAAGAACTTCTGTTGCATTGCATTCCAAAAGGTGCATTTTTTATGCATATTAGCATATAAAAATAACAGTATGTAGAGAGACATGCTGTTATTCATGAGGATAAATGAAAAATAATAGAATGTTTATTTGTGGGTGAACTGTTTCTCTGATAGTGAATTGGACACTTTTGTCTTGGATTTACAGTTTTTAGATATTTCTTTACTTTTAAAATCATAAGCAATGGCTGTCACGAGTAAAGTCAGCGGGACAGAGCGTCTTCGAGCAATCGCTTTACATCCGTGTGTTAAAACCGTATTCGCAATCCTGGATTTCTGTGACACTTGGGGAGAGGACAGAATATGAAGTGTGGGTGTGCGTGGGCAACCATGAGAAACGAATGTGTGTGTGCGTGTGTTTGCTGGAATTGTTTTGCGTGGTATAAAACCATGAAGTATTCATGCTTTGCTGCACCAAGCCTACATTATGCCGGCGATTAGTCAGGTTGTGGGATGTATGTGCTTTTTTGTCTTAGTATTTTGGTTGGCGTTAAGATGCTCAAACGGGTTTGGACGCATTCCTTCGATGGGATTGTGGCGTGTTGAAGCACAACCAGGTGCAGCCGGTTGGTTGCTATATTCAACTCTCCAGTCTTCCCTCGAAACGCTGTACCTGACTTAGCTGGCATTGCAGCTGCATGCAATTTGAGCTGACTGGCAGAGAAACGGTCCCCAGCCCAGCCTCCTATTGACTCCACTTTGATGATAGAATATCTCCAGTGACAGCAGGTTATGGTGGAGGCAAGCAACCTAGCAGACACGTCACTCTGAGTTTCGCTTGGTGACCTGTTAATACTTTAAGAAAGAAGGGAATTAATATAAGCATGCGTTTGACTGCAGTGACCTACTTTTAAGGGTGGTTACACCAAAGTTTAAACAGATTTTTTTTTTTTAAGAGTGCCAGATTATATCCAATTTCACAGCGCTTTGGGAATGTGTTCAAAAGAACAGGCTTTGTACCCAAAACTTTAATCACCAAATTGTTGTTATCACTTTTGCCATTTACAGATGAATGGAGACTGTGTGGGTATGTGAATGGGCACAAGGGTACCTTGAATTTTCAGCTGAAAATAGTAAAATGACCATTTGAACGGAAAATGGTACTTTATCACACAATAACAGAATCTTGTTGGAGAAACAGCATCTGTGTCATTCATGTTCACATGAAAAGATCCTAATTTGAAGATGCCTTGACACTGATAGACAGGTTTGGTTTTCTTTCTTGTCTTGACATATTTCCTATTAAAGCGTGCAATTCAATTGGATGGAAATTTTATATGCAGAAACGTACAGAAACTTGCACTCGCCATAATACATTAGATATGCTTGTGACAAACAACACCAAAGTACAATTTCAGACAATTTCATTTTCTGAAGAATAGAAAGCCAACACTGTGTGCCAGCATCTCTTTGTAACTTCCGCTTAGGCAGTGTGTCCACCAAAGCGTTTTTAGCCAGCTGAAAATGGCAGACACTGTGCTGAGGATGCCGTGCTCTGGGCGCTTGAGAGCGTTTCGTTGAGAAGTTTTGTTGCTATGATACAGAATATCCGTAGCACAGTTTACTTGTAACTGATTTCGCAGATAATTTGTATCAAACAAAAAAAAAATTTTTCATCCATTTTGTTTGGTTTGCTCTGGTGGTTAATGTCGTTGTACAGAAAGAATGTTATGACAGTTGGTCAGTGTGGTTTAGTCCCGCCCCTCCACCACTCTGATTGGACGGCTGGGTAAGAAGTGACGGTGATGAGCATTGCGTTTTATCCAAAGTTGAAAATTTTTTAAACTCTCGGCGACCAATAAAAAATGCTGGGCGCTTGGCACTTCAGCATGAAAAAAAAACGCTCAGCACCTCGTTACGCTCATGGCATTTTAAAAAAACGCAGCGTTCCCATTGACAACATTTGAAAACGTAAGCCAGGCACGTGAAAAACGCTTTGGGTGGACATACGGCCTTAGGCCGTCACACATTACGTCATCATGATGCAACATCAATCAGAATTGGTCTTGTTTCATTCATGGTTCAGTGGCGCTACGCTGAGGGGCATTCCCCAAAGTGTCATTCGACGCAGTTCGAGTTCCCTCGAAAGGTAACATTTGATTGGTCAAAAATCTATCAAGTACAGGATAAGTCATCATTTTTTTATATATATTCTAAATGTATGTGTATATATATATATATTTTATCCAGGATTTTCATTTTCACTGCATCACTATCATAAACAAGTGAATCTTTTTTGCTTTGAGCAGCAGGGTATTCTAGAGAAATGCTGAGAGCACCTGTGGCCCATTAGCCTGAGGTTATGCTATAACTGTCTGTTCCACCACTCACGGCTACCTGGGTAACATAGGTGACAGAGATGCCTAGGAGTGAGGGGGATAAGAGACAACACAAAGACACACACACAGAAGAAAAAAACCTTAAGGCAAGAAAGAGAGTGACAGACTGACTGAAGTGTAGGAGGATCTCTAGAATATGGTCTGTAAAATATCCTGGGAATTCGCTAAAGCTTGAACTGCAGCCACATACCTGTGGAATGTGCATAGTGTTGTTTATTTGCATTTAACATCTAGTTCACTAAAGTAATTATGCAAATCTGGGTAAAGACAAAAATTTCACCCCTAATTGGCTCTTTAAAATGACTTCATTTGAATGATGACTTCATAAGTGAAACCACAAGTGGAGTGATTTTGTTCCGGAAGTGCATCTGCATTGAAAATAAATATATATAAAAATATAACGCTTAACTATTTCTCTGAACGCTTTAGCGCAAAAATCCTTTTAGGGCTGAACGATTTAGGAAAAGCTTCACTGTTAAAGTTTCTACTTCAGAAATTTTGCTTAATTCAATGAATTTTTTTTTGTAATTATGTGTGAAATGTACATGCAATTTCTAAGTGAAAATTGTTTAATTGTAATTGTTTAATCCTACACAATTTTTTTCTAGTGTTGCAAAATGTCTGTTTTTAATCTCTCAAGGCCACAATTACACTGTTTTAATAATAATTATGACTTTATTGATTATTATTAGAATTAAAATGACAAAATAAGAAATATATTGTCAATACTGTTGTACTATAAAAAAATCGGGTATATTTAAATTAAATATTTAATTTATTGACTTCTTAATTTCAAGCTTTTTTGATGGGTTTCTGCTAAATACGTATACGTGCGCTGTGGTTTCAGATTGAAGCTCGGCACTTTGTTCATTTATGAAGCTCAGCACTTTGTCGCCACTTACACATTGTGAGGTATTGCTCACAAGAGCATAACCTCACAATGTGTAAGTGGCGCACTTTACATTAAAACCAGCAAGTGCATATATTAATTTAATTATATTGCAGCCTTCGCGATTTGACAATTACACTGAGCAATGATGTTGCGATATTTTATTTTGATATATCATGCAATCCTAGTATATGCCTTTAACCTTTAACACCCCATTATTTGATACATTTCCACTTCCATAATCAATATAAAATGCACACAAACATCTGTTAATTTCTTCTAAAGTTGCTCATCCCTTTTGTCTCCATGTGTGGCTGCCAGATTGGTGGTGTTGCTGTTTCCTAACATCTAGTAAATTGAAACAAGCAGACAGTTGCTGTCCCTTACAAGCACACAGTTATGATGGACTGCCAGACGCAGAGCGATTGCTCTCAATCAACGAGAGCAACTCCACACCTCAGTCACTGCGGTTAAATTAGATCTGTTTCCACCGTCTGCCATCACAGCCCTTACGAGAGACAGATTCATGTGGGCTGTCATGGGATTGGCGGTCACATATAAATGATCGCAAAAATAAATCATGGTTAAGAAAGATAGTTAGAAACATGTTGTGCCTTGTTGTCTTTTTTTTTTGTCCATTAAAATAATGGAAAGGCTTCTGCCAAAGAGTTTGTACAATGGAAATGTGCTAATCAGAGCCTCTTGTTCAATTAGCAAAGTGTTTGTGAAACATAATGTAATCAAAATATATTTTTTTCTGATTGCCGTCGCTTTATGCAATTACAACGTAGCGCTTCTCCACATCGCTTGTCCTGTTTGATTTTTCATTATGGACAGAGACGTTTATTAACATTAGCTCCAATTAAAATGTTCTCTGAGTAATTCTGAAATGGATCCAGTTTAATGAGATGTTGGGTGATTTGCGAAACATTTTACAGATGGACTTAGTGACAATTTCCTTCCCAACAGTATACAAGCTCCCTTTTTGTCTCTTTTGTTATAATAACCCTGGTGTTTTGTAATTGCTTTTCATTTCCAGCTCTTTAGATAATCACATTCAGTGTTTCCCCACAGGATTTTCTGAGACTATATGATGGGTTAAACTGCGGTCCCTCTAGGCATGCCTCTATCCACAGCCTGTGTCTATATTTTCTCCATGCTAATAAGTGCTAAATAACATACTCAGGTTCTAATGAGGGAACGAGTACTGCGTAATATCTTACGCTTGGGAAAACCTTTTTTCCACGAGAGATTGAAACCCAAAATAACCCTTATTTTGAATTAATGTAAAACGTATTGCTGGCTTAATCTAATCTTTTCACATATTTTTCTATTGTTATGCTTGTCAAGCGTTTTCTTCTCAATTAACCAAATGGATGGCAGACTAACATTTATTTGTGTGTCCACTCTTCAAAAGGCTAGTTCACATGTTGGCTTGTTGCCCGAAGGCTGTCTTGTCAAAACTGGGGTCAGAGTCCCTTCTGGCACTGTTACCCAGACATAGAGATGGCCCTGTGGGCTGCACATAAAGTTATTGGATACCCTGCATTCGCGAAATGACTAAGCCTTAATTATGGCTTTTAAGAAAACAAAGCAGTAGTGTTAAATCGCAGGGATTCTTTAATAGTTTGGCAATTTCATGGAGAGCTAGTCACTGGGGTATTAGATCCAATTTTCCAAAGTGCTGCTTGATTAGAAGGTATAGCCACCTAAATCAATACCCAGGGATGATCCGAGACCTATGAGTTATTCTCTGCCATATTCTTCCTGTCTGTGCTTCCTATTTTTTCCCTTTCCCCTCATCTAGGAGTCCATTTTCTGTTTTCCATTGCTCTTTAAAATGTGTATTTCTATTCAGTCATATCCTCCCCTTTATAACACTCTTAATCTAATGTGTACAGTATCCCAGAATCCTTTGGTCATCAGTGTCAGCGAGACATTTGCTCTTTCATGATCTAGTGAGCTGCCTTTGTCGGCAGAATTAAGGCATTGTATGCATGTTCTTGACAGAAAAGTATGTAAACAAAGGGGTTGTGTACTGTTAACTTAAAGCAATTTTCTGGTTTGATTTACGCATAGACTACCTTTTCAGTTTTTCTTTTGTTTTTTGTTACAAAATTTGCATGGAAAGGCTAGTTCACACTACAAGAATTTAAGCCCGATTTAGGCCATATTTGCAAATCGTTGAGCTCGCAGACAGGTCAGGGTGTTATCACGTACAGATCGCGGGGATTAGCGGGCGATGAACGCTCGCCAATATGTTAGTATGAAAGAGCAAACAACAAAGATGCTCGCAGACGCGTCACAGAGCCCAGAAAAATATTTAGCATGCTAGATATCCAGAGCTGTCACACTACTCAACCTCACGGGATGTCATGAGCTACAGCCAATCAGAGCAAGGCACAGGGTTCAGGTCATCGGGTAAATCTTGTTTATTTTTTGCCGGTTTTTTCTCAAAGCAAATAATCGCGCAAACAGTTTGCAGCAATAGTTTTTGTCTAACGTCCATATTCGTGTGTTGTGTTCTCTTGGCTGGGTATTGCGCGTGTGCCATTTCGCATCATTTCCGTTTCGTTTTATCGCCTGATTTTTCGTGACAAAGCGTGGTTTGTAGACCAGATAGAATCGTTGGGTGATAGAGTTGTTGTCAACGTGTAGTGAGTTACCTCCTGTCGTGGATCAATCAACACTCCTGATTTCACAGAGAGCAAATCATGGAGTGTGAACCGCACAATTCAGCCTGACGTTTTAAAATTATGTAGTCTAAACTAGGCTGACTAAACTAGGCTGAAGGCAATCCAAGAATGTACGACGATGAGCTCTGAGAAAATATAAATCCAAGAGGATCACAGATGAAATGTTTAAAATTAACATATACTGTATTTCAGTACAGAGACAGAATTGAAAAAACTAGAAATAAAATTGTGCCTAATATTTGGATACGTTATGTCTTTATGCTTTCGAGTTTCATATTAGCTTAGCAACATGCTAACATGAAACCAACATCTAAATCTGAATGCTAACATTTAAATCCCATTGCTAACACCTAAATTGAAGATGGTCGCCATCTAGACTGTTGAAATGTTGCATATCTGCATATATTTCTACTGTGAAAGAAATTATAAAAACTACCTGTTACCTCTCTCATCTGTCCTTCCTATTTTGTCAGTATCATTCCACTGTTCTTTTTTAACACTAAACAGCTTTTCATTCAGTGCTAATTATGCCCTCATTTTCAGCCCAGATCCACTACCGAGCCTGCCCTGCCAGCTGAGCGCCAGCGGCTCATCCAGTGCCTGCCCATGGGCCACATGACGAAATTTATCGTCACATACCCCACTGTGAGTAACACGCATAACCCATCCACTTACCCACATCCAGCTTTGCTGGCTTTCCTAGCGCAGCGCAGTGCAGTAGCTTCCCCTATGGCTCTATCGCATTATACTCTATAATGAAGTTAAAATGTGCAAAGTCATGGAGAGCTGTCTCCAAGTGCTCAGTCTACCATATTCAGTTTAAGCCCTCACTTTAATTTAATATTTAATTTTGGCCCTGCAGTGACTGGAGAAACCACCTTAATCAGAGGATAAGCCTTGTCTGTCAACTGTGAAAAGTTTACTTGAATATTTTCTATCTTTTGTATATTAATTAAGATCATGGGTTTCATTCATTAACAACTTATGCATAAAAAACATGTTTACACTTAATTTATTATACATTTGATTAGAACCAACTGGAACCAAACATGCACAAAAATCACCCCCTTGGCCTCTGAAACATAGATTGTGTAAAAGTGAATTAATTATTTGTACATTTTATTATGCATTTGACAAAACTATGTGACCCTGCAATTAAGGGAAACAAAATGATCTATCAAACTTCTTGTGAATCTGGGAGATTCTCAGGGATTTTCAGGGAAAAGCTTTTCTGTTCAGCCCACTCAATTATTAGTCCATGAAAGCCTGTCTGAGTGCTTAAAAGTGTGTTTTAATCGTTCTTATTATCTCTAATTGTATATATACATGAATTATAGATAACACATTTATAAATGCAGCCCCATAAGTATGCATCAAGTTAGCTAAATGAATAAATGTAAAATATATTTTACATTTATTTAAATAGCAAATGCTTTTATCCAAATCAACTTACAAATGAGGAATACACATAAGCTATTTTATCTTTTTTAAATAAGATGCTTCAGATAAAGTGCCGCTTTGTAAAAGTACTAAATATTTTAAACTGCACATAGACAGAATGTGATTATGAATTATTTAACCTTTAAAATTGTCATGGTGTGGGTTTGTCCTGTCATGTTTAGTGGTTCCCTTTCTGTCTATTAGTCATCCCAGATGTTATCCCATTAACCACGGCCCCTTGTTATCCTGTCTAGCATGTTTTCCCCTGTATTTAAGCCCTGTGTTTCAGCCCTGTCTTGGTGAGTTGTTGATGTAGCATTGATGTTAGTTGATCTGTCCCTGAGTCCTGTTTCCTGCTCTTGAGTTTGTGAGTTTAAAGTTTAGTTAAATAAACATGCTGCATTTGGATCCTGCTTCCTCCTTGCTTCAACTAGTTCATGACAGAAGAACTCACCAAACACGAATCCAGCAGCACAACTGATATGTCTCCGTCAAGGAGACCGGCCAATCGAGGACTACATGAGGGATTTTTTGGAGCTGGCTTATCTGTCTGGTACGGATGATCTGTGCCTTATGATATTTTTTCACAGAAATCTTTGAGCTGCTTAGCTGCCTGATGCCACTGCATGACTCAAACGGAACCATTGAGCAGTATATGGTCCTGGCCCTTTAACTGAGCTGTTCGGCATTTACTGTAGGCTTGGTAAAATGAGGAACCACACAAACCCATAGTACCCCCTGAGCCTGCGCTCCACGTCTGCCCTGCCGAGCCAGAGACCGTTCACGTCCGTCTGCCGAGCTAGAGACCGTTCAGGTCCCGTCTGCTGAGCAAGAGACTGTTCACGTCCCATCTGCCAAGCTGAGAGACCGTTCACGTCCCATCTGCCGAGCTAGAGACCGTTCACGTCCAGTCTGCCGAGCCAGAGACCGTTCAGGTCCCGCCTGCTGAGCCAGAGACCGTTCACGTCCCGTCTGCTGAGCCAGAGACTGTTCACGTCCCATCTGCCGAGCTAGAGACTGTTCACGTCCCGTCTGCCGAGCCAGAGACCGTTCAGGTCCCGTCTGCTGAGCCAGAGACTGTTCACGTCCCGTCTGCCGAGCTAGAGACTGTTCACGTCCCATCTGCCGAGCCAGAGACTGTTCACGTCCCATCTGCCGAGCCAGAGACTGTTCACGTCCCATCTGCCGAGCCAGAGACCATTCACGTCACTTCCGCCGGTCTCCAGACAAGATGGCTGCCGCCACGCCGTCTGTTCCTGAGCCGGTGTCGTCTGTTCCTGTGCCGATGTCATCTGTTCCTGACTCTAGCCTACGACCCCGTAGCTACCCCCAAGAACTTTCCACCGCCTGCGCATCCTGCTCAGCCCTAGCCGCCTGAACTACCTGGTCGCCTGTGCAGCCTGCTCCGCCCACGTTCCATGGCCCAGATTCCGGTTCCCAGTGCGGGCCTGGACCTCTGTCCCTCCCACAAGTCCGCCTCTACTTCTCCGCTCTCCTGAACTTTTTGTTGTTTTCAGGAGCCGCCCATAGGGTGGGTGCCATGTAATGGTGTTGGTTTGTCTTGTCAAACTTCAAACTGTACATGACAAAAATACAGTATGTCTTTTTCTGTCTTTACATAAAGAGGTTGATAAACCATACAGTATATAACAAAATATAACTATATTTAATATAATATAGTTAAATATAATATAATAAATATAACTAAATATAATATAACAAAATAATTTATTATGTGTTATTGTTTTAGTTTAAAGGATAGTTGTTACTTATCTATATAAATATATGTTTATCTCAACATCCAAAATTCACTTTTCAACGGGCCACGTAGCACATCTGTTCGAAAGGGTATATTGCTTGAGAGATGATCAATATGCAGATAATGCATATAAAATCTTCTAAATCTACAATTGAATATTTACATTTATGCAAATATAGTTGACCTACAGTATGCAGATAATGTCAGTTGTCTGCATGCTAATCAAGAATGAATGCTTTTAATTTTCAGGATTGTTGATTCTCTGCATTTTTTATCTGACTTCACAGGCATTTTGGAAGGAAAAGGGTTTCTCAGGAGAAATTGTGGTTCGCCCCTCTGAGTGCTGCCCTATAAGCGTCACATTTGACGCCACCAGCCCCAAAGGCAATCCTGCATTGGTGGGTTTCATCGCTGGAGTTCAGGCCCTTGACTGGAGCGAGAGAAAGGTGAGAGACAAAGAATGAAAGTGTGGGTTTATAAAAAACTGAGACATACTGTATAGTGAGCTGAACTGGAGTGAGAAATGGAAAGAGGGAGTGTGAGATAAAGAGAAAGAAGTTCATTATGTTTTCAGGTGTCAGGTCTATTCTCAGTTTCACACTTTCATAGGAATACTTAGATAGTGAGTCAAGAGGTGAAAATGAATACAGTTTGACATTCAGTTGCACAAAATCTGCCTTTGTAAAGCATAACAGTCATAACACCCTGCTTAAAAGAAAAGACAGACAGCTGCTGAACAGCCGTTTGTTGTGTTTCGGATGCTCATGTACTGGTTTGCTTCATCTAGCTGAACTGAAATCTATAATATGTGGAGAAATCTGTTAGCATTCCAACCTATAGCATTTCTACCTATAGAAAACAATATAAAAGTCATTTCACTCAAGCGTTTTTTTTTGGGGGGGGGGGTTACTCCTCTCGGGCTCATTTCCGTCATGCATGTACATCTATGTCTGTAAATGGGGAAGCATCAAATTCTTCAAAGCTGTTCTCCAAGCTTAGGATTAAATTTCACATTTCAAATCACCATTGAAATCTCTGAAAACAACAGACAACAGTTGTCTCACAAATGTGTTTTCTTATGTTAAGATGGCGCTGAAAAAAATGAATCAAGTTTTCAGGCTGGACCAGCCAATGCGCATGTGCAGTTCTAAGCGTGCATCTCAGAACACTGACTTAGCTTCTAACGTCAGGCGTCAGCTGCAGTGAACCCTAATGACCATTCAGCAATTGCACTTTAGGAATACTAGTACGAGCTACATTTTGCTGAAGAAAATATTGGCTATGTTGGTCCACCAACTAGACCAACTAACAGTGTTGTTAATGTTAATGTTGACAATTAAAAAATCTTTTCAGTAATTGAAATAAAGGTGAAATAATATACAATATAAATATTTGATGAAAAACTATTTTTCCTTCCATCCATAATAAATCGACGGGATGGATATGAATTTCCCTATGAACAAGATCGAATAAACTGATTGTCATAAGAATAAATTACACTGTTTGAGTACACATTATTTATTTTAGTTAAAAATAGGTCGCTGTGCCACAAACACAATGGATAATTTACCTCAGATTTTGAAAGCATTTAATATAGCATTCAAAATGAATTTTATGCAAACATTCAACTGTACTTCATAACAAAATTAGCCAATGAGTATGTTTTGTTAATGTTTTGATTTTTAATAATGTTATTTCTTGATTTGATTATGTCCTTACCCATTTCCAATGCCAGTGCGGGCCAGCAGTGCGCTTTCAGAGAGACTCCGCCCACACACTGTTCTGAATGGCTGTGATTTTTGATTGACGTGTAGCGTCTCACAGTCGCGTCCGCGTCTAGTGTGGACAGACACACTTGCTGTCGCTGGAATTTCATCGCATCGCGTGTAGTTAGGATGCGGTGTTAGGCTGCGTCTGAAAACATAGGCAGCTGGCTTGTTGCCTCGCTGCCTTATCAGGCAATGACTTTGCAGGACGCGTTTGTGCACCTCGCAAAACTTATTTCGCATAGATATCGGACACTGCGTAACAATTTATTGATCTTTTTGTGAATAAATAAACGGTTGTTCATTATATCGATAAAACAATGACTTTAAAAAACATTTAATATCAGCTGATATTAAATGTTTTTAATCAGGAGAAAACGAAATTCTTATATAAGTAATAATAGAATAGAATGGAATAATAATAATTGAAAATTTTTTATTTTTTTTAGAAATGTTTTATTTTTATTTAAAAATTTTTTTTTTTTAGAAACATTTAGAAATGTTTTGTAAGAGCCATGTTAGGGAGGGTTTGCTTGACTTTCTTCATCGGCTTTCTGGGTCTGATTCTGGCTCAAACTGAGACAGCAGTATCGACACCATTATTTACATTTGACAGGAACACATATGCAACTTTCACCCGTAAAGGTAATAGGCGTGAAGTTTCCGGACAACGTGCGTGCTAAACAGTTTAGCCAATTACAACACACCGGCCCAAACTAACCAATCTGAGCCCATTGCCTGTTTCTGGGGAGTGGTTTCATAGAATCAGGATGTCAATCGGTCGTTCAAATGACAAATTACAATAAAGGTGAAATTGATGAAAAATAAGACTTTAAAAAAAAAAAGAAAAACCACGAATACATGTTATCTTGCACCCCATAAATACGATCATGCAAAGAAAAATAGCAGTAAACCACCTCTTTAAAATGTTCTAATCTTATAAGCGATTAGCTAAATGTCTTTGCTACAGATTTAAACTGGAAGCCTTATCTTGGGAAAACAAATATTCCAGCTTTGAGTCTTCAAAGGGTCTTTTCCTGACTGATAATGTGGCAAAATATTGATTTATCTGTTACTCGATGCTCAATTAAACAAAGATAGCCACACATCCTGCATGCAGAAAATAGCTACTGTAGCCTAAAGCTAAAAACCACATGAGACCAGAAACTCCCTCTTTGAGCTGGTCTGATGAAAAATATGTTCCCATCTCGCTTCTTATGATAAAAGTCCCAGACCATCTGTAGTCATGTATTATAGACTAGAGGAGTTCTTCTAAGCCACTGAGTTTATGGTTGCTTCATTCATAATTAATCAGATGGACAAGTCAAACTGGTTCTCATCTGCTAATACACAGTATTTTGTGTATTGTGGTATTTTGTGCTGGAAAAGCCAACCCATTTTTTTTACCTTCAGTAATGAGTTGTCTGTAAAACGTATTGTACTCTGCAAAGCGGTTGTCACCAGTTGTACAGAAGTCCAGACTTACTACTCAGCACATTATAGAGCCGTGTGCTTTCTGTCGTTACTCCATATTAACTTCACATGAATGAGCTGGCCAAATTTGAAGAGCGGACATGAAGTGCAATTTTGTATGGTTTGTTTTATGAGTAGGCATTAGAGATAGCGGTTAGCCTTCCAGCTCATTATGGACACTTTTATACCACCCACCGCATATGGTTACTCTGCTGCCCTGCCCCCTACCTGGTGTGAAGCCATAATTGTTGGCTGAATTATGGTCTGGGACACTTGGTTCAATTGGAAGTATGCACAACATGCAGATGCAGAGTTTTATGTGTTCCCTTAACATCTGTCACTCGTTGGCATAGTAACAGCAGGGGTGCGCGCCCCGGCCCCTTTCTGCCTATAACTCATGGAGAACAGAGACCAAAAAGGAACCGAGTTATTCAGATCAATGTAGGTTGGAGAACCGGACTCAGCCAATTTCCTGCCCTTGTGAAAAAGTACAGTTTAGCTTAATTTTAAAAAGAGAGCTTAAGGATATAATATACTTATGAGGACTAATATACTTAACGAATATGCTTTAAAAGAATATAATATTTTCAGACACTTAATTGTTATTTACTATTAGAGTATACAATATACAATTAGCTGAACTTTAATTCAATTCAAATGTATTTGTATAGCGCTTTCAACAATAAATATTGTTTCAAATCAGCCTTACAGAAAGTGCATTTCAGAAATGCACATAGAAAAATACAGTTAGTTAATAATGTAATGATTTAGGGCATAACATATTGCCGGCATTGAGTCGTCTCTTCACAGGTGTTTAGTCATCTCATCGCAGTTGTTGGGGCGTCTGAAATCTCTGTAAGAGGCTGGGTACAAACTGGAGCTGACGAACGCTATTTACCAGTAACAGCAGAAAAGGAGATGGGAAATAATTAGCATAGCTGCTGTTCATAATATTAATGCATTCGATCTGATTCAACAGCGGTATAAAAGGTAAGCATTATGTGAATGCTTGGCTAAAGAGATGCGTCTTTAATCTAGTTTTAAACTGGGACAGTGAGTCTGAGCCTCGAACAATATCAGGAAGGCTATTCCAGAGTTTACCAGCTAAATGTGAGAATGCACTCCCTCCTTTAGTGAACTTAGATATCCTAGGAATGACCAGAAGCCTCGAATTTAGTGATATTAAAGAATGCGATGGATTGTTGCTAGACCATTTAAGGCTTTATAGGTCAGTAGCTATACTTTGGAATCTGATACATAACCAAAGGGACAATTCGGCCAAAAATGATATTAACCCATGCATCACTCACCCTCAAGCTGCTCTGAGATGCATATGTCAATCTTGTTTTCAGACGAACACATTTTCAGTTATTTTAGAAAATGTCTTAGACCCTTCAGTGGATATAATGTGAAGAAATGGGGTCCAGCTCCTTCAAGTCCCGAAAAATGAGCATGTATCCTTCACAAAAGTAATCCATCTGGCTCCAGTGGGATAAACGAAGGCATTCTGAGGGTAATCCGTGCAGTATTGTTGTAAAAGTATACATATTTAAAACTTTATAAATGAAAATATCTGACTTCCAGCAACGATCGACGCACGTTCACGGGTGATGGAAGCCTGCGTACAAGGTAGGACAAAGTGTAGGAAACGTCGTGACGTCACGACGGTTCCTGCGCCACGCACGCTGACTTCCATACGAGGAAGTCGTACGAGGTAGGGCGTAGAGTAGGAAACGTCGCAACGTCACGGCGGTTCCTACGCTACGCACGCGAGCTTCCATCACCCGTGAATGTGCGTCGATCGTTGCCGGAAGTCAGATATTTTCATTTATAAAGTTTTAAATATGTATATTTTTATGACAATACCACACGGATTACCCTCAGAAGGCCTTTGTTAATCCCACTGGAGCCGAATGGATTACTTTTGTGAAGGATGTATGCACATTTTTGGGATTTGAAGGAGCTGGACCCCATTTCTTCACATTATATCCACTGAAGGGTCTAAGACATTTTCTAAAATAACTGAAATGTATTTGTCTGAAACAAGATTGACATATGCATCTCGAACGGCTTGAGGGTGAGTAATGCATGGGTTAAATATCATTTTTGGCCGAACTATCCCTTTAAAGGGCATACTGCAGGTTAGAGGACCCAACAAGTCAATGCATAGAAAAATAATGAAGGAACTAGATTTTCTTTAAAATATACTTATAAATAAGCAGAAGCTTCTGTGAGAAAAATGTTTGTGAGAAAATTTTACTTCGCGTCTGAAAATGGGCGTGACGTAACGGGCGGGAGAGCAGTCGATTCAAAGAACAGAAAAACAATGGATCGCAATGACATTTCGGACGCTGAGGAAATACTCGTATGAGCGGACTCCATCATATCGCCGAGATGATAATCATTTGATCTGAAGTGAACGCTGACACACGACCGCGCTTTCCGAAGCCGATGCGGAAGAGAAATCGTCTCTTCACCTGCACAGACCGCACCAGGAATGAAAGATATAGGCTATAGCATCGTCCCTTTCTTGTAATGGAAACTTGTGGACTTGATCTTAAAGTCCTGACAGGCCAAAGTTTTTGCAACCTCCACAAACACAATAATTTACCATGACGATGATAAATTAAAATACAAAAACTACAGAAAGCACACTGACTGGTGACCGCTCTCACTGAATACCGTCCCTTGCAATGGATGTTTTATCATTGGACTCAGGCTCGGATTGATATGGTAAAGTCAATGTCATTGTTCGTTTCTGTTTAGTTTATGGTGTAGGAAGCCTTGGGACAAGCAGAGCTGACATTGTTATAGCAATGGGCATTTTTGTTTTCGACATGCGGTACATGGTATACCAATCAACAGACTGAGCTGTTTGGCCGAGCAGAGCAGCTCACGGAAAAGGTAGGGATTTAGAGAGATTGATACATCTGACGAGTCGTTTGAGAGTCATTGAAAATGTGGTGATGTGCAAATGTATATTATGAGAGAATGAAACTTTATGAAAAAAAAAAATAAATGTTTTTTTTTTACCTTTGACGCATGTAAACCTGTTATAGAAGACTCTGATTAGGAAACTGTAAAATACCATAATAGAGGTACTTTAAAGGATATTAAAAACACCACAGACATATAAACAATATTTAAAAGCTAACATATCAAAATAAGTGTCCTTTAAAGGCTGTCAAAAGAGCAAAGATGATTGATTTAAGGATTTAAAATGTACTAATAAAACTTTTGCAAAACAAGTGCACACTCAATACAACCATGCACACTTCTTTTTCACAATGACAACAGTGCAGTCATATTTTAAAAGCTTTGGCCTTTTATGATATGATGATAAACAAATAGTTTTATGTTTTTCTCATTTTAGATGGAAGAGAGAAGAGATGCTGTCATCTCCAGCCTGGTAAAGTACCTCGGCCGGAGGCGTCCACCTACATTCACTATGGGGAAAAGGTATGTGGTGAATTTCAACCAATATGTTTTCTGAGTCACGGAGAATTTATAGTCATTGTCTTGCAAAACCTTCCACTTCAGCTTTATTTAGGAACAAAATATTTTCTGGAAAAAAAAATGTGGAAAAGAGGCTAAGAAAGACACTAATTTTTTTTAGATATTCTTAAGGGAACACACATTTGAGTCTGTGGTGGTTTGTCTTATGCATTTGCAAGTCTGACTAATTATCTTTCATTGTGGAGAAGACATTAATTTCAAGAAAAATATGCTGTTTTAATAAATGGAGAACATAAAAAAACGAAAACAAAAAAAACTTCTGGTCCTTAGCAGGTCCTTAATGAGGTAAATACAACCTTAGGTAAACAACAAAAAATGACATATTGCATTGTATCATTATTTATTTAACAAATAATTTCCAAAATGGGAAAACCATGGGTGACAAACTAATTACACCATATAATTTAATAGCTAGTTGTGCCACTTTGAGCTCCAATAAGTTGAAGGAATCGTTTTCTAAATGACTATCAGTCTCTCTCATTGTTGTGGTGGAATTTTGTCCTGCTCTTCTTCATAAAGTTTGTGGCTATGCGTTTATGCACAGCTCTCTTACGGTTTCGCTACAGTATTTCAGTCGGGTTAAGGTCTGGACACTGGCTGGGCCATTACAACACCTTGATTCTTTTCTTTTTTAGCCATTCTGTTGATTTGCTGGATCATCATTGTCCATTGTGTTCCATTGAAAGAGTTCCAATTTCGGCCAAGGTTTAGCTGTCGGACAGATGGCCTGACATTTGACTCTAAAATACTTTGGCATATAGCGGAGTTAATGGTCGACTCAATGACTGCAAGGTCCCCTGGTCCTGTGGCTGCAAAACAAGCCAAAAATCATCATCCCTCCATCACCATGATGGACAGTTGGAATGAGGTGTTTGTGCTGATATGCTCTGCTTGGTTTTCTCCTAACTTGGCACTGTGCATTATGGCCAAACATTTCCACTTTGGTCTCATCTGTCTAAAAGACATTGTTCCAGAAGTCTTGTGGTTTGTTCAGATGCAACTATCCAAACCTAAGCCATGCTGCCATGTTCTTTTTAGAGAGAAGAAGCTTTCTCCTGGCAACCCTTCCAAACATGCCATTTGCCCTGACTTTTTCTAATTCTACTGCCATGAACCTTAACATTTAACATGTTAACTGAGGCCTTTAGAGTCTGAGGTGTAGCTCTTGAGTTTTAGGCAGTTTCACTCTCATGATCCTGGTGTGAATTTGCTGGGACGTCCACTCCTGGGAAGATTGGCAACTGTCTTGAATGTTTTCGACTTGTGAATTATCTTCCTTACTGTAGAATAATGGACTTCAAATTGTTTGGAAATGGCCGTATAACCCTTCCCAGATTGATGGCAGAAACAATAGATTCTCTAAGATCATTGCTGATGTCTTTCCTCCTTGGCATACATACACCTGGAGTCTCCATACCAGAAAACTGAAAACTTCTGCTTTTATAGAGTTAATCCCACTGATGATCAATAAATCAAACGACATTGTATTATAAGCTCCTGACTGCTACTTATCCTCTTAATTTCCCATGGAAGCTGTAAGGATGTACTTAGTTTGCCACACATGGCTTCTCCATTTTGGCCTAGTTTTTGCTAAATAAGTAATGCCACAGAGTAATATGTCATGATGTTGCTTTGAGGTTGTATTTACCTAATTTTTAAGACCTGCCAAGGAACAGATAACTTTAAAACCATATATTTGGATTCACACCAGGAAAGTCCGATAGTTCACTTGCTTTGGTCCGGACCAAATAAATTAATAGATTTTTTTTTTTTTTTTGTACGGTTCGCTTTCACACTGCTCTTTTTGCAAGTGAACCAAAATTTGTAAACAAAACCACACTTGTGCTAAGATCGTCCATTCATTGGACAAGGATTCTCAATTAGGGAAATCAGGAAGTGCAAAAAAGGCTCAACATGGAGATATTTCCTACTGCAATATTTGTTCATTTACCTATTTTGTGTTATTCTGTACAAACGCAATATGAAGAAACTAATGAGTATCATAAGATACAATGTCATCGATGTTGTAATTCGGATTTTGAGAAGACGACGAGTGTAACGTTTGAGTGGCTCTATTAAACATGGGCAAATACAACAACTCTCGTCTCTCGTGCATCTTTTCATTCGTACCATCTACTGTTTTTTTATCTCTGGTCAACATCTCAACTTTGTGTTACAAGTGGCACTGCACTGAAGACGGATAAGGTACAATGTTTTCAATGAGATTCTTATTGTATATACTGCTAACAAGTGCTATCAATGTTAACACTTGCGATTAAGGCCCTGTTTACACGAGAACGCTCGCGGGTGAAAACGTAAAATATTTTATCGGTTGTGCCTTTCGTTTTACACGGCGACAGTGTTTTTGAGGCTTAAAAACGCAAAAAAGTGAAACCACCCTCCAGAGTGGAAATCTTAAAACGCTCCACCGTTGTGTTCCCGTGTAAACGGTAAAAACGCAAAAGTCTGGACTTGGTGCGTGGACTTGGTGTTGCTGCAGTATGCACTCCTAGCCACCTGGAGTGCATACTACATTGAATTTGCGTCACCATTTGCACACGAATTTCCCACACAAAACGCTCGTCTAAACGCAGAATAAAAAATGATGAAGAAAATGAAACTTCAGAATCGTTTCCATGTAAACATAGCCTAAGTTTGTCAAGTTTAACGTAAATTAGTGCAGCATCGTCCTTGTAACTATCCTTACATTATGAACTTCAAATGCTTTTTTTGCATCTATACACGATTAGACTAAAGAGAACACTCTGTATGTGAATGTCCTGATGCACACACTCATTCATTCATTCCATTCCATTCCAATGATGCACACACAACACGCAGAAAGACGCGCAACAGTATCGTGTGGCCAGACAGCGCGCCAGAATATTCTTGTTTGACGCAGTGCTTTCTTGCAATTGGGTTGGTTCATGTTCACACCGTAAACGAACTGTACCAGAGTTCGTTTGGAATCGTACTGAGACCGCCTCTTCAGCTGGGTCTCGGTTGTTTGGTTCTCACCAGAGTTCGATTGCTGTATTCACACCTGCCCAAAAGGTCCGCACCAAGTGGGGAAACAAACTAGAGATCGATTCAATTCGAACCAAACAAGCCAGGTGTGAATACACCCTTAATTAAACTTAGCAATTTGATGGTGTATCCAGAAAGGTTCAAACAAAAATCACCAGTGACAACTAGAGACTAACCCATTGTAAAATGCAAAAGAAAGACTTCATTCAAACTTCAGAGTGGCTAACTTACAAAGAAAAAAGAGACAGACCCATGTGAAAATAAGGATACACATCGGAAGGACATTGCTTGTAGTCACGCAATGCTGACGTTGTTAACATTAACAATTTGAGAACAAAGTATAATTTACACGGTTTTTATGTGATTATTATTGATTTTTAGATTTAATCAGTGAGATTTACTGCAATGTCAGAACCAGAACAAAAGTGGATGTTCGTACTTGCACATGTAACACTGTTAAAGTTGTCAATAGAACACAAAGGGTTCTCTCAAATGTACAAAACTAGGTTCGACTCTAGGAGGATAGAAAAAGTATAAAGTTAATTATTTATGTAAGGCCTTTTTTCTACAACTCAGGTAGTGTATGTGTATCAAGCAACAGCTTAGCTGTATCAAATGAATCCCGCAATGCAAACTGTTAAAAACTGATCCGGGTCAAAGATCAGTAGCACGCAGTGTATGGGCCCCTCAGCAAATCATGGTCTGGCTCGCCATAGTTCACAGTTGATCTTTTCACAGAATGGAATCGGCAGCAAAAAAATAAAAAATAAAAATCTACACGAAACACAATTCACAGTCAACATCTCTCAAAATTCAAACATGCTTTTCACTCAATAAATTCACGAGTAGATGGAAATCGCAAAGTGTTACTCTGTGTTCATACACGTGCTAGCTTAATGCTCTTGACTATAACATTGTACACACGGGCATAGGCCTACTCATTACACACAGATAAATCTGCAAAACGCACAGATTAATCATCTGCACGTCGAAATACTCAATTTCAGGAACAAATACTTCTTTTTTCTTATATGCAGGGAACATCATAAAATAAATGTTTCAAGAATTAAATTGATCAGTTTCCCCAATCTCTCACTACGTGCATTGAGACATAAAAATAGTTTCAATCAACATCTCAATTAACAAAACTTTCAATTAACATTTTAACTCTGACTGTTTTTTCCATCATAAAACAACTCATATACAATTTTCTGATCAAACACAGTTAAAACACCTCGAAAAATCACGAAAACTCACCAGAGTCCACAGAAGTTTTTCAACATCAAAGGGAATTCCTTTTTGAACCAACTTCAGAAACCTTAGGAAAAGTTTAAACTCTTTTCTTTTAGAAATCACACATTTGTATGCAATTCAAAATGGCGGTTTAGCAATATCAGTCTTCTTCTCTCTATCTTTTCTTCTCAGTCCACAAGTTCATATAGCGGCCCCTACAGGGAAACTATGGTACTGCATATATTTAACAATGTGTTAAACTCTGGAGGGTTACACACATAACAAAAACGTGATGGCTGAGCGGCGTGAGCGCGAAACCCAAACACCCTTGTTAAAAGCTGACGTGTGGAAATATTTTGGCTTCTATGAAGTTAAAGGGAAAACGGGCTGAACAAGAGCCACACATTTTCCTAAACTTTAAGAAATTATATTCAAATGTCATTCAGACAGACCTACAGAAATGTTATAAACGCAGTATGTAAAAATAAGCCTGCCAAGTGTAGTTTTTTATTATTATTATAAAGACCTGCATACTCATTTTGATGGTTCAGTGTTTAATTAGGGGGTTCATACTCAAAATTGACATTTATAACCAGTATGATACTCTTTCATATTTACTCAATTCCACCAACACTTGATACATTATGTGATCATGTATGGCTCAGGATAGAGTTTGCCCAGTATCCCAGCGGCCCTCTATTGAACAAGCGGTTTCAAAATGAATAGATGAAAGATTGACAGTGAAAACATCTCAGAGTCTTGAATGGATCCAAATGCCAAAGCTCTCCATTTGTGACTTTTTCTCACTGAATGAGTCAGCATGTGAATATAACACACATTGTCCAAAATCAGGCATGAAACCTGTTAAGAACCGCTAAAATTCATCACCTCTGTCCAAGCTCCATCTATGTCTTTGACAAGCCTCCATGTGACACTCGCCACAGGCATCAAGTGAAATGGTAATCTCTGCAACTACCTCTATTCCGAGTTGGCCCTAGCTGAAAACCAGTCCTCTACTGTGCCTGAAAAAGCACAATTGCACAAACGAAATGGGAATTTATTCCCCCTGAGAGGTAAAAAGGCGCCACAGACCGCGCTGAGGGCGTAATTGAGATTGACAAACGGGCACAATGGTTTGACAGCCATCAGCTTCAACAGAATGTTAACATTTTACCACCTTGGTGTAGAAGTGGTGTCTGGGCACTTTAGCACTATAAGTGAAATAGGAGAATAGCCTTAAGCAACTCCTTGGCCTGTGAATGGAGAGGGCTGAAGAGACTTATAGGACTACGGATGGCAAGGCCTTTTTTTACAATGATCTGCTACTGAGAAAGGAAATATACTATCTTTTCAACCCAGAGAGTCCTGAGATGTCTTCTGTTGGGCTTATTGGGTGCATTGTGGAAAAAGCAAAGGTGCATAAACTCAGAAAACCTCCAGATGGTGTTTAATAAATAAAAATGAAATAGTTTTAGATCTTATCAAATAGTGATTATCAAATCAAAGGCTGATGTGCTGTGTGAGTGAAAACCGGCACTGTGTTCATTTGCATGCGTGTAGCTGTTGGATTAAATGAGTGCACTCGATGACGTCCACTATGGTTTTGAACACCACTACAAATGGCTGTCCTATTTCTATAGAGTATAGGAGGCAATTTCAAACAAAGCTGCAGTCTATGGGTGCTTCTCATTTCTGATGTGTGCATCCCTGCTTCCTTAGGTGAGGGAAGGCTGCAAGGAAAGAAAGTGAGGATGGAGGAAAGGAAAGCTTATTTGTATATTGGAAATATACTTATAATACAACAAAAACTCAAATTGACACGGAGGCTACGTCCACATTAATCCGGATAGATTTGAAACGGGGTTTTCGTTTAAAAACACTCTCTGTCTGAGCCTAGAAATCTAGATGCACCCTAGCGGCCTAGCAACTATGGTCTAGTATGCTAGAATGGTCTAGCAACTCTCCGTTGACTTTCGAAGTGGAAAATCCAAACTCTGGTCTGGCCAATCACATCGTGTATAGAGTTGGTGGGCGGGCTTAACACAATGACGGCAGAGTTGTGACTGGTTCTGCGCCGTGATTTCCATAAGTGATTTCCCTGCTACTTAAAAACAAACAAGACGCAGCTGGCGAACAGCGGTCTTTCGATTCTGGCTTTGGCCGCGACTCGGATGACTTGGAGTTAAGAACGTAACTTAAATCATTCTTAAAAGGAAGATGAGTTCAGAGTTTTGACGACCGGATAAGGCAAAAGTTTAATATATCAACTTGCTCCGCTGGAGAGAAAACCATGGGGAAAACGCATGGGACTCACTCAGCCACAGCCATCATCGCTCTGGTTGGTTAGCGCTATCCTATGGTGTGCAGAGGGATATTGAAAGACAACCTTTATCCCGCCCCCAAATTGAGGTATGCCAATTGTGAGTTCCCAGACCTAACATCTTGATAGGTCTGGTTTGCCAGGCTACTCTCCGTCCACACTAGAGTTTTCAGGCGTTTTCCAACATTTCAGTGTGGATGAGAAGCTTCTAAATTCGCTGAAAACTTCACAAAAGCTCACTGAGATGATACAAATGGGAAAATAAATAATAATGTTATCGCACAATAACAGGATAATTTTATTTAGCAAAATATCTCACCATCACGGATGCGTCCAGGTCGCATTCAGTCACCATATGTTTGGTCTAAAACGCAACTGCTCTCCGTGTTTGGCCGCAGGACAGCAAATGTAAGTAGGCTACATTATCTGTCATCTTTGCAGTACTGTGCTATGAAGAATAGCAAATATTAAGTACATAGAAAGTAACATATTTTAGCAATAGTGTAAAAATGAATAACACATAACAGGCACAATACCGATAAACATGAATATCTATTGGTACTACATGGATCACATGACTAAACTTACGTCATCGTTTTGAAATACCTCCGGTTTCACTGTCCACACTACAATGCGAAAACGGCGTTTTCAAATTTATCCACTTTGGAGAGCGTTTTCCAAACGATACGTTTTTGTTGACTTAAAATGGCGTCTTAGTGTGGACTGAAGGCCAAAACAGAGAGAAAAATATGCATTTTTAAATGAAAACGTATTACTGGTGTTTAGTATTCAGCTGATTAGTATAATGTGATGTATAGCTAATTGTATCAAGCTAATTGTTAAATAAAATTGTGTTATATTTTCATAGAAAGGTGATGCATACTACCAATAGAGCTGTCTGAGATGCCAAAACCTTCTTCTAATAAAATCGTATACACAAGTTATTCACAAGTTAACATGCTTGGATTGTTTAAGGGTTTTGCTTTAAGTGCCTTCAAAAAAAATCCACAAGAGCATTTAAGAACATTCAACATTATTCAACATTAACCAAAACGTCAGCAGGGTATTTCGTGAAGAACTGCTACAGGGCTCTAATGATTAATAATGAATAATTGTTCATTAAATGAAATTATAAATAATTTCTAGACCTTATATTTAGTTCAACATGAACTGAACAAGCATAAGGGGAACAGTTAGTCTAATCCACACAGAATTCATTAAGGTGACCTTATTAAAAGTGAGAAATAGGGGGTTGTAGGGAGTTTATGATAATGTGAAGCTGCATTAATATAAAAGTAACCTGCTCAGTGAGAAGAGAAACAAAACTTTCTGCCAAATGTTTTCTGCCAGACGTCTAAATGTTTTGTTAGTGTCAATGCAAAAGTCACCTGCATAATAAATCTGTCTCTTCTAACAAATAAAGGAAAAGCTACATCAAACCACAGAGTGTAAATGTTTCTCAGATCATTTATTAGCCCGGAATTAGATTTCACATTGACGCTGGCTGCTGCAAAATGTTAATTGTTGTCTTGTTTTTTCAGGACTGGGCAAAGGAGGAATATAGTGGAGGCTGTCCTGTGAATGTAATGACCCCGGGATGTTAACGTATTACCACCCCAGTCTTCGAAAGCCCTTCGGCAGGTAAACCAATCCACTACACTGGCCGAATCACTTCATGTTCAACAAAGCCTATTTCAAAGCCCCAATCCCTCATTTCATCACTTCCTCTGTCCTACAAGGAATTGTTCACACAAAAATGAAAATTCTGTCATTATGTGCTCATTTCTCATGTTGTTCCAAACCCAAGACTTTGAATACTGAACATGTAGGTTACTTTTATGGTCTTGGAGTGAAACAACTTTGTCAACAAAGTTGGCCAATAATAGTGGGTCAGATTTCATATTGGTTCATTTTGTGATCAGGTCTTAGTCCACTTTCTACTTTTTAGTGCCATGACCACATAATAATAATAATAATAATAATAATATAAAGCTGCAAGCAGCTTTTAGCAGTGTTTCTAGCATGATTTACCAAAGTTTACCATGATTTATCTTAGTTTACCATGTTACAGGATGATTTACCAGGATATTGCACATTCTAGAATAACTAACCAGGTTTCTAGCATAATTTACCTTATTTACTATGATTTACAATGTTTCTAGCGTTATTTACCATGGTTTACCACATTGATAGCAATTATGTGAAGCATCAGAACAATTGAAGTGATAAACTTTGACAAAATATGATTGTGTTATAATAGTAGTTGTTATATAAGGGATGTTTTAGTGTCTAAATAATATGAATGCAAAAGCACATGTGAAAAGACTATTAATAAGTAGAGTGGTCAGCAGAGGGCAGTAGAAGACCACTTATTGGCTCACATTCATTTTTAACTACTTGGTTTCACCAGTATTCAGCACAAAAGCAAACCAGTTGTTAACTCCATTATGCATATTTACACGCACACACACACATTTCTTCCACAACTTTCATTTTGCGCCCCCTAGCAACCATGAATCGAAAATTCAACTTTTCCGTATAATTATTGATATTCAGACTCATTTCATTTCAAAAAGCACATTTCTACACTGGTTTGGTTCCGATTGGGCGAAAAACCTTGGACTAGTTCGCAAAAGTAGGTTTTTGACAAAATTAAAAATGGCGAAAAAAATGTCAGAAAACGAAATCAGATCGGATATACGTTTATCCTTCAGGTGTCCAGCTTTCCAGTGATATAAGACACTTGAGTCTACGACTTAAGGTCTAGAAGTTATGACCAGCTTCACACTTTCTGGTTTCTATAGCACCACCTATGGGTCAATTGACCTATGGCTAAGCCACTCCCCATCCACTCACTCGGACACACAGTCAACATTCGGGACAGGCGCTATGACTTAAAATTACAAGAAAAAAAAGAATGAGAACGGACTGTGCAAAGCATTTACAATGGACGTGGAAGCAGACAATGTCCGAGTGTATTGGTTAGCTGCGCACTGTGATTGGCTCATCGCATTTGAGGGCATGGTCACTAACCATAGGTCAATTGGGGTCATATTCTCTCAACCTCTCCTTGATTTTTATACTACCCTATGGCAAAGTTTCAAGTCTCCAGCACTTACGGTTTGAGCTACATGATGTGTTTAAGGGGTGAAGAAAAATAATTAAAAAATGCTTACAATTGCAATAGGTTTTAAGCACTTCAACACCTAATTATTATTATTTAGCTAATTTCTGTTATTAATAATAATGGTGGCCCCGGCACTAAACAAATTGTAATATTATTAGAATAAATAGTCCCAGTAGGCTTGATAAAAGTACTGGTACTTTGGTACCAGGTTAGAGCTGAAAATAAAAAAAAATGTGATGATATGCATTTTCATTTATTTATTTTTGATATTATTCAATATTATTTTAAATACTAATTTGTAACAATGTTTAATAATAATCTTTTTTTAACTTTTTTTTCCTTCTATATACAGACATTGAATAGAGGATTATTAATGCTTTTAAAACATTTTTGCAACAAAAAAATAGCATAGAGTTTGGAAAGACAATAATAATAATGTGTACTATTTAACTGGAGATCTCATTGACTTTAACAGACATTAGCTGCAGATAAAGATACAAGTGAAGTGAGAGTAGCACATAAATGCCCATTTTACCTTGAAGTGCAAATGCTACCCGAAATGCATGACTTGATGTCAAAAGGACAGCGCTCTCAGGGGAAGACGTCTCAAAAGCTATTTGAAATTGGCCGCTTAAGCGATTGACAGGGCTGAACTTAATGCTCGCCCAAGGAGAACGCACAGAAGAGCGTGCCAAGAGAGAGAAAGCGTGCTGTGCGTGGAATATAGAGGACATATCCATAATAGAATTAAATCCATCAGGGAGAGGAATGAGTTCATCATGTAAAGATGGTTGAGGCATGTACAGGCTTTCCATTCTTTCTGGTACCTGTGCAGGCGATGAGACGTTTTCTGAAAGAAGGCTGTAATCTGTCCTTGACCCACTTCGAAGCTGAACAAGATCTTGAAGCTCTTGATCTCTCAGATGCTACAAGACTCTTTCATGCATTAAATCTCCGTCCATTATTTCTTGCTATAAAAGTGATTCATATTAGATGTAATTAAAGGACTAAAACATGAATTAATAACTGGTCCACTTGCACACAATTCTCACATATACCATTTAAGATGTCTTGAGACAGCCTGAGTTTTAGCATAGCACAAGGGCAGTCATTCTTAATTTGTAGTGTACGACAAGATTTAGTAAAATTATTAAGGCCCCGATATACTTCAAGAGAAATAAAAGAACAAACTGGTGTAACATCATTAAAATATATACTGCTTTCTGAGAGAGAGAGAGAGAGAGAGAGAGAGAGAGAGCGAGAGAGAGAGAGAGAGAGAGAGACCAAAGTTGTGACGAGGTGGTACTTGGATGTTCTGAACTTCTGATTGAAGGTGATACTTGGTCAGAAAAGTTTGAAAACCGCAGAACTAGACTTTTAGATATTATGCTGGGTGCTTTTGATGCAGTAGTATCCGAAGTTAGAAGAGGATCTCTTGCCTGCTGCCATAGATGGTGGAATAGAAAACAAACCGCTTTCATGTCTTCCGAGTGATTCGCATAGACAAAGAGCATAGGTGAAAACACTGTGAGTAAGCGATATCCCTGAGGGTTCTAATTCAAGTCCACACATCCATAATACATAAAGAATAAACAGTGTGGTGGATTGGAAATGGTCTTGCATGGAATATGTTGTTGAATGCAGCAATAAGCATTTTTAAGAACCCAATTAAAAATATTTCTGTTAAATTCACAACAGACATGAATGTATGCATTATCTGCTGGGGGTTGACTTGAGTTGTTTAATATGTGCATACATTAACCATCCAATGGAGTTACCAAGACTGTCAATATTTATAGATATGAACTTTTTTTAGTAAATAGCTTTTGTTCCTCTTTTGTAAGTTGCTATGGAAAAAAAGGCATTTGTTAAATGCATAAATGTAATTCTGTAAGGACCATTATCATTAAAGATGATTGACCGTAACAGTTGGGATTGGGCGCCTAGCATAGGTAAGAGCAAGGAGAACAGCGATAACCCCTCAGGGTAAACAGAACAGAACCAACATAAATGTATTGCAGGTATAATTAATGTTCAATAATTTAATGTTCGACTTAACTCGAAGAAAAAGGAGTCTGATTAGAAGAGGGATATCTGGAATGCTAAGTCCTGACAGGACGAGAGGAGGAGCTGGAGATGGATGAGGGTCATTAGCTCAAGAGCAACACGCAGAAAGCTGCAGATTATACTGAATGGGCTTTATATATAGGGATGCTGTGATGAGGCGTTGTTTCTAGGTAGACAACGATCAGCTGAGAGTCAGGCCTGACAGAACTAACTCTATGATATGTTTATTCTTGTAGGTATTAACTTTAGTTTTACTACAGTTTTATATTTCAATTATTGTATAATAAATAGTTACGCATTGTATATAGTTTTGTGGCACACTCTACAACCTGGTTCCCCAGAGACGTCGGATTCAGTGGCCAAGAGTTGCTTCGCACAGTAAAGAACTTATCTAAAGCAGTAGAAAGGAGCAGCAACTGGCTATGGTAGATTCTAGCTGGCTGTGTACAGGCCGCCACGCTATGGTTTCGTAGTAATTCGGAAAACTTAAAGAATCTGTTGCATGGTTTATTTGTATAGGTTGCATATTATTTACACTCATTACAATCATTGTCTGTTCCAATCCTTGATTCTCTGATCATTTTTTTATTCATGATAAAACACGGCTATGACCGCTTTCACCGAACGGTTGTATCTTATCACTGCGCAACACTGCAGTTCCTATGTTGTTTTTATTTGAGCTTTCGTGCATATTACACATTGGAAAGTTTTTGCTGTTCACGGTTAGGGACTATTTTTTTCTAGCGGAAGGAATGTTTTTAGTGATTTTACTTGAAAGTTTACACGTCAGTTGCACATTCTTTGATAAACAGAAAGTATCCTATGTATACACATTTCTGTAATGAAACTGTAGATAGCGCAAGCTGTTAACAAGTTCTTAAAGGGGTCATGAACTGGCTTTTTAAATGTTTTTATTTTGTTGTCTGAGGTCAACTTCGCGTGGTTTTTACATTCAAAAACATAAAAATGAATAAGTTATGGGCTATTTTCTTCCCTAGTTTTCAGCCTACTTGAAAAATGCTCGGATTTTATGGGCGTTTCGCATTGAAGACTAGGAAGTAAACGCCCACTGCTGTGAGTGGATAACAGTTTTGCATATTATAATGAGCTTCAACTCTGTCGTTGGTTTCGGTGGGTGCACGTGGGGGATTGTTTTGAAAACCACTGTTGTAAAATGGCAACCGGAAATGATTCGCCCATACATGTTTGACCCAGAGTCCGAGTCCGAATCGCAGGACAATGAACCAACAGCACCTCGAATACAACGGACACTTGTAGACACATACACATAATTATTAGATATCAAACGATCTGTAACAATGCAATGCTAGCCAAGTAGATTATTATTTCTAAAATAAAAATATTACTCACATAAGTGTGTTGCACCACTCCTGTTGGATCCAATATAGAGGATAATGTAGACTAATCATGTTACGTACACCAATGATGTTCCGTACAGATTAACTTTAACTGCCGATTCGCTGAATAAATACTTCTAGGTCATACACAAAATGCATATCTGTGTCGTCTTCATTTCTCCCTCTTATATTATAATGAGTTTAACTCACCCGTCCGGCACGTGAGGGAAAACGTCCAATGGTGTCAAATGGCAACCGGATTCGCCAATACATGTTCGACCCAGAGTCCGTGTCTGCACAATTCCTGTCAGATCCAATATAGACGACACATCACCGTTCTTTTCTCTTAATCGGTCTGCAAATCCAGCCTCGAACTGTGTCTTCTTCAGAAAACAATCCTCTGTGAAATGAAGCAAACATACGGATAATGTTTTACACTCATCTGCTGGAATGTCATTAAAAACAAATTAACCAGGCATTCCTAATATTGGAATCCAGAGGAAGCTTATGCAGCGACTGTCTTCTTCCACAGCCAGGCACGGCACAACATTTTGTCAATGGAATGTTTATTGCTGGTAGCTCGCTCCGGTTTGTCATCACGAGGTATGCTTTTGTTTACCTATGCGTGAATGTGCGAATCAGTGGGCGGGGCTAAACCGGCCTGTTGAAGTAGGCGTTGATGAGCGGGTGGGGTTTTAGTGTCTTTGACGTCATACTTCCACACTTTCAAAACGAGTTTGTTGAGGCTGGTGTCAATAAAAGCCTTTATTGGACTAACAAGGTCGTTTTCAGTTCTGAAACTTACAGGATATTCTTATAATATGATGACCTCTTTAGATGTCAAAAGCTCAAGGAAAATGGGATTTCTCAGTTCATCACCCCTTTAACTGAATCTGTTAGCAATCAAATTAGCTACATAGCGCAGCTGAATGTTTGCTGTGGCGGTCAACATTTTCTGGTTGTGTTTCCTTGTTTTCACTGAGAGGTCCTCGTTCTCACTGTGTCCTTCACAATTGACTTCATTTCCCAGCATTCTGTTCTAACTGCCAAACTAAAGTTACAAGAGTAAGCAATTTCGCGCACATTACGGTTTCGTTATTACAACCCAGTATTGTCAGTCAAATTTATGGCTGATGTCTGCAAGTCCTCACACATTTTTTTTTTTTCTTTTTCAAAATTTGAAGATGCATTCTAACCATGTGTCAGCTGAATCGTGAAAGAAAAGGAACAGACTTTGGATTATGCCTGATTAAATGCTGTTACAATTGTAGTCACTTTCCATTGGTCAGTATTAGGTGTAGTTATAAATGGGGGAAAAAAATACTTGAATTTTCTTTTTCTTTTCATCTGTTGTCTTTGGTCTATATTTTTATTTGTGTCAGTATTAAAAGCTAACAAAGAGGAAGCATAAGTTGTAGCGTATTGTTGTTTCCAAAAGTCTTGAATAAAACATTGTGACTGTATTAAAAAAAAAACCCATACCCAAACTTGAAGGCAGACCTCAAGGGTGGTGATATATAACAACGACTCTGTACTCATACTAACACAGACAGGGAATATATACACATATCTAACAAGACTAACACAGAACAGCTGGGAACAATGATTACGGGGAACAGCTAAGTGCAATAAACTAATGAGTGACAGTGACAGACAGAATGCTGGAAATGAAGTCAATTGTGAAGGACACCGTGAGAACGAGGACCTCTAGTGAAAACAAGGGAACATAACCAGACACTGTGACAGTGGCATCAGCAGCCAATGAGCTTGCTGCTCAACATTCAAATATTTGCCATTGTTTTGCTGTTAGCCGTGATTATTCTTGTATAATATTGAAAGTATTAAAACTTTAAAATGTCTATCAATTGTCTTTCTCTTTGTCAGGATTCATTGGGCAGGCACAGAGACGGCCACCCAATGGTGTGGATACATTAGCGGGGCAATTCGAGTCTGGTCAGCGGGCGGCTATGGAGGTCCTAGCTCAGATGTGTCCTTCTTCCCTGTCTCGGAGGAACTGGACTCGGTGCGAGATTCCCTAAAACACAGTAACCCAAGAAATGAGTCAAAGTGCAAGTCGTCCAAATCTTACTGTCTCCTCGGTGTGGGAATGACCGCAGCGGCACTGGTGACCGCCTACCTGTTGGCCAAACCAGAACTAGGATTGAAATGGATCTAAAGGGATTTGTTTCTTGACATGTATTTAATTAGTAGTTGTGCCTTAAAATTACGCATTTTACGTCCATAATGGTAAATATTTCAAAGTGAAACATGATTTTCAGTGGCAAAAAAAGGACGGGACTTGATTGTATATTTATTGGAAATTGATTGCTCCATGAAAATATACTATAATTGAAAAGTGCGTTGCATACCAGAATAGAGATAAACAAGACGGCTTAGAAATATCAGCCAAAAGTTGCAGATACACAGCAAGTTTGAGCTGAAATGATATGCTGACTTTTTATGTGTGTGTGGGGGAAAAAGACCAGTAATGTGAATAAGAATGTAAAAATGGTTGGTTGTTTAATTTAAGTATTGGTATTTTTTAGAAGAATTACAGTATAATCACTCATTGTATCTTGCACTTACTCATATTTCCAGATTTGAATTTCCAATATATAAACTACGTGGCATAATGTGTTATGTAGAGGAAATATGAAACATCAAAGCACAGACGTAAAGCAAACACATTGTGAGCTATAAATGTATTTTTGTCAAGCACTTTGAGTGCCTCTCTCTTTCAACCCCATGAGACTCTCAATTGTTATCATGAGAATAAAGCAAGTCGAACACTCATGTCAAGGCCTTTTTGAAAACGTTAAATGAGTTTAATGGCTCTCTTGTGCATAAATGCAAAATGCCACATCATTTTAGATATTATCAACAGTATAGGCAATGAAATTGTCAAACTATAACGAACTGAACTGTAATCAAACATTTTTAAAATGTGTTCATATATATTAATAATGTATTAGCATTCCATATAATATCCCAGAAACAATATCGGTAACACTTTACAATAAGGTTCATTAGTTAACATTAGTTAATGTATTTACTAACATGAACTAACCATGAGCAATACATGTGTTACTGCATTTGTTCATATTTGTTAATGTTAGTTCATGAAAATACAGCTGTTCATTGTTTGTTCATGTTAGTTCACGGTGCATTAACTAATGTTAACAAGATTTTAATCAAGTATTAGTAAATGTTGAAAATAACATTAACAAAGATTAACAAATGCTGTATATGTGCTATTCATTATTAGTTCATATTACCTAATGTAGTTAACTAATGTTAACTAACGAACCTTATTGTAAAGTGTTACCACAATATCATTGTACAAGATCAATATTAACAAACTTGACAGTAATATTCACTCTGTATACTCACCTACAATATTTCATACAGCCTGTAGGACCTACAGCGTAAGTGAAAACCTTAAGCACCACGTAATTACATCAAATATAAATTCTAAGCTTGAATCAAAGCTTTTGAAATAATAATTTAGGTGATACTGCATAGGGACTGTTAATTGTTAGTTTGGTCATACTTTATATATGTGTTTAATTTAGCTTCAGAAACATTCATCTTGTATGTGGTAACATATACTGCACAATAAAGCATTTAATCAATATTTGTTTTAATGATTGTTATTTATTTTATAATTGAAACATATCGATATCTTGCAGTGTAGTTTTTATCTTGTCATATGTATATCTGTCAACAGTTTTTAAGTTAAAATATTTTAATTGTAGCCTAATCTTGTTGTCTTTTTTGTAAAAAAAATATTTTCAGCTGCAATTCTGTGGACTAAATTAACTTTGCTTAGAATGCATCTCAAAAACAATAATTTAGAGGTGTTAACATTACAAATTTTACTTATGTTAATATGTTCAAATAGGATGGGACTTGATTTTATTGTGAGAAGTGGAGCAGTCTCCGACCTGTTTTTTGGGAGGTGTCTGCTCCAGAAGTATTTTTCCTATAGGGATTTTTTAAAAAGTCTTGGTCAAAGAGTTGACCAAATCATGCCGCTATGTGGTGAATCGCATTACAGACTTGTATTTAAAGCAAAAACTTATTTGAAAACCAAACAAAACATACTTTGTAGGCTACAACTTACCACTGTAAAAAAATATTGTTGGTAACTAAAAAATTAATACCCCATTGCCTTCAATTTTTAAGCTGATTGAACTGGAAAAAGTGAGTTAATACAATGAAGGAGAGTGATTTAATCATCAGAAACTCAAAATAATAAGTTATCTGAACTAAATAAATTAAGTTGATTTGACAAAAGAAAAAATGTTGTGATAACAAATCTTGAAAATATTTTTTTACAGTGCACAAACACGTCAATGAAGAAAATAATTATAATCCCAAAAAAGCATTGCGAATTATGTGCAAATAAAGTATTGAGAAAGATAAAGCATTTAGCCTTTGGCCGAGCCCCACCCCCTTAGTTACTGTTGCTACGTCCGTCAAACCAATGGTCAAACGTGCTCAGTGACCCTGCAAATACCTCAATACCTCCGCGATATCAAGCAAGATCGAAGCAAAAGGGGTTACGGCATGCGGTGGAGGGATTTATTCCAAATATAAAAAATAAGAAATGAATGAGACATCGACTACTATTGAGGCCAGAGCCGGACAGTATTGGAGTACATTTACTTGAGTACAGTACTTAAGTACAATTTTGAGGGATCTGTACTTTACTCGAGTATCATTTTTGGGGAGTACTCATGACTTTACTCAAGTACATTTGAGAGGGAAATATTGTACTCTTTACTCCACTACATTTCTATTCATAACCGTGAGTAAAAAGTAACTACTTAAAAAAAAATGGAAATAAGAAAAATCTCGGAAACCCTCAATTTGTTGTTTCGCTCTCAAACGAATGTTATGTAACGGAGGCCAGCTAGTAGTTGCTGTGCGAGTAAACCTCACTCCCCTGATCTCAATAGGTGCTCTAGCGACAGACGCTAGCGGCTGCAGTCTTTAGCCTCCTTGTAAGTGCGACTGACTCTCATGCCGGAGACCCGGGTTCGAGGCCCGCTCGGAGCGGGTCGAGTAGGACCCGGGTGGAAGGGTTACATTGGTGCCGTGACCCGGATGAGAGTGAGGTTAAGGGGAGTGAGTGTAACAGAGGCCAGCTAGTAGTTGCTGTGCGAGTAAACCTCACTCCCCTGATCTCAATAGGCGCTCTAGCGACAGATGTTGCTAAAAATCCCACACTGCACCTTTAAGTAAAGCAACATGGTAAAAAGGTAAATATATGACTTGATTTTACTTTAAATTCCTTTTACATTCTCCAAGGTATTGACATTAACATTTTTCATAACTCCATGTAGGACGTTTCTGTTCATAAATGTAAGCACTGTGGCAGTAGTATTGCAATATTTAGAAAATGTACTCTTGTACTCTTGATACTCAAGTACTTTTAAAAACACGTACTTCAGTACTTTTACTCAAGTAGACATCTGACTGTAGTACTTTTACTTGTACTTGAGTAAAATTTAGCAAGGGGTATCTGTACTTTTACTCAAGTAATAAAGCTGTGTACTCTGTCCGCCTCTGATTGAGGCTAATGCTTAACTTACCAGTCTCAAGCAAATATCAGAAAACCCCCATGACCATGCTACCTCAAATGCAACCAGTAGCCTTGAATATTTTATAAACTGGTTCAGTGGCTAATTGTTTGGAGTTAGAAATATATAACTTGCGCTGAATATTTATTCATTTTGCCTCCGATACAGGAGTGACACATTCGCTTTAACCAGCAGGTTGTTCATTACCACAGCAACCTATTGCGTGTCATGCTGAATGCGATTTTCGTGTTTAAAAAGTAACGTTATGCATAAGAGACGGAAAGAGGCAGAGAACCATACATCATTTAAGGTTATGTCTATTCGTTACGATATTGACATATGAACTTATGTTGTCAAGTAAGATTAATGCTTTCCCCGTTGCGAGCATGCACTCCTCTAAACTGTTTAGTCTACGGTGCTGCACTGCTAACTTACCTGACTGCTGCTCTTTTTCCCCGAGAATATCATGGTATGTTAACAACAACCCTTTAGAAAATTTAAGTCCTTTGTGGATCCTTTTCATCTGCTTTCTCCGTGCTTCTTTGACTAATCTCAGTCTCACGCACGCTGCACGCGAGTTAACCATGTTCGACACAAAACTGGGATTGGGGCCGTCCACACTGTTTAATACATCTTAGGCACCGCTCGCGTTGTGTTTTGGGCTTTGGAAAGGGAAAAACACAACTTCTCCAGACAATCTCTCGGGGTATCTTGTGTCCGATTTACAAACCGCGCGCTTACTGTTTGACGGAACAGCTCACACAGTCACGGTTCTATGATGTGTGATTGGACAATGGCCATTTTGTGGGAGGGGCCGGCGAAAGGTCAATTGATTAATGTGTATATAAAAACACTATAGTTAGTTTATTGTAAAAAATATAGGGGTATATATTATAGGAGTGGGGCAGAGCTTTTAACATGAAATGCTTGTGACATGAAATAGTGGACATTTTTGCAAAATTATGGGAAGGCCCAGAGCCATAGATGGAAATTCTGATGAGCAGATGGCTTTAACAAAAACATTTGCCATCAATTAGTCAAAGTCAATCGATTCCCCTATAAAGAAAATTGAATTTTGCTTCCAGAACCCGACTGTTGCAGATGGTTAAAGGAAAGTGTTTCAAATACACAGCAAGTTTGTGATGAAAGTTTACAGCCTACAGACATGTTTTCATTAAGGCCAGAAACATGAATTAAGTATATCTATTGACTTTAAGCATGAATAGTTTAAAATCAGCATAGAATGATATTTTATCTCATAAAAAAATCTTGAACTTGTATTTAGAAATTTCCATATTTGATCTGCTAAGCTTCCCCTGTATAATTGCAATGTGTTATGTGAAAGGAATTTGAAATATCAAAGCACAGAACTGAAGCAAACCCTCCGTGAGCTATAAAAGTTATTGTCATGCACACCAAGTGCCTCTCTGTGAACTCCATGGGAATGTCAATTGGTTTCATTGCTTTACCAGTATTAACCATGCAGGAAACGCAACAAGTTTGTCAAGGCCTCTTTAAACGTGTTAAATGTGTGTAATTGCTCTCTCGTTGTGCACAGATGGGAAAAAATAAATAAAGCATGATGTTCAGGCCTTTAGACAGAAATGAACTTCGAGAGACTTACCACTGCGGCTCGACGTTACCCGCAGTGTAACTCACACTCACGGTCACGGACACACGGGTATCCGCCCACACGAGCACAGTCTCTGGGAGGGTGAGATGTGAAAGTGATTTAATCGCTAGTGCTTGATTACAGAGATGATGGAAAAGCTCCTGTCATGCTCGGATGCTTTCTAAGGGGTGATCTAACTGCTCTGGCGGCCCCTAAAGGAGCATTTTTAGTCTTCGTTACCGCCGCCTCGCTTTCATTTTCCCTGCCTCACGGCCACCCCATCAAGATCAAACCCTGCCCTGACCAACATATTTTTGTATGCGTCCAATTTATGGGCTCCGGTAGTGGCGAGATGACACAACCAGCACTTCCTCCGCTCGCTCTGGCCAGAAGCCACGGGAATGATGAGTCTCTTGTGATTGTGAATCTGATTTCCCTTTCCATTTGCTTGATTACCTCCACGTCCGGCCAGAAAGCCACAAGTCTTCATTTAGAGTCACTCCACCGTGTGGATTGGCGATTATTTTGGATATCTCAATGATCAGCTGTATGTGTATCTCAAAGGATCCACCGCATAAAGATTGCATAACAACTTGTCCTGGGCTTTGGCAGATCGCCTGCATCGGTTTGCGGTTTGAAGATGAGAAATGCGTAAAATAATGTCATCGCGCGGTCTGTGATATTCAGAATGACAAACTTTCTATTGGGGGGTTTGAATCGTTCCCACATGAGACCAAGAGCCGTCACACACTTCCTGACGTGCAAAGAAATGATTCAATCACATACAGTGCTGTGATGTTTTGGTAGCATTTTACAATGTTTCATTAAAGGGATACTCCACTTTTTTGGGAAATAGGCAACACCCTCAGGGTTAAACGTTCGAGTTTTATAATTTTCTTATCCATTCAGCCGATTTTCTGATATTCAGGAGATTATCTGTAACAAGACCGTTTCTGGTCTCATTGACTTCCATAGTAGAAAAAAAATATACTACCTAGATAGCACAAGGCTATTTGATGTGCTATTTTCATCTGGAAGACGTATTTTTAAGAGTTTGCTCATCTGCGAGACGTCTATGAGGACGTATCCTGCAGATGTCAAATAGACATTTAAAAGATGTCTCCAATGCCGAGTTCAGACTGCATGATTTTAGCCACGATTTTGGCTCGCCCACAGGTTTTGAGAAATCGCCGACAAATGCCCGAAATCACATGCAAATCGGCGCTGGTCACGCGAGTGACAATCACGCAATGTGAATGAGCAAAGACGCGAACTGAGAGAATCACAGACGAGTCGCCGCCGCCCGTGAGATATTTGACATGATATGGCATTGTTTCAGGAAAAAAAAGCTTCTCGGTCTATTTGGACACAATAAATGGAAGAAAAATTAATAGAAATTTGTCAGGAGCACTCGTGTCTGTTTGACGTTTCACCTGAGCTGTACCAAAACCGGGTCGAAAAAAAAAAGTCTCACATGAGAACTCGGTCTTGCACGTGTGGTGTCGCGTTGTTTCCTTTTCACATCTCATGTGTGTTCGTTGTGAAACGTAGTTTGCGTGCCGGCGATTTTTCCTATTGTAAGTCATGCAGTGTGAAACCTTCTGTCGCCGATCAGATCGTCCAGCGTGAACACAGCAGTGACTGAATGCTGGCCAAGATAGTCATGCCGTGCGAAAAGAACAGCGACACGACTACTTTGAAAATCGTGCAGTCTGAACTTGGCATAAGATTTAATGATTTAAGGCCCTTGCACAGTCCGAAATTCGCGTCTGAAATTTTCGCACGTTAAAAAATAAATACAACCTCACGTTATGTCAATCACACTTGCACACTGCCTCCGAAACTTTCGTCTGTCATAAAAAAACAAATCGAATCGGGTTCGATTTTCTGCGTTTTTCGCATCCGTGGCAAGCAGTTTGAATGATGTTTTGACAATTCAGAGCCACCAAATCACGAATATGAAAAAACGCATATGAAAATTACGGACTCAGTGTGCAATGGCCTTTAGAATGCATGTTAAACTGACATCTTATAAACGTCTATTTGACATCTGACAGGAAACGTCCTATAGACGTATTGCAGATGAGCAAACACTCTTAAAAATACGTATTCCAGATGTAAATCGCACATCAAATAGCATTGTGCTATCTGGGTATGGAAGTCAATGAGACCAGAAACTGTCTGGTTACTGATATTCTTCTAAATATCAGAAAATCGGCTGGATGGATTCGAAACGGTAAAACCTAACTGTTTAACTCTGGGGAGTTGTAAAACTGATCCCTATTTCCAAAAAAAGTGGAGTATCCCTTTAACAGTTAACATGAACTTACAATTTTTCTGCAGCAATTATTCTTAGCTTATTTAAGCATTTACTAATTAACATTAACAGTAGGCCTAACATGAATAAACAACTGTATCGGGGACAACATGAAATCGACCAACATAGCATCCAATCAATTCCAATGTTTTTGTTGTATTCACTGCATTAGGTTTCATAATGTTTTATGTAATGAAATTTATATTTGAAATATATTCAAACTAAAAAATAAATAAGTCAAGATTTGATTAATATTTAAATGATTTCAAGGTAGAGTGGACAAAATAGCCTGCGTATAAGAGCAGACCCGTTGGACTGCCACATAAACAGTTTGGGGTCAGTGAATAAATGTTTTGATGTTTTTAAACCTGAGGAAACTTTTATTGCTCAAGGTCGCTCTTTCACAGCTCATAAAACTGGAGTTCTCAGTTTAAGTTTCACTGAACATAGATACAGTTTATATAAAAGTTGTTTACACTATTCATGTTCTGTTCGATTAATATTTTATTCAGTTGAGAGACAGTTTAAGTATGAAAAACCTCAAAATTTTATGACAAAAAACTGATATGCTTAAAGTCTCTTTTTGATCCAGTTGGCCAAGCTAGTTCTCTAATAGCCTATACTGTTGAGCCAATTTGTTTTATTTAAGCTCATTAAATAAAACATTAATAAAGCTATTAACACTAAGTACAGTGAACCTCATTCTGTTAAGTCCTGAGCATCGTTTCAGGAGGGAATACCCATAAGCCCTGGCTTATGAAACATTAAAATATGTATGCTTAATAAGAACAGGGGCATATGATAGACATTAAATTATTGAAGGCTTTGAGCTATTGTGAAGTTGTTTAAATAACGGCACATAATCTCCTTGTTCCACGAAGAAACCCTATCTCATGACCAATTCGTACAGAATTCGACGAATAATTGAAAAGTGGCTAATTCGTATGACCTCACTCGTAACGAATTTGTACGATTGGTCTAAACCCACGTGATGGATAGGTTTAGGGGCGGGGTAAGGGGTAGTCATTCGTACGAATTCATACGAATTGGCCAATTCGTAAAATATGTACGATTTAGCAAAATCATATGATTGATCGATTGTTACGGAATTAGCCACCTCGTAAAATTCGTACGAATTCCGTTGAGATCAGGCTGGTTGAAACAATATGAGGGTGAGCAGATGATGTCAGAACTTTTATTTTGGAGTATAATATTAATAAAACAGCTGAGATGCTAAAGAGATCTCATATTTTATTACTAAACCTTATCTGCTGGCTTATGGATAACACCAACTACTGGTTTCATATTAATTATCAGGTTGTTGGTATGTTTTAACCATACTTGTACTTCTGTGTGGGTGAAGGCTGGGTGGACAGTCTATATCATCTCTTAACTTTTAATTAGCTGTGAGATGTGTTCTGGAAAGAAAATTTCTGGCTGGGTTGCATCGTTTCTCCAACCTCATGCTCCCAGGAGGATTAACTACCATTGGCTAAAGATCAAGAACCAGCCAGTTTTCTTCTTCTTGAGATATATTCCCATGAGGCCTAATCTTTTCCAGCAGCAGACACATCAATTTACATGATCATGTGTCAATCATTCGTGATGTAATTACGCTTTTCAACTGATAAACTGAAACCTCAACTAGGCATAATTAGGAGTATTTTTAAACACTGACATGATCATGTCTGTCGATTCCTGCATGGATCGAAATATTGCTCCAACAGTATTTGGACAATTAAATTAGATTAATATCTTTGCATTATATAGTTCAGTCATTAGAGTCAGCATGAAACGGAAGTTGAGATTGTAATTTTTTCCTTGTCGTGACATATATATCCGAGTGAAACGGCTTCTGAAATTAGAAAAAAATGTAGGGAAGGGCTTGATTTCGTCCTTCGGGAATTGATTGGATCGTTGGAAGTTGCAAACAAAATGGAGGCAGATTTGAATGCGATTCTCTGAGAGGCGGTTCTGAGAGGCCGCACCCTTTCGCCATTCCACGTGACCGAAATAGACAACACAGTCTCATGAAAATGCGTATCAATACCACGAATGTCATTTCTCGTGGCATTTATACGGCAAACATGTTTTTTCGTGTATATGCTACGCACTAAAAAACCCTGGGTTAGGTTTAGGGGGAGGGGGTGGGGAGTTCGTGCATATTATACGCCAAAAAGTGCGTATCATATGCACGCGAAAACGCGTACCATTTACACGCAAAAACTGTTTTTGGCGTATAAATGACACGAGAAATGACATTCGTGCTATAAATACGAACTTTCATGAGATCGGGCTCAAATAGAAGAGAGGTCATTTCGATGGGGGAGGGAAGGGTAATGTATTTGATTAAAGATTATAAGGGTACATGAATTTAAAAAAAATAATGAAGTGCATACACTGTAAAACAAAAAATATTTTCAAGATTTGTTATCACAACATTTTTTCTATTGTCAAATCAACTTAAATAATTTATTTAGTTTAGATAACTTATTATTTTGAGTTTCTGATTATTAAATCAATCCTTTTTTTTCCAGTTCAATCAACTTAAAAATTGAAGGCAACCAAGTTACTTAATTTTAAGTTAAACCAACAATTTTTTTACAGTGAGATAAATCATTTATAATAAACACTACAGTATTACATATAAAAAGAAGATATGTCAAATTTGATTTCATGCCGAATTTAAACTCTAGATGGCACGACCTGACTTTTCCTTTACATGCAATTTGCAAGCTATTGCACCATTATGTGGACCAGAAGAATGTGGGAGATGTGGGCCGCAACTGGGCCAGATGTCATTTGCTACCTGGGATACATTTTATAAAAGCGCAAGATGCAGGGCTGAGGAATAGATACAAATCCAAAGTACAGAGATGCGTTTTTGGAGCTACTTTCAACTTACAGTGCTGTGTTTTTAGAACCCTGTGAGATCAATGGTCACATTCATCTACTACATATTTACTTAGAAAAGCAATAAAAAAGCAAAAAGGCTTTCTGCGTGAAAGGCGTCCGTCTAGTTCATGTCTAGACCACACTTAAAAAATAATGGAAAAATTGAGCACTCTTGGCATATCATGATTGAGGTTAATAGAGCACACAACAGCCAATATCTGGATGCAGTCGGGTCCTCTGAACACAGAACTCTTCCAGTAGGAGGTCGTTGACTGAACAAGAAGGGATGGGGGCTGATGAATAATTCATGGCGAGAGTTTGGTCAGACACAGTGCTGTGTCTGTTTAGCTGTCGCTTCAGCAGGCAAGAGAGAGAAGGGAGAGATACAACACTGTAGGAAAACACCGGAGCTGATATGCCATCTGGACCTCATATTAGACAGCTTGACATGTTCCTTCAGGACTTGGTGCGGGACAAACTCTTGTTAGCCCCCTCTTGAGAAATGACATATTTAGTGATAATTATGACATGCCTGGAAGAATTTTGAACTTTCTTTGTATAAAGAGGGCAGGGCTGGCACAAATAGGAGAGGCTCTGCTTCAGGGTTATGAGGCCAATATTGATCTGACAGCATTCAAAAATGCGAAATATGGGAGGACGTTTCCTTGGCATGAGCATGCGGGGGCAGCCACGTAGCTTGAACTTTCTTTCACTAACTTGTGGCCACAATGACAGAGATTTGAATGGCTAAAGGTTGCAGTTCTGTTGGCCGCTAGATGATGCCGCTGGCAGTGTGTAATTGGCCATAGCTTTTAAAAATCGTATCACAAATGAGAAAAAAATGCCCACGTCGTCGTCCATGTTGCCAGAAATCACTAACACTTACTGAAAATGAATGTCTTCCAGTGATTTTGTCGCTGCAAATCATGGTCAGTGGGAACAGCCCCTTTAGTCACACAAACTTAGAAGCAAATGCTAAAGTTTGAGACACAAACAGCCATATGAGCTCTAAAGTGAAAACCTTCTGCACTGTAATAAATATTTTCAAGATTTGTTATCACATTTTTTCTTTTGTCAAATCAACTTAATTTATTTAGTTCAGATAACTTATTATTTTGAGTTTCTGATGATTAAATCAATCTCCTTCATTGTATTAACTCACTTTTTCCAGTTCAATCAGCTTAAAAATTGAAGGCAATGGGGTTACTTAATTTTTTAAGTTAAACCAACAATATTTTTTTACAGTGTATGAACTTTATATTACTGATCAAAAGTTTGGAATCAAAAAATTATGTTTATGAAAGAAGACTGCATTTTTTAAATAAAAATAAAAGTAAAACCAATAATGTTTCGAAATATTATGACGATTTGTAATGTCTTTTTTCTATTTGAATACATGCGATATATTCCTGTGATGGTAAAGCTGAATTTTCAGCATTATTTCTCCAGTGTGATCCTTCAGAAATCATTCTATGCTGATTTTCTGCTCAATTATCGTTTATTGTTATTTTTTAATATACATTTTCTAAATGATAATGTATCATGGTTTCCACAAAAAGAGCACTCCAACTGTTTTCAGCATTGATGAAAATCAGAAATGTTTTTTGAGCATCAAATTATCATATTAGAATGATGTTTTAAGGATCATGTGACACTGAAGACTGGAGTAATGATGCTGAAAATTCAGCTTTGATTTCAATAAACAGCATAATATACTGTAACACTGTAAAACAAATATTGTTGGTTTAACTTAAAAAAGTAAGTAACCTGGTTGCCTTAAAATTTTAACTTGATTTAACTGGAAAAAGTGAATTAATACAATGAAGTAGATTAATTTAACCATCAGAAGTAATAAGTTATCTCAACTAAATAAATTATTTAAGTTGATTTGACAAAAGAAAAAATGTCGTGATAACAAATCTTGAAAATGTTTTTTTTTACAGTACGGTTATTTTTAAATTGTAATAATATTTCATAATATTACATAATTTTAACAGAAATGTTTAACTAATTTGATCAAGTTAATACTGCATTGATGAGCATTAGAGAGTTCAAAAACATTAAAACAAATGTACAGATCCCAAACTAATTTAGTTCATATTTCTAATCACATCTACAGTTGTTTAATTCTTATTTCCATGTACAAGAAATGTCAAAGTGAAAAATGATCTGTTGAGCCTACTTGGTTCTTCTCAGAAACATTTTCTTTTCTTTTTTTTCTTCTGGAAAATCCATATTTCTAAAAAGAGTATTAATAAAAAATTCATAAAAATAGAATAAGTTGATCAATACTAATTTCCATTTGACAAATGTATATTACTGACCATTGATTTTGACAACATTCTCATTAAAAAACAGAACTTGGTCATGTACAATTCATAGAGTTTGTTACAAAAATGTAATTATAAAATTAAAGTGGGGGAGCATAAAAGTAAATTAAACTTTCAAATGGCAAATATTTCAAGATTGAGGGGCTGGCGGAACCTGAACAAATCAATACCCACCCAATACACTCACACACATCCTCTTTATGACCCTTCTCCAACACAAATGCCATTTTAAATGTGAAGTGTATAATTTCTGGCTGCACAACTAGCAGCACCAAATGACACGCTTCACCTCTAAACTAGCACTTAAAACCTCTATATTCAGATCTTGGCATTTTCTGCACGCTCTCTAATAAAACGAGACTACATATTTACACTCAAACATTGAGTCAGTGTTGACATAGTCAGTGAGCTCAATGGCCATGTTTAAATTATTTGGTAAACGAAGTCTATTACTGTCGTGGAGGGCATGTAAATCTGAGAATCTCCTCAAATATAACTGTACAAAGAGGTTTGCAGAAACTCAAAGCATAACAAATCCAGCATTAAGCAGCAAATATAAAGACTAACTCAGTCGTTTTATTAAGTTATTCGGATACACAAATTTTCCAAGGATTTACATTAAATAACAAAGGAAAGGGTCAGTTTGAGAATATATTAACAAGGTTTATAGTTTATGTATAGGTCCACACACACGTCAAATGACGCTGGGTGATTCATCAAAGGCTGGATAGCTTTCATTGGTATGTTCCATTGCTCTTTATTTGAGCACTAACCCTGTTCTGTTTGGCCCACTGGAGGCTTCTTCACCCACCTGACACATGTATTAAAGAACAAAGTGAGGCATCCAAATGTTTTTTAGTAAAATATGCATCTTACGCATCTTGTTCCGACTGTCTCTCAGATGTCCATCTGTAATATCCAGCGCAATCCATTAAAGAAGCACTGACAGCATGAGTAGTTTCATGAGAACAAAGCTTGATGCGATTGGTGGAATGCAAGTACCGCCGGTGGATTATTTTTATGAAACAAAAGATTCCCTTTAGTGTATAGTCGGTATGTCTCCAATCCAAGCTCCAGGTAACGGTCTGGGACACGTGTATTCATTCTGTAGGAAGCAAAAAAGACAGATAATGATTACTATGGTACAAAAACATGAGGTTCAGCTTAGAACTGATGCACTGGTACACTGATACACAATGTTCTCTTTTGCACTGATGCATTTATTTATTTATTCCAGAATATAGATTTCAAAAATGCAAATCATAAATCATGCTGAATACCTTTTCTATGATGTGCATGTTTTTCTTCTTTCTTTTTTTGTTATTAAAAAAGAAATTCAATATTTTTTGGGGGGAGTCAAAAATATAAGTAAAAAAATATATAAAAATATAAGTCAAAAATATTTAAATGAAATCATAATGAAGAAAAATAGAATTATATTATTGAAAAAAAAAAATGTCATGTGGTGCGACTCTTTAGGAATATTTAGGATATTAATGTGGTGTAATAAAAAAAATGAAAAATGGATGGTTACAACACACAACATGTATTTAGGTTTTCTATGTAATCAGTATAGGAAAATTATAATAAAAAAACATTACATAAAACACCACACTACATAAAAACATATAAAACCAATATGAATACAATATTTTCATCTTTCCTCTTCTGTATTTTATTTGCACTTATTAAAGATAAATATGATTTTATAAAAAATACCAGGTCAGGATAATAAATCAGACACATGACTTCACCTGCATGCAATTGTGTTGTGAAATGAAACTCTCATGCATGGCCAAGAAATAAAATAAAAAAACTTTGTGAAGCAGAACTGGATGATATGGCAGCTATCAGTAAAGAAAGTCAGAAATCAAATATGGCAGCACATTGTATGCCATCATTGTTAAGATGTTAATTACAGTTAAGACGACTGCAATTTACTGAGCTCAAGTGACCTTGCTGTCATGAGCACTTCGTTCTTAAATGGATTTAAAAAAAAACGTTGTGAATACTAATTAGCAATATGCATTGAGCACAATCATCATTATCTCGATTATCCTCAAGTTCAACTAAGGTTCTTTCGGAAACCATGGGAATAGCAGCTATACTGCCCAATGAGTCAACCTGAAGACAGAGATTGGTGTAATTACTTGATAAAATGAGGACAAAAGTGATGCCGCCTTTCATACCCATAAGAATAAAATCTTCACCGTCAAATTAATTAAATCTTTCTCACTTCATAATTGAACAGAGAGGGAATGGGTTGTTTGTCATATCTCTAACACTTTGGAGTAAACTTTTGATGCAGCTCATTTCAACGGCTGCCCCTGGTTCCCATCCACATTCATTGTATGGGAAAACAGCAGTTTGGACATTCTGCAAAATATCTAATTTTGATTGGCATTAAAGAAAAGAAGAAAATACATGAGGGTGAGTAAATGATGACTAATTGCTTTTAATAGAAAAAAAAACAATGATCAATGTCTTTGAATAGAGAAATGGGATATAATGCCAGTAAACTCAAGTTTCAGGCAGAGATAATGGTGCAAACAGCAGATTCTTCAAGAGGATGCTCATCGGAAAGACTGTAATTTGCAAAAGTAAGGGAATCTGATTTTTAGTTAAAGCCATGGCTTGTGTTTCACAGCGAGATAACTAAAAATGTCAGCTTTGTTCCACCATTGCGAAACTACGTTGGAGCAGCCTGAGGGCAAGCTTTGATTTTCTTGTATTCAAACTGGCTGACACAAGCTGTATACCCTCGACTAACAATTTAAATGAATTTCTGGTGAGGCTGAAATTATTGACAGCGAGTTCTTTCACTGAGATACAGCATATGCACGGCTCTACGGTATGGCCATTTGACATTGAAAATTACTAGGGTGTATGTGGAAAATGATTTGCCTGCACTGGTAAATTTAATTGATTGATATAATACAGGTATCTTCAAAAAAATGCACCCTCCTTTATATGGAATTTATGTTTTAACAGGGCATTGTGCTCCATTTAAAACAGCATCCCGAATGTATGTCCCGATCTGAAATGAAGGTATAACGCGTGAATATTAATTGTGTCGTGCAGATGTTGATGGGTAACCTTCTGAGAGTGTCTTGTAACTAATTAAATATTCATGAGCTAAACCCTCACATATTTGTTAGTTATTAGCTGTGTCTTTGTTAGCTGCATAAAGGTTGTCATAAAGATTGTTTTATTTCAGAACAGTAACCATTGTAAAACCAACGCGTTCTTCATCCTTTAGCGTCATATAGGAAGTTTATATGACAAAACGGCGTTATACTGCACGCGCATGGTACCCTTTATCGTTTATATAACACGCGCTGTGATGGTTAGGTTTAGGTGTGGGGTAGGGTAGGGTAGTCTCTATATTACGCTAAAGGATTTATGACGCCTTGAGTTCGCGTGTTATATAAACGATAAAGGGTACCATGTGCGTAGTATAGCGCCGTTTTGTCATAAAGCGCTTTATGTGACACTAAAGGATGAGAACGGGCTCTGTAGAACACATCAGTTACCTAACGTAACCTTGAATCTCTCTAGAAGAGGGAACCAGTATTGTGTAAGTTAGCTTACGCCAGGGGTTCTCGACTCCAGTCCTCACGACCCACTGCTCTGCATATTGTGTATGTCTCCCTTATTTAACACACCTGATTCAAATCCTCAGCTCGTTAAGATGTCTCCTGAACGAGCTGAGGATTTGAATCAGGTGTGTTAAATAAGGGTGACATACACAATATGCAGAGCAGTGGGTCGCGAGGACTGGAGTTGAGAACCCCTGGCTTACGCTAAGGGAAAGATTAATCTTTTCAAGATATTGAAGCCAAAAAATTATCCTTAATTTTTGTATTTATTGCCAACACAGTGGATACATGCTAGACAGCCTATAAAGCAGGTTGTCTAGCTTGAACGTATCGGTATATGTCTCATTGGCTGCCCTGCAGCAACAGCAGCAGCCAACCACTGAGGACGGCTCGCGCCCTCATCGCATCTTAGCCCGCCAGAATGGGCATGGCTTAGCGTATATAAACGGGCTCGGAGGCTGTCTACCTGGTTTCCATCAACTGAAGCGAAAGTCACTCGTGGTGCGAGCACGGCATGTTACACAATACTCGTTCCCTCTTCTAGGTTCTAACCGAGGTTACATTGGGTAACCGATATGTTCACTTACGAAAGGTTCTCTCGTATTGCATAAGTTAGCTTACGCTACGAGAACCCTTTGTAATGCCCACGCCAAGCATCCACTTCACGAGTCCCAGGGGATTCCCGATAAGCGGGGAATAAGGCGGCCGGCACAAGTACATAAGCACTCACAGAGCAGCGCTGCCGGTCCTTATAAGCATGTAGCATATTAACCCAATATAATGAAGCTCTTAACCAGGGAGAGAGTAGCCTGTGCACGATCAGATCTGGACAGAACGTACAGCTCACTTATACTGACAGAAGTTTAGCCTGCTGGGCAGGAACTTCCAGGTTAAAGAACCTAACAAAGGTGGACAGGGCCCAGCCCGCCACCACACGTCATGAATTTAAATTCTGCTGGACCATGCCCATGACGAGGCCATGCCTCAAGTGGAATGAGCCCTGACGCAAAAGGCATTGTAGACCTACTGACGCATAGGCAGCTACAATAGCATCCACTAACCATCTGGACAGGTTTTTTTCTAGGCGGCGAGACCTTTGGTTTGGCGAGATCCACCAAACGACACAAAAATCTGCCCCGAGCGCCTGAAAGAGGGTGGAGTGCATAATGTAAGCCCTCAGCGCGCCCTGACCGGGCAGAGGAGATTACATCGCTCTCGCTATCGAATGCTGGCAAAGCTGATAGAGAGAATTACCTGCACTCTGAACGGAGTGCCAATCACTTTAGGGACATAGCCATGTCTAGATTTGAGGATGGACTTTAGAGTCATTCAGACTTAACTCAAGAAATGCAAGAAATGCAAGGGGGACCTCCCCTTATCCAACAGCTCTTGAAAGAAACGAAGCAACCGCGAGACCCCACACGTTCGTTGATTTAGATTTTTGTCGGTGCACAATTTGGAGAACACGGACCATTTAGACGCTAAAGCTTAAAGCTTTCTAGTAGAGGGAGCTCTAGACTGTGTAATCGTGTTCATCACTCCTGGCAAGATAACAGGTATCCGTTGATCAAGCAGGGAATCGGCCACAGGGCTGTTTGTAACAGCCCGCGTCAGCTACGGGAACCGAGTTTGGAGCCTCCCATCGCGCGGGCTATAAGGAGCACTGAGTGGTGTGTTTCCCTGATTCTCTTGATTACCTGTGGCAACAGTGAGAACGGAGGGAAAGCATACAGCAAGTCGGCTGGGCCAGATTTGGGCTAGCGCATCCTTGTTCTTCGAAAAGGATGTTGGGCAGTGAGCGTTGTCTTTTGACGCAAAGAGGTCGACTTCCACTTTACCGAAAAGGCGCCATAGTGACTGGACTGTTTGGAGGTGCAGGGACCAATCCCCCGGGGAATAATGTCCCTGGACATTTTGTCTGGGCCGATGTTCAGGTGGCCTGGCACATGCACAGCTCTCAGCAAGTGCTGTTGGTGCGAAGACCAAATGAGAAGGCGTTCTGGTCAGATTCGCAGAGGTTCCCGAGATCCGCCTTGACGGTTCACGTAGGACTGGTGTAGGACCAAACATGTTGTCCGAACGGACTAGAATATGGTGGTCCTGTAGGACCAAACCTCTTGTCCGAACGAACTAGAATATGGTGGTCCTGTATAGGACCAAACATGTTGTCCGAACAGACTACAATATGGTGGTCCTGTAGGACCAAACATGTTGTCCGAACGGACTAGAATATGGTGGTCCTATTGGACCAAACATCTTGTCCGAACGGACTAGAATATGGTGGTCCTGTAGACCAAACATGTTGTCCGAACGGACTAGAATATGGTGGTCCTGTAGGACCAAACATGTTGTCCGAATGGACTAGAATATGGTGGTCCTGTATGAATGGGACGAAGCGCTTCAACGTGTTCTCGACCACTATCATTTCCAGACAGTTTATGTGAAGGAGCTTCTCTTGGTCTGACCACAGGCTGGTCTACCCTCAAAGAGAGCGCCCAACCTGGTTGGACGCATCTGTCGAGATGACCTTTCGATACGAGGCAGCTCCCATCATCACTTCCCCGATCTATCTATCAAAAAGTGACTTTTAACTTAGGAACAAGTGTTCCAAAACAAAAATGTGAGCACAGAGCCCTGCTTTGCATGCAATGAATAATCATAACAAATAAAACAAACAATAAAAGCACCTCAAGTCCCCCAAAGGAGGCACACTGAAGAAGCACACTCTAGAATGCTAAAAAGTAGACATAACAATAACAAAAGATGTGTAGTTCCTCACACACTGTAGCCAAGTTCAAAACCCTTACACTGGCGGTATGCAGCATTTGAATAGCAACCTTTAAAGTCGACCTTTAACTTCACAATGTTTAGGATATTATACAAAATAAACAACATATTTTGTCATTGACAGTGTACGGAATAAAATATCAAAAGAATAACTGATGACAGGCCAATGAATTATTTAAAAAAATTAGATTTTCGGTTTAAGGTTATTTTGCTGTTGAATGCAGTAAGAACTTTTGCTGAAGTGACTGAAATAATTAGATGAAGTGATATGGAACTGTAATTAGTTTAAATAAATAGATAATCAGAATCAAGCATTCAACAGTAAAAAAATAAGTAGTATTCAGTAATTATTAAGATATAGCATTATAAAACAAATACTGAATACTAACTTTAAAATAATAATTGCTGTAAATAAAAAAAACACATGCAATGTCGCATTTCAAACTGTTTGTTTGATTCTTCAAGCACTGTGTAGTTATCCTGAAAATAAAAATAATTATAATATAATTATAATTAATATTTGAATCCATTTTTGTGTTAACACTTTTGCAGACCATTTAAATCAGAAAGGGATCATGGGTAATACTTCATGGAATACGCTATAGAATAAAATCTGCAAAAATACAAAATGAAAAGATTTTTACAGTGACAAACTGGTACTGACAAAAACACAATTGTACACTTCTTACATTGTGTTTTAATGATGAAAAAGAGAAAGTGAGTGATTGAATGTCACTATCATCACTAACTCTTTCCCCAGAAGAGTTATCTAAACAAGTTGCCAGCCAGCTCCAGAATTTTTATCATATTCACAACATTTTCATGGCTATTTTGTTGTATGAATTTGTAAACAGTCAAGACCCTGTTTAAAAAAAGATCCACTGCTTAAAAACAATTAAATTTTAGTTTCATTCATTCTTTTTTTACAAACACTAGAATGTAGGTTATTTTCATTAAAAAACAAACAAACAATGTTTTTGACAAAGACTATCATACTGGATTAGATTCAGAACGATGATCAAAACATACATCGAGTAGATCGAGTCCATCGAGATTCACAGTACTATGCTGTATCCCTTTGTGGATCCATATTTTATTCGGTAACTGTACACAGTTTTAATGTAAATGCTGTTGAATGTTTGATGGTCACATTAGCTTACTTGTGCCTAGGCAAACTTCTCTCCATTCCCTCTGTTTTCAAGCATGGGTTTCTGCAGGTCAGAGAAGTGGGCTGAAAGGTTTTTATTACTGGTGGTAAAAGCTGCCTGTTAGGGAGGGGAGGGTTAGGGGTTGATGATAGATGTAGCATTGTGTACATTTCAGCACACCCGTCTTATTCGACCTGCTGCTATTCACGTCTCTCTGGTTTACAAAGATCTTCTTCGCTTGTTTTTGGTTTCTGAGATACTGTGCCAGATGGCAGAACCTGATGTCACCAAGTGCAACGTGTCCCTTGATCAAAATCGTTGTTATTCCAATTAACCAATCAGATTTGAGGGACAAGTTTACAGTTCATGCCAAGATTAGGCTTACAATCAAGGTTATGTGCTTTTACATCATAATTTCGCTCTGATTTTAGGGATGACTTACAATTTGTATAGGGTTAGGTTTAGAGGAGGGGATATGGTTAGCATTACACTTTCAGATAAGAATATTGTTTCAGATTGTTTCATTAGTTAATACATTAACTAATGTTAACTATAATGAACCTTATCGTAAAGTGTTAAAAATACATTGTTTAATGTGGAGTATTCGATACGTCCGTTAATCACAGATATAATCAACAGGAGAATCGATTATTAAAATAGTCATTGTTTACAGCCACAGTTTACAGTATACACACACACACACACACACACACACACACACACACACACACAACCAGTAGTAACACCAGTATAATAGCATGTGATTTAAATCATTCAGTTATGACAGTAGTGACATGCTATGCACTAGTGACAGGTTGATACAATGAGAGTTCGCAATGCCTGACAAATCTTAGCAGCAAAAACTGTCGATAAATCAGACAAGGTGACAAAATAAAGGAGATGAGCTTGGCTGTAAATTCCAACAAATAGACAACTGACTAATTATGCTAACAAGTTTTGCCTGGCTGAACCCTCAGCAACTTTAATTATCACACGTAACACAAAAAAGGCGGTTTAGAGCTAAGTCAAACAGTGGATGATCACTTACAGTTTATAGGCCAAGGTGATTACCTAGACTGCATTTCGTCTTTATTTAGGGAAGTAAAATTAACCTCACTTCCTCGTGGGCAGAGCTGTGATTAGATCATATTAGTGAGGTTTAATTAGGAGCAGAAACATGTAGTAATTAGCTTGTATTGTGTCGGCAGTGAAGCGCTAAGTGAGACATATGTCAGGCTCAACCTGTCAGTAAAGCCATGCTGTTTCTCGACTAGTATCCGGCCCAAGGCTCCAATTATCCCACAGTGCCTTGCAAACAATGGGAGGTCAGCTGTTGTGCACAGGGTCTCCTGTTTTCTTTTTCACATATACAGTAGCAGACATGAAAGTTCTGCTCTTGTTGAACTGCTGCCTTAGAACGGTCTCCTTTATGATGCCTGAATGCAGGGACGTGCGTAGGGGTGGCTCAGGTTGCCCGGACAACTACCCATATGCCCTTCTCGACTAACATTGCCCTTCCGAGGGAAAATAAATAAATCGCACAATGGATGCAGAATTTCACCTAAGGCCTAGATAAAAATAAAATTGCAAAGCCTCGTTCACTTCCATCAACATTTATGATTCATCAAATTAATGAATCATCTGAGAGCTGAGTTTTGGATTCAAAGTTTTGTATTGATTCATTTGAACTGATTCATGGAAATGAACCGTATCATTTAATTCAGGAGGAATTATGAACCTAATCTAATAAAACTCTAAATAAAAAAAATAAAAAAAAATCCGAATTAACATCATCACGATAATCACATTGCTGCTTAATGTATGACCAACACAATTACTGTCAATATATCATCAGTAGATCACCAATGTCTAAAGTGAGTCTAAGTCTAAGGCTACGTCCACATTAATCCAGATAGATTTGAAAATGGGGTTTTCGTTTAAAAACGCTCTTCGTCCACACTAGCGTTTTCAGGCGTTTTCTGACGTTTCAGTGTGGATGAGAAACTTCTAAATTCACTTTACTGCGCATGCGTGAAACTTCACAAAAGCTCACTGAGATGATACAGATGGGAAAATAAATAATAATGTTATCGCAAAATATCTCACCATCACGGATGCGTCCAGGTCGCATTCAGTCACCATATGTTTGGTCTAAAAACGCAACTGCTCTCCCTGTTTTGCCGCAAATGTGAGTAGGCTACATTATCTGTCATCTTTGACCCCCAGGCTGTCCACACTACAACGCGAAAACGGCGTTTTCAAATGTATCCACTTTGGAGAGCGTTTTACAAACGAGACGTTTTTGTTGACTTAAAACGGCGTCTCAGTGTGGACGGAAGGCCAAAACGAGAGAGAAAAATATACGTTTTCAAACGAAAACGTATTAGTGTGGACATGGCCTAAGTCACTGAGTCTAAGTCTTTTAAAAGAAAGTTCAGTGTTCGTACCCTTGGACTCACTGACAAATCACATCAGAGGGGGCATTTCTCCCTCAACTCTCTCTGATCCAAGGACACCGCGGTCTGTCTGAAACCCCCAGGCTGGGTTTATTTATTTTTGCATTATTGAGCTCATTACTTTTGAGCCACATCTAGCATCTGGGCACATTATTCACCACAAGACAGATATCGCTAATCTTTGTTTCCTGAATCTTGAGAAATACAATATTGAAATTCAGTAGAGTTATTATAATAACAACTGTACACACATAGTTCAGCAACAATAGTGATGCTAATGAAGTGACGTTGTATAGGGATGGGAGGTTTTTTTTCTGATTCTCTACGGACAAACTAATTTGTCAGATGTCCTTATATACGTGTCTTGCCACTATATATTGGGTGAAAAGGTCGAAATGGTCCTCACTGCAGAACATGAAATCCACGGAGAGGAGTTCGGATCCAGATCCAACTCCTCCCACCTTACATATACCTAAACCTACCCAGCTCCACCCCCTGACCCCTAACTGTTTTTCTTTTTTACATCTTCATTGACACCACAATGATTTCCCTAATGTGTTAATATTTTCCTTGTTATAATGTATGAATTCCACAAATAAAAACTGCTGCATCTGTGTTGACGAGAGAATTAAAGTGTATGCGCGTTGTGCACCAGTTACATTATTGCCAAGAATGCACATGTAAAATAGCATTATGAACAACACGCAACGCACCACTGACTTAAGACTATAGTTTTTTTTCTGGTCAGTGGCGGAATTGTTTTCTGAATTGGAATGTTTGCGCCAAAACAAACCTCTTTTTTTGCGCCGAGTTCAATGCAAGTTCATTCCCTAGTTTACCGACGTGCGTCTGTGGAGGGAAAAGCCCGCTTTGCGCGGGTGCGAAGTAGGAATGATACATGAGTCAGTGTATGAAGTCATTCGCCATAACATAATGCAATTTAGTGTGTTAAATATAGGGGAGAATATTATAATGTCTCTGAACAATCAGTGACGAAAAAAATTAATGTCTTTCTTTGGTTCCTTTTTTTAAACGAAATATCAGCACTTTATCTTGATCTAGAATGATTGAAAATCAAATCAAGAGCAACTCTGTAGCTTCATGTATAAAAGCACATAAAAGGCTTGCATACTTGAGATCATACCATGACTTTTCAAATGTTCGCCCTTTTAGACCAACATGAAACCCAGTCAAAAATCCAATTACTGTACACTACAGCAAAGTAGAATGACTCACACAAACACACATTTCTATAATGAACCCCAAAAGACGAATGTCATAGAGCCATAGAAAGACTGGATTATTTCCCATTAGTCATTTCAACTGTGTTCAAATAATATTCGGAAGTGAGAAGAGCAGCAAAAAAACGAAAAAAAAAAACTTCTGTCCCTTGTGGCACAATATGAAAAAGAGAGAGAATGTGGATTGTTTTATTTCAGGGGACTGCAGCCATATGTGAAACTTGCATTTGTGTGCCTGCAGGCATAATATAAATATATATATAAAACATATATATATACATATATATATACATACATACATATATATATATATATATATATATATATATATATATATATATATATATATATATATATATATAGATATAAAACATATATTTTTCTCACTGTTTTGGCCTTCCGTCCACACTGAGACGCCGTTTTAAGTCAACAAAAATGTATCGTTTGGAAAACGCTTTCCAAAGTGGATAAATTTGAAAACGCCGTTTTCGCATTGTAGTGTGGACAGTGAAACCGGAGGTATTTCAAAACTATGACGTAAGTTTAGTCATGTGATCCTTCTACTATATATATATACATATATATATATATATATATATATATATATATATATATATATATATATATGTATATACGGCTATGGAAAAAATTAAGAGACCACTGCCACAACAACTTATTGTTAACTTAACTTTAACTCATCAAAATAAGTTAAGCAATTTAAGTTAAGCAAAACAAAAAGAATTCTAAGTTATACAAGACTCAGTTCATTTTTAAAGATCATTTTAATGTAATTTAAGTTGAAAAGACTAAAACTTAACTTGATCGAACTTAAATATTTAAGGTAGGACATTTTTTTTACTCTGTACGCATCAGCTGATTTGTACTGTACGCAAAAAAGACCTATGAAGCAGAGATGATTACTGTGCACTCGAGTTACTGACTGTTTTAGAGTCACATTGGCTAGAAGCTCAAACGTCAACATCACATTTTATTAGACATCGCATCCGGAAAGGTTAGTCACATTAGTAGCTGCATGGTTCCTTTGTGTGTGTTAATGCATACAATTTTTCACATATTTTAATGTATTGCAATCAGCATGCATACAATTTTCTATCGACTTTAAACAGCTGGAAACATCCTGAGGTCTGACAATGACTGTCGATCAGTAGCAATGCTGTGTAACAAACCACCACCGGTGGTTCTTAGCGGCTGTATTGAAAATGACTACTCACTTTAATATTATTGTAGTGTTTTTATTGTTGGTCAATTGTTTTCTACATTGTAAAGGACTTTAACATAATAAACAGCCTATAGATGTACATTATCCATTACATATTGGGACCTTTATTACAAACATAATATAATTTGTCTATACAATTACTTTGTAAATAGGATTTTATTTTAAATTGTTGTTCTTTTTTCTTTAAAGTTAGAGATGAAATTACTTGACTTGACTCAGACTCTAGTGATGAAGACTTCTAAGGATCTTACATGGTAGAACAATCATTCCAGCCAATCTAAACTGTAGTAAACTGAAGTCCTTCAGAGACTACAGATCCTTTATTTCTCTGGTAGCTCTTTGGTAATCTACTCTTTTGACTGATAGATGGACAGATCGAAAACCAAAATATCAAAAGACCTAGTGTTCTACCACCATCATAAGATTACACTGACCTACTCAAATGAAAGAGATGTACAAACAGAAGATACAGAAACACTTTATACTTAAACTTATATATCTTATAACTTAAGATCTGTATGGGCTAAACACTAAAGCTGCACTATTTCAACAAAATAAAAAGCACATTGGATCAGCATGATGAGGTATCATGATCATCCATCTGTGTGGTCAAATAAAAATTTGGAATGTCCTAAACAAGTGTTTACATTTTCCAAAATTCCCAAAGTGAAAGCAGCTTGACAATTTATTCCTTTTGTTTGTTTTACCACTGCAGTAGATCTTTCTCTATATATAAAATCGCAACTGCACATTTATTTTTAAATCTCTACCAAAATCAGGCTTTTCTGTTGTCTTTGCCTGAGGACTGAACATGGTTCCAGCTGGGGCTTTTAATAAATGAAAGACCCACAGTAAAAGCCTAGAGTCATTTACAAACACGCAAACAAGATGATTTGAGTTAAGAGGTTCATGCTTGGTAAACTAAAAAGAGAAAAGAGAATATTACTTTTGGCTTTATATGCTTAATACGTCATACACATAATGTCTTTCACCTGACCACCTCATGGCCTATAATTTAGTATTTTATTTTAAAGTGATACCGTTGGCATGCTTTGCAGCCTTTTTAAAGGAAAAAACATGCAAAAGTTTGAAAGACTTGTTTTACTTGTCTTGTTACCTTTAAGCGACTAACTATGGCAATGATCCAACGTGTCCTTGTATTGAATCAAAGACGCCGCTGGCCACGGAGCGGAATTGGTTTCATAGCGCAGCGCATTCCCACATCCTGTGTGAAAATTCTGCCCATAACGCAGCGGAATTTTGCTTTAAGGCCCTTTGACCAATGGCAATCAATACCGCATTAAACAAAAGTAACTGCAGCTGCTTGCCAATCAATTCTGATTGTATAAAAGTGTATTACATCATTTTTAGAAGTCGTTAAAGTTTAAACCCATGTCAAGTGGCACAACGGGATAAAGAGGGTGGATGATTAGCGAGGATACTCGGTTCGTCTACCCGTCACAACAATATATCGTGTGAACATATTACTAACAATTTGATAATGTAATTAATAGTCTATATTTTACTGATAACTTAAACTATGTTCAAATAAATGTTACTGTAATAATTTGAGGATTGTTTTTTCTTTTTGCATCAGAAGTGTTGTCTTTCCTTAACGCCGCAGATGCACCTTCGCGTGAAGTGGAAAATCGATTCCTGAGCAATCCGATGCCAACTAGTTAAGCAACTTCCCTTGGAACAGCACCTTTGTAACGTCAAACGTTAAGAGGCAGCATGTTAAGGAAGAAGCTTCCTAACTTAAAAGGTTCTCTAAGCGATATGGGGCCAAAACTTTTTTTGTCACATACAGCAAACGTCTCCTCACTATCGGCTAGCTGCCTGTCCGCTGAACAAGCTGTAAAAACGCGGTCATCTGTAGACACCACAGGCTCCACAAACGGCAACAAAAATAATTAGTGTCTCAGCCCGGACCACGAAACCTAACAAACACTGTTCCAGCCAATCACTGGCAAGAACTATTTGAGGGTGGGTCTGGGGGTTAGTGCGCGTGCACATGAAGGGGGTGTGTCTGTGTGCTGAAGGAGAGAGAAGCATCAGAGGGAAGTTGAAAAAATGGCCGACACACGACCAAAGAGAGCGACGTTCTGATGAACAAATGAAAAAGAAGGAGGAATCGGATAAAGAACGTGCGATGTTCCGAATTTACATCGGTAAAGCTTTTGAACGATGGCGAGAGCTCCGGCGGCAGAAGGGCTTCCAGTCCGACATTCAGGTTGCTCTGTTTTTGCTGGACAGGTGGGTAACGTTAAATTATTATTTTTTTCTTCTAAATTGACGCTTATGTTCGCCAAACCCACACAATTCACGTTCACAATTATTTCAGGAAGCACGGAAGGGAGGGGGAGGAGATGAGATGCGAAGGAGGGTGCGTCTAGCTAGCCTCCAATTTGTTTGAAAATATTCTGAACATCAACACCCAGGATCGCTTAAAGAACCTTTAAAGGACACTTCGGGGAACACACTTAGAAACATAAACAAGTTTGGCAAGATATATTTCAAGTCTTCTTAGCGTGCTAAGTGAGAACGTTATCGGGGAAAAGAAGGTGACTTGACTTGATGTTCAGACTTTCGGATCATTGTTCTACTGGTTCACCTCAAGGCTCCGGTCTTTGACCTCTTTTGTTCATCATGTACACCAATGATTGTCAGAGTAGGTGTGAGAACAGTTAAATTATAAAATATGCAGATGACTCCATGATTGTGAGTCTCCTCCTTAGATCTGAAGCATGGTCCTGTCGTGGAGGACTTTGTGTTATGGATCAGTTTTCTCTTCAGCTCAATGTTAATGAAATAAAGGACATGGTGACTGATTATAGGAGTTTGATGACAACAATTAAAGGTTCGTAGATATAAATTGTTAACACTAACAAAAACTTGTGGTGATTGACAATAAGTTGAGCTTCTAACCCTCTATTTGACTGTTTGAAAAGTTCCAAGTTGTATTTTTTGAAGAAATTACAATATCTAAAATGATCTAGTCTAAAATGATCATCCTTCTATGATGATACTGTTATATACAAACAATTTATTGAATCTGTCCTTTACTTTTGTATTATTGCGGCATGGTATGGTACTCTAAGTCTGACTAACAAAAACAGGCTAAGTAGCCTTGTAAATGTAGAAGATCATTGGTATTGATCAGACTTGTCCTTCTAACATTTTTCCTGTTTTCAAGAATGCCCAGGTTATTATTGTAATGTTGACCATCCACTATAAACTGAGTTCCAGGTGTTGCCATCAGGTTGCCAGGTCATAAGTTTTTTACGCTTATATACTGTATGCTTGTTGTGATGTTCCTCAATGTTCAAAAATGTGATTTTGTGGTGATTTGGCAGGGCAAACACCATATAGCCTACTGTCGATTGCTATCACAATCATATCACTAGTATTTACTCTTTTGCACACATACCAAAACACATGCAATTTGTTTAAATCAATAAGAAATTCAGACCTTACGTGAATGAGAACTAACTGTTCAGAGATCTGAACTTATCTCATTTTTGGGGAGAAAATATCAAATTGAGAATTGAGCCTGAAGCGATCGAGAATAACTGTAAACAAGAGTTGCAATTTTGCTACAGTGGGTCTTCAAGTGTTAAAGACATTCAGGAAATTTCTGTTTATCAGAAATGCCCATTTATCGCGTCAGGGCCGAATGTTTTTGTAAGCCTGTGCTCATTTATACTGACTTAGCTGCATCTTTTGTTCGTGTGTTAGTCTGGCAGAATCTATTAAGCACTCCATGAGTTTGAGCGAAGAAAATGTCTCTGTCCTTGCATGTTATTGGGTTGACAGCCTGCCAAGGACTGAATTTAAGCACACAATAGATATTGAAGCACAGTGGGTTCTAAAACACTGAGAACTTTTAGCAAATGGTGCCTACATAAAGCACTTTTGACAATATTTATTAAGAATTGTTCACGTAGTTTAACACGCTCTGAAATGCTTGATTATAATTGGTCAGTTGAGGTATTCTGCTGATATAATGATATACATATATATATATATATATATATATATAGGCTATGTACAAAGAAAAAAAACATTTGACAGCGAACTGGAGGTACAACAACATTTTATATTTTATAATAATTTACAAAAACTTTTGAATAAACAATACTGGTACGTGGAAAAGCTGACATGGGCATATTCTCAAAGTGTCTATAATCAGTCGCTCTAATAAGTATTCTAATAAAAGGCAGATTGTGCATTGCATTCCATAGATATTTGAAACATGCTCCCCAGCCGCACTGTGATTTTATTTTCATGTATTGCTAGTTAAGACCCAACATGTCAGAATCTTACTAATGCATTCTGTGGGAAAGGAGCAGATGAATAAGCTCATTCAACTCCAAAGAGCTGCCTGGTCTTTCATTCTTTCTCCTCACCACTGCAGATTCCATTACAGACCAAAAGCAACAGCACACTGTGATACCTGCTTCCTGCTCATGATCAGTGCGTTTTACCAGCACCCACAGGGACGGCCTCCGCTGTGTATAGGCTGAAATGAAAAGTTCTGAACCTGGCACAGCAACACTGTGCTTGCATAAGCAAAATGGATGCTGCTCTTGTATTATTAAACATCGGTAGAAACTGGTGTAGTAACAAATACAAAAAGAAACATTAAAAATGTTTCTACTGAGACAACTGAAAGGTACAGTAAGTGATACAAACTGTTGTATTCCAAACATTTTGCTTTTTACCTTTAACATTTTACCTTTATGAAACAAAATATATTGTAGTATATTGGAAAATACCATGTGATATATAACGCAATATATTCCCATATATAGTGTGTATAAAGCCTACCCGGAAGTGCGATAAACTGCAATACATCTCAAATCCGCTAGAGGCCGGTCCTAAAAGGGAGCAAATATCCATAGACGTCATGTTAAAATCTCAGTTTTCACAGCATAAATTCATATGTTTACAGTTTGGTCCCATGGACTTTTATTGTAATTTTCAATATGTTCCGCGTGCATTGCTGCCACATACACATTATTTTTTTCCCTCAATTATGTCGTAATAACGAGATCTTATGTCATAAAAACGAGACTTATGTCGTTTAAACGACATATTTTCTCGTAATAACGAGATCTTATGTCGTTAACACGACATACTTTTCTCGTTATAATGACATACTTTCTCGTTTTAACAGCATAAATATCTCGTTATTTCAACATAAATATCTTGTTATTTCGACATAAATATCTTGTTATTTCAACATAATAAGGGGACATTGTAATATGCATTAAGAATTTTGCACACACTGAAACAATTTGTTTGTGGATATAGTAGCCTAATAAAAACATACATTTATCAAGTTCACGGATAAGTGCGTGCATTATTAATACTAAAATCATAATAAAGTATACTACAAAAATCAGATAGAATATGAACGTCAATTCCTCCCATAGAAACTCATTATAAGAACGCTAAATGTAGCTTAATGCATATTACAATGTCCCCTTATTATATCAAAATAACGAGATATTTATGTCGTTATAACGAGATATTTATGTCATTAAAACAAGATATTTATGTCGTTAAACGAGATATGTCGTTATAACGAGAAAAGTATTTTGTTTTAACGACATAAGATCTCGTTATTACGAGAAAATATGTCGTTAAACGACATAAGATCTCGTTATTACGAGAAAATATGTAATTTAAACGAAATAAGATCTCGTTATTACGACATAAGATCTCTGTAATTATGACATAATTGAGGGGAAAAATTATGCGTTACCGTGCCTGACAACTGTGAGGGGTGAATTTTTTCCCAACTCGTTAGTTTAGATCATACTTAGATATAAAATGTATGACAAATAAGGGCGGTTAACTTTGATTGACAGCTGAGAACGGGCTACGTCGAGTGAATTTGACGTCTCGGCCATGATCTGACAACACATCATACCACCTCTGTATCCTTTCTGAAACTTTTGTATTTTATTTTCCAAGATTTTCCAGTATGGCGCCGCCTGTACCCCCCATAAACAGCGTCAAACCCGTTCTTCAGAGAGTCTATGGGTGACGTCACAGGCGCTTTTGTCCATATTTTTTACAGTCTATGGTTATACTTTATAAACAACCATGTGGACATGCATGGCATAGCTATTTAGCTCAACTAAAATATCTTTAATAATTTACATATATTTACTGCAACTGCATTAAACAAATAAGTTTTATTGAAACTTATTTTATTTTATTGATATGCTTTTCCACAGTTACCAAAGGTCCTTGAAAGTTTGAATATCATTTATTCCTTATTATTTGTGCATTTTGATAATTGAAATTCCTTTAATTTATATTGTATAATTTGTATATTTTCTGTTCAATGGCACTCTTAAAACGTTGCACTTTTAATAAATGTAGTCAATCACATTTCCTTTGTCTGACCATATGCAAGGCATTTTGTGGTTTTAGCTGTACTTCAAATTTGGTTTAGTATCTGTGCCTGATTTAAAAAAAAAATAATAAAGGTGGCTTTTAATAGATTACCCATTAGTCTGTGTTAATATGTGGTATAAAGATTTGCATATATCGCAGGATGATTATTTATTAAATATTCATATATTTTAGATGTTGCATGTACTTATTCTGAATACTACATCACTGCCAAGCATGCTCGCTTAAAATAGCATCTGAATGTACGCGCAACGCGCCACTGACTTTAGACTAGTTTTTTTCTGGTCATTGGAACAATTGTTTTCTGGAACCACAAAATAGCACCAGGGATTGTTTGCGCACAAAACACGCCTATTTTTTTGCGCCGACTGCCCACCGACGTGCGTCTGTGGAGGGTAAAGTCCGCTTTGCGCGGGTGAAAAATGGGAATGATACATGCGTCAGGGTACAAAGTCAACTGCGCTGGGTGCAAGATAGGGCCCATGTCTCACATAGAACAAAAGTGTGAATGTGAAAATGTGAAGACAATTTGACAACCACCAGTTTTACTCTGGTATATGTACCTGCGGAGGCTCGCAGGTAGATGGTAGATGCGCTCTATTGCATGGAGAAAAAAAAACCCTTTCCAAAGAAAATAAACTTCTCAGCAGGCAAAAGTTTGCATCCGATGTGAAAAGCTCCATAGTGGTCACTTCTATTCAAAATCTTCTTGTAAACTAGTAAGGAGACTTTGGAAGGAAAATAACTCCATTCAGCACTGTTACTATGAATGGCAAATACACTGGGGTGGTATAGGCCTACCTGGGGTCCACTCGGTCAATAAACAAGAGTGGGCAGCAAATACACACTGCTTGTATAAGAAAGGGTTGCAGCACCTAGACAGGAGGTGCCACAGGGCATTAGCTTAATCAAGAAAGGTACCTTAGTTCAAGAACAAACCCCAACCACTGCAGGTGGTGGAAGGAGGCAATGCTGTCCATGCTCTCAGAAAGGTGTGCGACTTTCTCTCGGCTGAATATGTTTATAAAGAAGTCTAGCTGCTGCAATACCTGAACTTTCTTTGTGGGTTCAATAAAGTTATATATTACTTTCTCACAATCCAGCACAAGATGTATCTTCAAGGGATAATGTGCTTTGACTAATCTGTCATGTCCACTCGCACACCAAGATGGTGTTTTATACATAATCTTTAAAATAACAGACTAAAGCTTAAACAGAAAATCTGATGGATCAGTTAAATGGAAACTTGAATTGTCTGGTATTGTATTGTATAGCACGTCTCATTGTTTGTCCTATTCCCTATGTTCATTGTCTCATTAATTCAACTCAGTGATTTCATTGCTAAAACTAAACATTTACAGAGTTTAATAGCTTTTCTTATTCAATGATGTTTGGTTACCTCCATTAGCTAATTTGAACAAGTACATTACTTCCAGTTGAGTATTTTGGTTTCTTGCAATATACAGTTTCTTTTAAGTCTAAATAACCCTTTTTATCAGATATGCCTAGAGCACATCCGTTTTTACTGACTATTCCTGGCTGAACTGAAGCAGAGCCGCATCATAGGATTTTGCATGACCGTTAAAAACCCCATCTTCACTTCACACTTAAGACTGTTCCGAACATTGGCAAAAACTTCCCTAGCTGCAATGATGCCATGCCAGAATGATTCAAATGATCACATTCATGTCTCCACGGCCATTGTTTGGTACATGAAATATATCCCAAATTAAAATGCAGCCTTTAAAATCTTCTAAAAGAGCAGCTTAAGAAACAATTACAGATTTCATGTAAAGAGATTGTGCTTTTAAACATGGCATTAGAGAGTGAAGGAGGGGTCATTCTGGGTGCATTTATCATTGGCCTCACTACAATTTAAATTAGACAGATGGTTTTTTTTCAAGTAATTGTTGTATTCTCATAAGCTAAAAGATGCAAACCCATTCCCACTTTAAGAGGCATGGTTTTGATTGTTTGAAAAATCATGTTTTAAATGAGAGGTTTTCAGAAACCCCTTTAACATCTCAAGTGTATATACAGTATGTGTTTCAAACATAGTGCATACTTATCATAATCATGAAGACAAACACAAATGAATAAGCCTTTCACAAGTTAAATAGCTAATGAGGCCAAAATCAAGATGCAGATGTGTGAGATGGGGCAGTGCAGGGAAGTTTAGGTAAATGAACCATTGACTCCAGGTTTATGGTTTACCTTGTACAGACACATAAGGGATGCACAACATATCTGCAGTAATTTTGGTATCAACTAATAAATATAACTTTAATGTTATCATTATCAGTCTGATAAGTAAAAAATGCAGATATATTTAATATGATGTTTGACAATATAAGCATCTAGAGATCTGGAATGTTAAAGGGAGTGTTGAAATCAATCCCAAAAAATGCCAACTGTTATCTAAAATCAGCCAATACTGTTTTTCAGCTTCAAAATACAAATAATTATTGTATCAACCAAAAATGTCCATTTGGTGCATCCCAAGACAATTTATATACCAGTAAATAAGACAATCTCTTATATGAGTCATTTTAAAGGACCCATGGAGTCAAAGGTGCTTACCCTTGCTCTGGTGAATGTTTTCTGCATGCTCAATGAAGAATTTACCTCTATTTCCTGAGTTGTTCATTTGTTTTGATCTGATTTGATTTTAGGCTGCTTTCACATGTCATACCTCACATTCCCGGGAGCCGGATATGGTGCAGGTGCAGGTGCCAGTCCCATTACCCAGCACCTCCAAGGCTTCTGGCGTGGCTGCAGGGTTGTAGCTCATGTAATATTCCTGGAGCTGAGAGCTCAGGTCCTGCTCCGGCTCCTGACTCTTTTTCCTCCGCTTCGGCCCACTGAACTCTGCTGCAATAGCCGAGAGGTACCTGGGTAACGTCTCCAGGAGACATAAATTACTGACAGGACAAGGGAAACTGAAAGGAACAGTGCTACCCCACCCATTACCACTTTGTGAAATGACACATCTTGCTCAGGAGCTGGTGTCACTAATAAGCTGTCAGGAGATGAGGGTGTCCATTGACGGGAATCTCTGGGATCAATATTTGCATGGCTGGGAAAGGTGGGGCGTTGAGTCGGTCGAAGGTGGGGAGGAGGAACAGGGGCCTCAGAGGCAGGTGAAGGCAGGGGTGGAGGACGGTGTTGTAGGAGCCATTGTCGGTTCAGTTGGTTCAGAGTTAAGGTCAAAATATGGATCAAAGGTCTGCAGATACAAAGGTGATTGAGCAGTAATTTCATAGTCATCACAGTCAATGAAGTTCTTTGAAGCCTCAATGACCTTCTCCCCTTGAAGGTGCTTGGGACTGCTGCAGATTATACTAGTGTCCTTGGTACCTCTGAAATTCTGAGCCAGACAACAAGAGGACAAATGCCTGGCCCGCAATCCCACATGTTGCCTGCAAGGCTAATGGTTGTTAGGGAGATCCAGGCAGCCACAACTTCCTGAGACACATTGGGCAGTTTGTTAGACTCTAAGTTGAGAACCTGAAGGTTGGGAAGGCATTGAAATACTACAGGATCTAGTACCTGTATCTCATTGCCAGAGATATCAAGCTTCTGCAAGGTATACCAGCTCCACGGAAGGCCTTGGTTGATGGCTCGAATACGATTCCACTGTAGGTACAGGGCACGATAGGTTAGCAAGGCGAGGAAAGAGAAAGAAGTTTATTCTTGAAAACTGATTATGCTCCAGGTGGAGTTCCATAAGTCGAAGACAAACCCAGGAATGCAGTGCGAGTGAGAACCCGAAGCCGATTATAGCCCAAGTCAAGAAACTCCAAGCTTCTGCACTCCAGAAAGGCCCGAGATGGGATTGCCGTAAGCCCATTGGAGCGTAAGTGCAGATTCTGCAGTTTTCGAAGACCATAAAACTGGCCTGGCTGCAGCTCCTGCAACTTGTTGTAGGAGAGATCAAGACTGCGAAGGTTAGGTATTCCGTGAAAAGTTACATTATGGAGCTGTGAAATCCTATTGGAGCTCAAGATCAACTCCTTCAATCGCCGCACCCCTGAAAGCACGACTGTCCACAAATGTGATTTGATTGTGGTCCAGGTATAGCCACAGTAGCTGGTTAAGATGAGCAAACTGGTAGGGGAGCATTGTGTGCAGGTCATTGTACCGCAGGGATAGACCTTGGCAACTAATTGAAATATTTTCGGGACATCCTGGAAGCCAGCTGACTCACAATGGACAATTTTCCCTCGCAGCGACAGCTATAGGGGCACATCCTCTCCCCAGAACTGAACAGCAGCAGGGAGGAGGCTTGGAGGAGGAGGAGGCCTGCTAATCTCTTGTCACAAGCAACAGAACCTGAAGAGGGAAACAGCACAACATCAACTTATGATTGTTAACAAGAAGACCAATTTTATTTAACTAAATATTCAGTTATCAACACACATAAAATTAAATGCTGCTTCCATCCACACCTAAAAAAATTCTATGAAGTCAAGAGGTCATTATCTTTTTGACATAACAGCTTAAATGTTGTGGACCATTAGCTTTTATTTTTAATGATTAAATAAAACGCAGAATCATTTGCAGCCTTGATGAAATTTAATTAGCATTGGTGTTCAACAAGTGAAATATTTCACAGGACTGATATACTGTCATTTATAGGAATGCTAATGGTATTTGTAATTAATGAAAGATGGTGGTTTTATTTAACATGCAACAATTTGCTGTTTTAAGCCTAGTTCATACTACATAATTTCAAAACGTCAGGCTGAACTGTGCGGTTCACGCTACATGACTTGCTCTCTGTGAAATCAGGAGTGTTCAAGTTGTTGAGCTGTTCACCCCACATGACACAACGATGATTGATCCGTTACAGGAGGTAATGCACTACACGAGTTGACAACAACTCCGTCACTCAACGATTCTGTTTTGTCACGAAAAATCACGCAATATAATGAACTGGAAATAATGTGAAACAGCATGCGCCTCTGATTGGCTGTAGCTCATGACATCACGTGAGGTTAAGTCTTGCGACAGCTCTGGGATATCTAGCATGCTAGATATTTTTTCTGGAGCGTCTTTGATGCGTTGTTGGCTCTTTCATACTAATAGTTGGCGAGCGTTCATCGCCCGCTAATCCCCTTCGATTTGAATGCCGATAACACCCTGACCTGTCTGTGAGCTCAACGATTTGCAAATAGGGCTTAAATCGGGTTTAAAATTGTGTAGTGTGAACTAGGCTTTAGAGTGTTGCACCAGTACATGATGTAAGAGTGTTTATAAAGTTCTACACAGCATAAGGCAAATCACTATAAATCTGTAATTTAGTTTTTGGCACTCTCTTTTGAATTAGACTAAATTTACAGAAGGAGTCTTAACACAGTCATTTGGATTAATTTACTAGGGACCATTTTTAAAACTTAGTAATTATCACCTATGGACTAATCAACTTTAAGATGTGACTAATGTCCAGCAATATCTTTAATGCCATATTTTATAGTGTTCTGTGGAAATTGATTAGTCATTTTAGAGCTGAATCATTACATAAAACATAATTACTCGGAAGCTATTACCCATGCTATTTGAAATGTGTTTCATATTGTGTTATCCATGCCAGGAAAAAAAATGATGCAAAATGGACAGTTTCATCAAAACTTTTGCATCTTATACGTTTTAATTGCAACAGGAATTTTCTTTGCCAGGAAAGAAGAATACAGCATTATGCAGAACAAAAGAAAAATTGATTGAAGACTTAATGTACAACCATTCAGTTAAAGATCTGCACTGTGTGTACCATGAACGCATTGTCTGTAAAAAATAAGGAGGACTAAGGCCATCCAAGCATACACAGCAAACTACAGAGTCATCTGTTTTGCCAAACTATAATCCCATTGGTGCTGTTAAGAAAATTTCAGAGGAGGCTGAAAAAAACAACAACAAGAGATCACTGTCATAACATCCTCCAACAGTACTATCCAATGGTCTCTTTTATGGGCTTACCGGTGATAAAACCAATTCAGAGTCCATGCAATAAATAGGCTATCATAATTACATATCATTGTTGTCAATTGCTGTTAGCATGCATAGACTTAGATTTCACATATGGCCATGAAAATCTTCAAACTGCTATTACCTGTACTCTTAAAGAAGCTGTATGTAAGATTGTGGCCAAAACTGGTACTGCAATCAGTTTCAAATTACTGTAGAGCAGTGTATTCCCTCCCCCTCCCCCTGACTCGAGGTTGCCAGATAGGCTGCAGGATCCGAACATTTTATTTTTTCCAACACGTTTGTTTCTGCAGCTGTGGTAGCTAGAGCAAAGCTGGCAACTTGAATGCTGCAACACTACTGACTTTGTGATTGGTAGATCGGTGGAGGGTGGAGCATCAGACCAAAACACAACATGACAGTTGAGGGCTGCAACTTCACTTTTTAAGTGACAATATCCTGGCCGGACTACTGTTGTCAGTGATTTGAGTTTTGAAATGAACATGAACATGAACATGAACGTCTAGTGTGTCTAGCTTCCAGGGAATCCGCCATACCATGGTGGGTGGCAAAGCTCCTGTCATGCGTACAGAGGTCATCACCCTACTGTCGAAGGGTACGATTCGAGAGCACCCCTCTAGCCGAAATGAAGCCCAGCTTCTTCAGCCCTAACTTTGCTCCAATTCAACCCACTCCGATTGCTTCATATGAGACCGCTTCAGCTCTGGCTCCGCAGTTGAGTCCCAAGGTGGGCATGGCAACACGGCACGATCCGAGTACTAACTACTCCCGACCTGCCGTCAGACATTCACCCCAATGGACAAATTTTCTACGGGCCCTGCAGAGTGCCCCCCTCAAGCCTCTGCAATTAGTGGAGCTTAAGTTCCTGTCAGTTAAGACAGCGCTCCTGGTTGCATTGATCTCTATCAAGAGGGTAGGGGTCTTCCGTTGAGGAAGCGTGCCTGGAATTCGGGCCAGCCTATTCTCATATGATCCTGAGACCCCGGCCTGGATTTGTGCCCAAGGTTACCACTACTCCCTTTCGAGATCAGGTGGTAAACATGCAAGAGCATGTCTGACCCTGGAGGGGGTAGACCCAGCCTTGGCACTGCTCTGTCCAGTATGCACCAACTGTGCTTTCGCAGACAGAACACAGCGTTTCAGGACCTCTTTGTCTGTTATGGTGGGCAGCTGAAGGGAAAGGCTCTCTCCAAGCAGAGGCTGTCTCAATGGACAGAGGACGCCATTGCTTTGACATACCAGCAGGAAGGTCAACTGTGCCCACTTGGGGTGAAAGCTAACTCATCCCGGAGTGTGGATTCTTCTTGGGGTCTAAGCGCATGGCGCCTTGCTAACAGACATCTGCAGAGCTGCAGGCTGGGCAACATATTCACCAGATTCTTCAATCTCCGAGTGGAGCCAGTGTCCTCCCCTCGCTTCAACCAACCGGTGCTATTCCTCAGGTGAGCTATCCCCAAGCCCTGAGTTCCCCCAGAACTGTTGACATCAATGCCAGAGACTATGCCTGTGGTAGCTTCTGCATTGGCTAGGTGTCTCCATGTGCTTGGTTCCCCACTGGTGACCCCCACATGTGTATTTCCACTGTACAACCTCACCATATCACCATATTTTGGTGATATGTGTGAAGATGGTGTGTCTAATAAGCCCATGAGGGCTGGGCACCATAAAAGGTGTTTGACACTTAAATAAACAATTCAATCAATTAATCCACGATAAACCTCTCTGAGCATGTGTCTTCCCTTGGCAAGCCACCTTGCCACTCCTGGGGTAAAACATTTTACCCTGCAGGCTGGATACCCCAGTGTTTCTCCATATGCAGCCCCTCTGGGTCATATGTGAATTCTCTAAGTATCCGGTCAAAAAAAAAAAAAAAGCAGACGAGGACCAATTTCAGCCGACGATGCTTACTGTTGGCTTAGTGTGTCTTTAAGCTATTTGAGGAGAAAAAAATTGCCCAGGCGCATCTCTCTGTTTCCAACTGAATTGTTGACTATTACCAATTTGTATGCTTCACTGGTAGTCCATTACACTCACACATATTGTTTCCTTCTCTAAAAGGACATTTGTAATGGGTCATTATGTTTGGGTCATGTTTTACCACTGTCCATGCAAGTCTTAAGAGCAAGAAATATGAAAGGTAAAATGAATCAGAATAGATTAACCCTCACAATGATTGTAGAAACACGGCACTGCACTGTCCATTACCTGTAGGCACAAAAATAAAAATGTAGTCAAAAAATACCCACCCTCAAGTTCCAAGAAAAAAAAGCTGCAATTACAAAGGTGTACAAAAGTGCAAGAACTACCTGGTTGTTTGTCTGTCATCATACAATAATGGACATCATACAATTACCAAAGGCATTATTTAAATTGATGAGCTTGCTGCTAAAAGCATATTTCTTCCGAATCTCCAGGAGTTTAATGTTGTAATGCTCAAACCATCTTGGTCTCCGTTTTAAATTCTGCAGCAAATTGGTATCACGAACTTTCATATTCCATGTGTAATATTTGATATTCAAACCAACATACTGCCAGCTACTGCTAGATGATAGCAGTAACTCTCTAATTTAAGATTCTCATCTACCAAGGCAGTGCCAGTCAATTGCAATCGAGTTTAAATATTTACAATGTTCCTTCCTCACCAAACTGCAAATGGTATAGTGTATAATGAATCAGAGATCTAAGGACCATGGTGGAAAGTGTGCCACCTGTGAGTATTACTGCAGATAAAAATCGATCCGGACAAGACTTTTTTACTCCGCAAATTAAAACACTTTGAATGCCCATGTGCCATAGCTCACCCAAGGTTAGTTCATTCAAAAGCCACTCATTTAACATTGTACAACTGTGGCAGATAGGCCCCTTTCAAATAGCTGGGGAAGATGCTGGCACATACAGCAGAGTCAGCTGTTGTATTCCTTGGCACAGTGACAAGCTGATATTTCATATAAATGCGTCGGTGAAGTTAAGGCTATTACCCAAAGTGCCAAGATAATGGCAAAACCTGGATAAAACATGCACATTTGAAGCAGAATGGAATTAAATGGTTTTAACTCATAAGTTTGCCTATTAATATTTGTTTCACTAGACTTCACTATTGACTAATCTTTAAATATAACTGATACCCCGCTGCTTGCATCAAGCTCAGCTGTCAAGTCAACACTAATTTTAACATCACTTCAGCCATATGATAGACTGAGCAAATGTTTAATAAAAAACTGCACTTTCCATATTAAAACTTTCTTTTTCTTTAAACTAAACTTTGAGAGGAACACTGAAATGTGAAATATTACATTAATGGCTTACGTGTGAGCAACATGGGCACAGGAAATGCAAATATGCCTATTCTTGGAATGTAAAATAATGGTCATTTTCTCTACAAATCCAAACTTTCCCTCAAGTAAGATGAACTATGACTCATAGCCAATGCAAGATGTGGTTAAGTTCTCAAAGTGTTAGATTCTCTATAGGATGCACTCTTGAGCATGATTTGGTCCCATTTAAAGTAAAAATACAGCTTTGCAATACCCATTAATGAGACTCCTGAAACATTTCATAACACTAGTTCTTGAATACTGGGGAAAGGAATTCTTCAAGGAATCATTTTTGGATTAATCTGTTCAGGTATTTACCCACAAAATGTGCTGCATAAAAACTAAACATATGGCCACAAATTACCCTCTTCCTTCTGTTGGGCAATTGTAATATTTCAATTTAAATTAAGTTGTTTTAATTTCAATCTGAATTAAGTTGTGGTCCTATATTTAGTTATAGGGGAAGTGAGTGATAGTGTAATGGCTTCATTTTGATAAAGTAAAGATAAAATCTAATAAATTGATAGAGGGACATGTTTACTTTCATGTCTCAAAAACCATAAATAAATCACAACAATATAAATCTATATAAAAAAACAAGATTAATTGCAGCTCATATGTCCTGCAAGTTGCAACCAAAGCTTTCCTAAACATCTTGAGAAAGGTTTACATTTTTATTTGGATGAAGCTCACTGTGGCTCTTCCATACCAATGTCAAGACCTGCTCTTTAATTTGTTCCAAGATCATAAAATTTTTAGGATAATTAAATTTTAGAGTGGTTAAATAAGAGATCACTCCACATGATGAAATCCATTCAGTATTTAACAAGAGATAGTAATGGCGCTGCAAATACTTGGCTGGTTCCAGAGCTGGGACTTTGGATTTTATCCACATGTGACCACAGCTCAAGCACATAATTTACGCAGTCAAACTAAAGCTGCAATATTAAAATGATAGATTCAACACACATTAATTGTGAGATTGAAGAGTGCTGTAACTGTGCCTCACTGCAATGAATAATGTATTGCAGTTGCAAGACAATTGATTTGCACTTAAGTAACCGGCTCAGGATTAGGAATGCTAAAAGTTTGGAGGCCTAAATAAATTAAATGTTCCAATTAAATAAAAGAGAAGCTCATAACTATAAAGACCCGCTTTACAGTTCCCGCTGGGCATTACTGGTGTAGCACCACCCAGGCAGAGTACGTCCCTGGGCTAGAGGTTCAGTGGCACCATAAACCAGCTCAATCTCTTCCATCTCAGATAGGGGTTTATTATTATATTACTTTATTTTATTTTTTATTCTAAACTGTTTTAATTATTCTTATTTATTTTGATTATTTTAACTCTTTGAATTACCATTTTGTATGAAATGGGCTTTATAAATAAACTTGCCTTGCCTAAAGGCAAACTTTATCTTTCATAATTCAATATTAAGAGAGGCACTTTGCATACTGATGTATAATTGTACCCATGTTTTTTTTTTAAAGGAATGATTCATCCAAAAAATTATTTCATTGTTTCAAACCTGAATGACTTTCAGCAGAAGATATTTTGAAGAATGCTTTCACGTTTTGAAAGTCAATGGGGACTGAAACAACACTGGACACTAGAGCTGCAAAAATAATCATTTAAAAAAAAATAACGCAACCTCGATTTTTCTGCGTTTCGTCTGTCTATGAAATCTTTGACAATAAACACAGCGGAACATTCAAATCTGCTTTGGTGCTGCCACTGACCAAAGAGAAAGCGGTTATCATGTGCAGAAACAAGCTTCACCAACATTCTTTTCAACCCTACAGTATCATTATTTCTGTTTCAGATATCCTTATCCTTTGCGAGAGCCTATCTACTTAGAGTGAAATATAACGAGCCAATGCACTTTGGTATGCGATAATTGCACCTGCTGCTGTGCATAGCGGCACAAGCATATAACAAGCAGCAGGTGCGTTCGCATCTTTCTCTTTGGAGCCAGACAGTGAATGCTGTACCCTCTCCTGCAAGATTTTTACACAGTATTTACACGGGCATTATCACTGCATCATGTGCTTGGGCTATAGAAACGCTGAAATGGCACTCATGGATGACTTATGTTCTCATTGCGGGAACATGACCATTGCAGCGTTACGGTAGAGACTCCGTTACCTCAAAAGAGGTGGAGCCCCTTCACTTATTACCCGATCTAGCGCTTCTAGTAGAAGCCTACTTCGGTTAATAGCCAGGGTGACCTGAGGATCACAGTGAGAGGTAACCCACCGAGCCAGCTCTCCTCGGGCCCCTCACTCCTTTAGGTTTCAGGTGACCTGACCCAAGCGGTGGTAGACACCATCACTTCTGCTAGAGCCCCCTCAATCAGGTGCCTCTATGCTCTGAAGTGAAACCTGTTCGTTGAATTGGAAGACCAGATCAGAGTCGTGGTTTCCTTCCAGCAAGATGGGTCGGAGCAAAGGCTGTCTACCTCCATTTGGCTGGGTGTCCATGTGTAGCGGCCCCTGCGGTGACCCCATATGTGTATTCCTCCACAACCAGATCCACACACATCTCCATTCCCTCCTCAGGGAACGAGGGTTACCATACGTAACCGAGACGTTTGAAACAAAAAAAGTCGTGATTCTCAATTTATCCAGAATCGTACAGCTCTACTGGATAACCATTGACATTAATTCAGTGGCATTTTTCACTGAGGCATTTTTTTATGAAGCGTCTTTTTTGTGTTCCCCTAAAGAAAGAGTGTTTCTTTTATTGGGTGTTCTGTATCTTAAAGATTTACTGGGCTTACAGCAACTGTAACGCATCTTTCTAATGTATACTTTATGTATCGCATTGAAAGAATATACTGATCAAATGCAAGTACAATGAAAACCACTGTCTTCTTTCAAAACATAATATTATCTCCAGTCCAACCAAACTAGAAATTAATGGAAATAATTTTATCGGAATATTTTAAAACATGATGTCAGAGACCACGTAATTAAGTAAAAGCTTCTTTATGAACTGCTACTTTGACACGAATTGACCATTTTGAAAGAATCGATTCGCGGAAATGAGTCGAACTGCCCATCACGAATTGATGCGAAATAACAAAAAAAGCCAATCATTTTGACAGGCAAGCCAAAAATGATTTGAAATGTGATATTATCAACACCTTGAGATAATTTAAATCATCTAATACATACAGAATAAGAATAAAAAACGAATATTTTACTTTAGCCTATAGTTTACTTTTTTAACTGGCTACAAATAAAAAATATGGGAAAATGTGCATTTGTTTGTTACATACATGGACTGACTTTGTTTTAAATCTGCAAATTATATAACATCAATTATAAAAATAAACATAATCTCTTTATGAATCGTCAATGCAGCGGATAAACTGTATCCCAGGATGCCAATACTCACCCATATCAGCCGCGCGCTTTTGATTCCACTCGCGTTTAATCCCCGAGGTTCCTCCACAGATATCAGTCTCTCAGGGTCCACTCCAACGAAGACTTTCACCTTTAGTCCGAGCAGTATTACAGCCGAACTAAAATCATTATCGATCCGACTCCATGTCGCAAAAATAAACTTTAAAACGTGCTGCCTCCCCCGTTGAATCCAACAAAACGGAAAACCGGTACATTTCCAACAGCATCAAACATGATGGTCATCCGTCGATCAAATGGGATATATAATTCAATTCTGGGCAAGGAACTGTCTGAAAATAAGGGCAAAAGTTGTTCTGGGTCGCATACTTCAGGCAATAATGCTTAAATCATGCGGAGCTTATCGACCAGAGAGGTAAGCAAAGCCAAAAGAAAGAGCGAGTGTTGAGGGCTTTGCATCAGAGTAAATCTCTGCTCGCCGCCGCAGTCGAGTCTCGTCCCTGAGAAATATCACAGACCAGCGTGATGATGATTGCGCGCTCCCGCGCTCAGGTCCTCCACAGTCATAATAAAGGTGACCTGGACGCAAACCTGCTGCGGTAAACAATAGCAGAATGCCAGAACACCCTACTTAACCAAGACTGTTGTTGAATGCAAACGACACAACTAAAAGTAACAATGGAGACCCATTGTGTGTGTGTGGTAGCCCACCACAGGTATGGACACAATGATTTATTTATTTATTTTCCTAATATAAAACATTTATGTAACACTGTATAGGCTACATTAACAACCTTGGTATGCATTATTGGGTTATGCTAAACTTTACAGTGCATTCTTAAACGATTTTCATTCATTTAAAGATGATTCACTCCTAGAATCAATCAAATGAGATGATAAGTTGCTGTTGCATTTGACGAAACAATTTGACGTTTTTTTTTTACTAATGAATATATATATTTTTTTCACATTCTTTTAATGTACTCTGGTTCAAATTATACAATTATTTTTTTGTAAATCACACAGATCCAGAATACTTGACTGACTGAGTCATGGAATTACATCAATATTTTCTGCATTAGACCGAGGCAACCTTGCTCTGGAGGATTTTTGTTCTCTTGTCTTTAAATAATTTGTTTAAATCAATATTTAATGTCAGTTTATTTAATTACTTGATAAGCCCCATAATATGCAAGATTGTCAATCTATCATTAGCTGCACATGAAGTAGACTTTCAGATAAGCATGCAAAACTGTATGTGATACAAGCACTGAGGCACATTAAAAAAATAAAAATAAAGAAAATCTCTTATAAAACAAAATAATCCAGCATGTTAGCAACATAAAATTCTTTAACAAGAAACAAAATATGGATATTTCCTTTTTGGTCCCTCCTGGTGCTTTTTTCGGAGTCCCTAATTAGTGTTGGGAAAAACAGCCATAGAGCCAGTTCCAATTTAATGATCAAATTAGTGGAGAAATTAAAGTCACATTTTACTTTTTTAAGGAATATTACAGCATTTCTTATAAATAATATATCCATGCACATCATTACTTTTTTAAGAAAAAAAGTCCATGTGCCTTGTGATCTTTAATCAAAATAACTTCCTGTCACATACTCGACTAATAGCAAACCACAAATCAAGTCCTGTCATAAATTGTTTCTCGTTTTAGAAGCCGTTTCAATTGGATGTTTGTCACAAAAGTGAATCGCCAAGTTCAACTCTTGTTGTTTTGTTATTCTTATTGGCATTATTTAAAATAAAGTATTTCTGCAGATCTTGATAAATACAGTATGCTGTTAAACAAGAGAGCCAGCAGCTGAACTAAAAAAACACTTGATATATGATCAATGAAAAATAATTACTCTGATTAATTTACTTTTTTCAGAAGTAGATTTGTTCCAGGCTGTTCATGTGATCTCTGACTGACTTGTCCATGATTCAAAGTAAAGCAAAGTTAGAAGCCATAAAGAAATGGCAACTTTATGACAAATACTTAATTGGGAATGCTATAGGTAGAACGTGACATTTTTCTTTCCTGATGTTTTTTTTTTTTTTTTATCTGGTGGGTAAATGTAGTGTGTGCATGTTGATGAGTTTTCTTCCGGCCTTTTACCTGTGAATCCATCTAATTTTATGCTCCGTAAGTCGATTATTTCATAATGGGCTCTTTTAACAATTGGTGCAACTACGTTTTTGAAGCTTTCGGAATGGTTTTTTTGGCAGATTATCTGCAAGACAAGATGAAATCTCATTTGAAATAATATATATATTATTTTTTATTTATTTATTTTTCAAAACTCAATTCTATCTAGGCTGTCTTAAACAAAAAATTCTTGGAACTTTCACACATTGGCAGTCGTGATATGAGTGGATTAAGGATGCTATGGCTTTATTTGATCTTTTGCCGCATTGAAGACATGCAGATAATTTTAAGCAATGGAATAAATTTTAGCAGGGGATTATCCAGTTTAAGCAGTGCGAGTTAGGCAAAAACAGGAGCCGATGGCAATGCAATGATGGACAAAGGCAAAACAAGGTCACTGTTAACAGCATAGCTTAATTCATTATTGTGTTAGCTGCTGTGTTGAAAAGAAATGTTTATTTATTAACTAAACCATTAACAAAAAGTCTTATAATGAGAGTGTCATATGATATAATATCCAATACAAATCATTTTAATCCTTAACCAAAGAATCAATTCTGTCATTATTTACTCTCTCTCATATGATTATGATTTATAAAAAGCATGTTGCCTTTTGAGTCTGTAGAGAGAGAGTGTATCATGGATGTGATAATGGGGATAAAAAAACAACTCAGCCCAGACAGGAAACCAATTGTCACCCATTTGTCTTGAAACAACACCAAAAGCTTCTGCTATGCTGATGTAAGCCAATTACATGGCTCTCAATATCTCTCCCAGGGCATCATACATATTTCATGATTATGAGATGTCATAACAGGAATTCTGGATGAAATTTCACACATTAAATTGCGTACAGCACTATACAAAAAGTTCTAGCCTGATGTGAATTTCGTTGCGTAGAAAAATAAGATTCATCCCTTGAGGATGCCTTCAATAAGCATGTGACATTTTAAAGGTAATAAAGGAAATCTCTCATAACTGGCCAGTACTGTCTGCTCCATTTCAGTGATTCAGAACTTAAACATGGGTCGCGCTGAGTTGTCTTTCTATTGATTGCCTTTAAGAGCCCTCAATCTGAAGGACATCTGCCGATTTACCAGGCTCAACTTTTTAATTGTTTTCTATAATTTGTGTTTGTTTTGTGATTAATTCCACTTCCATTCTGGCCCTTAGAATTACCAAGGCTGCATTTCTTTATTTTTGCTGCTGCGCCCGTATACATGCTGGATGCTAACTTCTAACTGCATGTTGCAAAGAGACTCTCTCTTTTGAGAGTCTCTCAAAGAGAGATTGATTGATTGAATTCAAAATTGATTGAAATCAAAAACAAACAGCAAAACCAGCTAACCCCTATTCCCAAAACAAACCCCTATTACTAAAAAATAAAAAAAATGCTACGAATATGATTCACAAACCTTTTTTTTCAAAAACATACAGCAAGATACAAAACACACATTGTGACAATTGTAGCCCTCTTCCTTAACAACTGGTTGTTGGCTTGAAATTATTATTTACCCAAACTATTTTCCAAATCCTGTGGCAAAAAGTAAACAAAAATCCCATAGACGTAACATTGCGATGAAATTTGACCACTCGTAGCCCTGAGCAAGGATTTCGCAGAAACGTGCGGGTCACGAACTTACTATGTCTTACACAATAGCAAATGTTTTACCTATATGGTAAATCTGCATAGGGTTTTGTATTGAACATTCAACACAAAAGCAACCACCCAGAATATCATAGCAACACTCTAGCAACCATACAGAATACCTTAGCAACCACCTAGCAACACTATAGCAACCACCCAGAATATCCTAACAACACCCTAGCAACCATACAGAATACCTTAGCAACCACCTAGTTACCACCCAAAATACCCAAGCAACACCATAGCAACCACCCAGAACACCCTAGCAACTGCCTAACAACACCCTAGTAACCCCCAGAACACACTAGAGACCACCTAGCAATGCCCTGACAACCACCCAGAATACCCTAGTAACCTCCTAGCAACCACCTGAACACATAAATAAGCCATATTGCAGCACCAGAACATCGTAGAGGCATGTTTGTTGGCTCGTATGCAATCATGAACCACACCCTAGCAACGGGTGGTGAGTTTTGCCACTGCAAGCACCACTTCACATTTTCTTCTTGAAATGTACATTCTAGTTTTAGTTATTGAAAACTGCTGTTCATTTGTCAGAGGTTTGATCTATATTATTTGAGATTTAAAGCGTTTATCGTCATACACTCAGTGAGGAAAGCATATTTTACTTTGCTGTCTACAATGAATGCCAACACAGTGCAAAAGAACTATACAATATCTAAAATAGACTATGTATATCTCTATATTGAAGTATAGAGTAGAAATGAATGAGAAAAAATATAAATATATTATATTTTATTGATCATAAGAAATGGTTCATAAAGTTGCAAATTTGGTTTCAATAAGTTCACAACGAGGTCAATATGCAGACTTAAAGGAGTAGTTCACTTTAAAAAAAAAACTTTTGCAAATAATTTACTTACCCCCACGTCTTCCAAAATGTCCACGTCTTTCTTTCTTCATTTGAAAAGAAATTAAAGTTTTTGATGAAAACATTCGAGGATTTTCTCCATATAATGGACTTCATTGGGAACTCAAACGGTTTCTGAAAACCAAAGGTTTCTGAAGCACTGTGAAATTAAACCAAATAAAAATTATAAATTGATCATTAAAAAGTATGAAAATACAATTGTTAAACACATTATAGATATGATTATAAATCAAGAATAAAGCGTATAGCTGTATTTTTATGAACTGCTTATTAAAGTCTATTTATGTTTTAAAAATTATAAATAAACTGTGTACTAATGCTGAACTAATGATTAATAGTGTGCAGTTATTATAAAGTGTTATGACTATAACCCCAGTTCCCTGAGTAGAGAAGAACTTACTGCATGCCTGGGCTTCTTCCTTCAGCCAATCAAAAGCTAACAACATCTACTTCAGAGGCCATTTAGTCATAACAGAGCACCATTTCATGACTAGCGTCAACCAATATAATTTGGTGTGATTTCAAACGTCCTTCAGAGACCAGCCACACGGAAGTGTTCCCATAACATCCTGATGTAGTATCTTGTTCCCTACTCAGGAAACTCAGGTTATACAGTAGTCATGACCTGAGACGTTTTGAACAACTCGATTGGGGTAATAATTCAATGACTCTCTCAACAATGATAAACACCACCACTAATACACAGACTGTGGAAATCACAAACAAATTGACACATCTAGTTCCAGTGTGTTAGACCGTTATATCAGCACTCTTGGAACACCACTCAGCCAATCAAATTCATGGACCAACAATATATACACTGCATTAAGCACTATCCAGTTTATAAGAATATTTATTCAAACACAGACAACTATACTCACTCACAAGCGTTGAGGGGTAACTAAACTTGGCAGTGGAAAAAGGAGGATATTTACAGCTCTCAACAGCTTGCTGAAAAAGCAAGGAAGACATTAATTGCATTGCTGATGTCTTTTATGTATTGATCAACCAAACACAACACCCACTACATCACACTGAGCGCAATAACACGGTTGCTAATCAAATAATAGAAGAATAGATATAAGCACGGAAACAAAACTGCAGAGAGCAAAGAGACAGCACAAGTACAAGGTCTAATAGTCACCTGTCAAAGGCTTAATCACTAATGGTGTCTTCTTGCAGGCCGTTCCCTGGAGTGAGCTGTACTTATGGGTCTGGTTGATTAAATTTAAATGGATTAATATGGAAAGGAGGAGAGGCCAAAATGTGACCTTCTAAAGGACACAAGTCAGAACTATTTACATCAAAAGAAAACCTGACTTCTAACAAACATGGAAATCCACTTAACAATTGTTATGTGGTGGTGTCAAACACATGATTTCTCATTAAATTTTTTGTATGTGATTTTAAAAATTGAGAGACCTTGGATTGCTAATTGGTGTTTTTTTTTAAGTTTTTGTGGAAGTTATGGGGCTGGTTGATTTCTGATCTTTGGAAAAAAGTGTTGTAGTCCTACACCTGCAATTTGTGGAGTCAACAGTTTGTAATTAGTTTGGCCAATTACAACCAAACTTACAATAACTAAGATACTAGGAGATCCTTGGAGTCTTCTCAGGTGAAGATAGCATGTAAGGAGTCGGTAATCCATGTTGGAGACAGATGTGTGTCCTCTAAAACTATTCATGAATGGTGATGAGAAGCAGGTGTGGGTGATGAAGATGGGCAGGACCAGCGGAGACACAGGAGACTATTGCTGCGTCCAAATTCGCATGCTATCCGTCCTAAATAGTATTCGAAAATAGAATTAGTACATCCCAAATTGTAGTATGTTGAAATGAGGGTTCCAAAGATACCCAGATGGTCTACTATTTTCAGTCAGAACCCAAAGGGCAGATCAATGCAGACTGTAACGGCTAATATTGCCCACAACCCATCGGGCATTGGACGAGGATTCGGTTAGAACTAAAAACATTAGTGAAAAGTGTTAAACTACAGACACGGAGGTGAGTCCGGCAGCTATGCAGAGAGGTTTAGATATAGGACTTTGAGTGATTAATAATCAGTATCTAACCTCCTGACGAAACTTCTGTAAAGATACGTTTAGACATTAACTTTTAAATGCATCATTATATTCAAATTGCAAACACGAGGAGAGTTTCCGCGTGAAAGACCCATGATTGGCAGGTGAACGTGCTACAAAATTTCTCTCCGAAACCAGACTGATCTCATGAAGTAGCACGTGTATGAGTAATAGCATGCCAATTCGTATTTCCATTTTTGGCGTGCTATTAACACGCATAATCGCTTTTCAGCGTGTTTATGAACGCCGTTGACTTAACATTATTACTGTATATATAAATATATGACCTACCTCAACCCCGTCCCTAAACCTACCGTCACTGGGGTTAATGGCATTTATGAGTGTTCTACCATCCTAGGAAAAAAGATTGCTCCCCAGATGTAGATCTACATTTTGCTTCATTTCGCGCGGACATTTGACGGCATGTACAATGCCGTCAAATGTCATGTCATGTTGCCGAAACAGTAAGAAATAAATTCGATTAAATGGTGGATTTTAACTGTGACTAGATGATTGATAGGGCAGTTTACGTTGACAGGATGCATGCAACAGAGCTGTCCGATAGATGACCAAGACTATAGATGTCCCAATACTGTTTGCTACAAACTCAAAAGTATGTATTTTTTCTTCACAAAAGGCATACATACTTTAAGACCTTAGTACAAGTAGGCGAATTGGGAAGCAGCTTTGGTTTGGGAATAGGAGGAAACTAGGGAGCTCATTATATTGACCAGGGATGTGGACATGGATGGAACCCAACTGCACAAACAGTCAAATTTCACTAAAATCCACACTGGGACGGCTCTCGCACCTGGTTAGACACAATGACAGACACTCGGATGAGTAGGGCTGCAGGCTCTGGCTCCGGGTAACCTTCTCCATTCGCGGAAGGTCCTTGGCAGGGTCCGGCTCAGGTTCTGGGTCTACCGTGGGCTCTGGTTCTGTGACACTGGTGGATTGGGTAAGGGGCTGTCCGGGGTTTGAAGTCTGTAAGTCACTGGCTCTAGCATGGTGGCGGGTTTGAAGAGGGGTGGAGAAGGACTAGACAGGTGGTGTCTCTGAGATGAAGACAGATGGCACCAGGAGGATTGGAGTGGGTTGGAGAGACTGCGACTGAGGGGCGATGGTGTCTTCATCCTTTCTGCTATTACAAGTCTCGTCTACAGTACATATTCTAGATACCATTTCAGGTTACAGGTGGTAGTCCTCGGAACTATTGGAAGAGATGGTTATCCAAACCACTCCAGGACACCAGGTGGGAAAGCTTGAGGAGCATCTCCACATAGTGTTCCAGAAGGCAACCATCCTGTGTGTGAGAGAGAGAAGAGCAAGTCAATGGGGTGGACAGGTGAACAAGCAAGTAGGGTTCATGATGTTGTAGGTCTGAACCTCTTTAAGGGGATACCAGACTCGGAGACAGAGAGTTAGTTTAACCCGAACAGATATTTATTATAAAAGATGATAAACAATGCAAGCAGGTGAATAATGGAGAAGTGATTACTTTAGCAAATGAATATAGAATAACAAAGTCTTTGTTTATTTACCAGGTTTCAAAGATCTTGACTGTGATTGGAGCATGAGCCGGAGAGCTCAAACCTCTTCAATGACAGTGGTAGGTAGCCAGGTAGGTAAATAGATTCACAGGACAGGAGATTGCTGGAGACTCAGTTGAGTATAACACATAAGGAGTCTGTAATCCAATTTGGAGACCAGACAATATGCTATAGTACTGTTCTTGTTTGGCATGCCGATGAGGAACGGGTGCGGGTGATGGCCGAGTAAGTACAGGTGAGGAACAGGAGGGATGCTGGAAAATGTAAAAGATAGGCAGATACTTAGCAGCATCAATACTATCACTTCTCTTTTGTTGACAAACTCAAGGTCATCCACATGAACATGTAACTCAACTGTTGGAAAGGTTAGTGTGTGTTTGCAATTTTTGCTCTGACAGGTTACACAAGTTTATCAAAATCAAAAATAAAGGAACGTTATAACTGGTATATTCTGTCAGAGAAAGTAATTAAAGCACAATAGTCCTTATTAGCCGTTTTTGTTCTGTTGCACCAATAGGATAGGCCAACTGTATATCGCTTGTCCTTGAGTTTGAAAAATACAGCTTGTTGAAAGGCAACCGCAAAGGTAGGCATGGAGCTGGAGGAGGAATTTAAAAAAGCACATCATGCTGAGATTATGTCTTCACAAAGAGTAACACACACTGTCTGCACTCTCCGCTATTACATTAATACCCCAGGGATCGGCCGCTGTGATATACTGTACACATGTGACTTCATAGCCATCTCTACTCTCTAAAATCGCAGCAGAAGCACAAAGAACAGCACTGTAGCTCGACCCTTTATCTGGTAAAAGGACTTAATTATAGATATGGATCTAACCAGGCGCATGTGTAATAAAGACAAAAACTCTAAGGAGCCGCTCGTCATGTTTCTCCAAACAATACCTGCACTGCCCATGAGATTCAAGCAGCTTCTCTGATTGTCATAACATAGAACTTGACCTGGTTTACTTCCTTAATGCACATTTCTGGTCTTATTCTGCATAATTCACCAGGGCACATTGTTTCAAATAAAGTCTTTGTATTTTTTTTCCCTCAAAATGCCAGTCCCTCCAACCATCTTCAGTATCTATTTACAATGTAGTATAATCTGATAGATGGAATGAGAGTGAAACTGATATAGAGTTTATTAAATTATATTAATCTGATATTAAACTAACCCAAGAGGTACACAAAACACAGCTAACAAAACTAAAAGACATTATGCAGCTTGTTTAAAAAAAAAACAGGAACAGTTGAATATGAATTAAAATTAAATAAAAATGTGTTGCTTCGCTGATTTCCATTCCAAATCCAGTTCATGATCCATGCGGCGGACCGCAAACAGAGATATTTTCAGGCAGGGATGGGTCGTGGGTGGCTGTCTTCATTACTTACACTTTGTCTCCTTCCATCAGCAGGGCGATCATGAGGGCCAGTGTTTGCTGTCAAGATGCTCCACACTAATTGATTCCTCAGATTTTGACAATGCCTGGCAGCCAGATAATGGGTGACAGGGAAAATGATGGCTGCTTCTTGATTCCTTGCCTTGCAGACACTTGGATAAACACTGTTTATAGATTACATGCTGGAGGTTATCGGAGGGTGTCTTGACAGGGTGGAAGCAAACCAGAATGTGAGACTATTCTCCTGCGGGCCTTGTTCTGTGCTTAACATTACCCAATAGCAGTGCTCTTTTATACTTTAATGACTATGGAACAGACAATATTTGCCATCAGAGATTCCTCCAGAAGCATCTTTTCTCAGAGATCCTGACCTCTTCGTTTGAGAGCCACTTTGTGCACAATCTTGCAAACACTGTAGAGGGCCTCCACAGGCCATTCGATATTTCCATGTACAGTGCTGCTCACATTCACAGGCAGTAAGTCCAAAAATAATGGCTAATAAATGGCATCGCTGCTGTTACGTGACAGTTTTCATTCCCAGTGCCCCTACAGGTGAATGGAGATCCAATTGGGAATCTAAGCCCTGGAAATACATTATAGGCATGAGATGAACTTTCAGCACATGCTTCTAATGTTGGTTGCGCTTGGATCATTATTATAAAAAAAAAACCTCAACCTTTTGAGGCTTGCTTCATTTGTTACTGTATCCCAAAGGATACAAAAAGCCACGCTGTATTGTTTACGATAATAAATTGCTCACATTACAAGCTGCAGCAAAGGTTTACATATACAAGAGCAATGAATCGTGGACATTCCCTTGTATAAAAAAAGATTATCTATTTGACAATTTGTGCAAAGACACAATGACTGTACAGGAAACATAATTTTAATGTTATTTAAATGTGTTTATATATGTGTGCTAATTAATTCAGTAAGAAATTTGCATAAGTGTTGTATGGCTGCATTATTTAATTAATCATGTGCTGTTTGTTGCTATGATAGAATATAATTGTTCCGTGGAATGTAATGTGAGTTTATCTTTACATTGCTTGTTTTGTCATAGCATATTGAAGGATAATAAATAAATATTAAACAGCACATTATTTTGTAGGATATGCCTCATAACCCTCAGGTAATGGATATTTTACCTCGCAGCGGTGAACACACACTCGGCAGAGTAAAATGATTTAAACGCCGGAAAACGTAGCAGGTACGGTGACTGAAGGCGGTGAGATGAAGGAGGGGATAGTGGTAGTGTGCGCGAAGTGCCTCTATTTTGGGGTGTAACCGTAGACAAAAATCACGGTTCGGTACGTACCTCGGTTTTCAAGTCACGGTTCGGGTACGTTTTCGATACAGCAAAAAGAAAGAAATGCCAGAGAAATTTCCTATTTGTTTAAAGAAAAATATTTTTAAATAAGTGTGAGTTTACTAGATCTTGAAACTTTCAGGTTTATAAATGTGGGTCATCTTTGAAGGATGAACAAATAATGTTTTGGTAATCACATTAAAAATACCATTTAAATATATATTTATTTATATAATATTTGAATTTTGAAGTGCTGGAAAAAGATGTGTGAAGTACTTGAAAGCATTTCACCATTCCAGCCAAAATGGTTCCAGTTAGAGTTACTATATTAAATCCATGGTGAATGTTGCTGGTCTGTGGACGCAAAGTAGGCTATTACTAGTTGATTCACGGCTCAATGTTTCTCCTGGTTTCCATGACAGCGCTGTTTGATCTAATAGAGATTCGGTTAATAATAGAGAAATGTGAATGCATCTCTCTAGAACAGTGTTGCTTGATCGAAATCGTCTCACGCTGCACAGATGTTGCTGGTCCGAACTGATAAACGATCCGTGAAGCACATAATGAGTAGCGCAGTGTTTGCTTTCATTACATTTGCCATTTGATGTTGCGCAACGTTGTGTTGGCCGCGCCAGCACAGATTTTGCCGGCAGGAAAAATGGTCCAAGCGACCGTTCGGTTTGTGTGCGTACCGAACTGGAAGCCTCTGAACCGAAACGGTTCAATACAAATACATGTACCGTTACACCCTAACCTCCATTGGATCTGACGTAACCAAGGGCCTCTCTCGATAGGCTGCTGCCGTTGCCGCAGAACAGCCATTACAGGCACATTGGCATGTGAGCCGGCTTGCCAATGTCTGCATGCTGCCGCAACCGCGTTTTACGTTAATTCAAAATTAAGACTAATTTTTGGCTTCAATATCTTGTGGAAAAGAGATTTTCCCTGAGCTTAATATATTACGCAGTACGAGAGAACCTCTCAGAGAACCTCTCATAAGAGAACCAAACCAACAACAATTACATACACCCACAGATATTAATCTTTCAGTGTATAGTGGGAATGTTTTATGAGAAGATCGCTAAAACAGTGCACACATATTGACATGATGAAACAGCCAGAAGGCTGCTGCTGTGAAAGTTTTAGCATACACCCACATGATTTACTACAAATTTATGATCATTACCATAATATGCAATAGGATAGATAGGTTTTAAATTGTAATTTTAGGAAAACAGCACACCAGTAGTTCAGAAATATTTTTTAAAAGGTTCTGAAGGACAACACGACAACTAATTAGTTGTGGAGTGGTTGTTGGACGTTTCCATAGTGGTTTTTAGGGTAGCCTACTCGCGTGTCCACCTTCATGTCTCCATGATCATACTCCCTTAATATACAGTACATTAGCTGGGTTTCCTTCCAGAATTTAACAGTTCACGTTGTCCATCACAGCAAAACCAATTAAGTAACACAACTCAACATAGAATATTTACTTTCATGATTCAATTCGCATTGGAAATACCATCATATTGAATATTAGATTATTAGATCACTGAGATTATTAGATCAATAAAGCTTTATATCCAGAACAGCACACCATAGGGTAACCTCTATGTCAATCCTTGAATATTCATTCCAGCCCTTTCAGAAATGGCTGGATGGTTCTAATTATTCAGTTGTACATTTGCTCTCACTGGAATCAGCACAGCATTTGTAGCAGAAAGTGAACAAATCAGTTTAAGAACTCTGGACACAGACCTATAGATATTCAGAAGTGCTTTTATGAAGCTCTCATGTTTACTAACACTTATAGGGAGTTCTGGGATACAAAGTAGATATTCTTCATTGCTGTAAAATAATGCAACATCTAATTAAGTGTAGGCTACTGGAAATGAAAATTATACTTTTGTATGTAACGCGAAGAAAACAAAAAGTACACAACTACACGCTAAAATAAACCATAAATGAAAAACAGAAATATAGAAGAAAAAAAACTTTACATTTTCCACCATTTCCAATGAAATAATAAAAATGCATTTCCCCAAGCATATTTGTTTTATATTAATTATTTTTTTCATTAATGGGTCTGAATGTCTGTCTATCTATGAATGTATGTGTGTGTGTTTTTATTATTATTTTTTATCTCCGTGTGCATTTATGTATTTGTGTAGGAATATATGGTAAATACACGCATGTGTACATATTTATTTATATGCATATGTATTTTTGTTTATTGTTTTTGCAGGTTTCGTCCTCCATTTGTGATATCTATATAAGACGTCTCGGGTTACGTATATGTAACCCTGGTACCCTGAGAGGGAACGAGAGCTGCGTTGGCTAACGAGAACGCTCTGCGTGATTAGAAACCAGTTTATTCCACGATCTCAGTGTGGAGACAAAGAGAAAAAATGCAGTCCCCAACGAGGATCCTCGAGGCTGAGATACAAAGTTTTCCTATTTTAATTTGCATTTCATCTAACAAACTCTTCTTTATTTTCAATCTCATAATGTTCAGCTGGACAGTAAATATTTAACTGGCAAGACAGTACAGATAAAACCTTTTTTTTTTTAAAGCTCCTCTTTATTCAGCAGCAATATGAGCCGACTTGTTTATTTATTCATTGAAAACTCAAAGAACGCCCTTCTCGAAGAACGCCCGACGGAAGCGAAGCGTCCAAAGGGACAGTTTCTAGTAATGCCCACTGTCAGCTCCCTCGAGAACGGACTGCTGGCATGCTCCACTCCCAAACAGCAACAAATAGCTTATGTGTGTCCCCACCCGTGATATAACAAGGGCAGGGAACAACACAACGTCTAAAACTTGCTTGATCGCCATAATAATGAATGCAGGGCTTGACAAACAACAATAAATAGACAAGGACAGATATACAGAGGGCGCTTGCTGAAGGCAACAGAAGCTGTCGCGGTCTGATTTCAAGGGTGCTTTATAGTTTCCTGGTCTATGACGTCACTGCCTATGACGTCTCGTTCTTCCATTGGACTGTTTATACATGTGCTTCACGCAATCACGCAAAGCGTGCTCATCAGAGTTAGCCAACGCAGCTTGAAGTTCCCTTGAAAGGGAACTAAAAAAGAAATAATGTGAAAAGCAACATGCAAACAAAGTAAATATTTTTTTCAGATATTGTTTGAATAATTAGCTTTTTAAAAGCTATTTTTTATTGAACTCATTGTCTATATATGAATAATCTAATTTTAAACGTAACCTATTAACATGTGCTAATACAGTATATTATATGAATGTATTAAAATATATTTTTATATAATATATTTGTCACATACATTCAGTTATTTTGGTCTTAGATTCATTTTCAAGGACTTTTACTTTGTTTTCATTAGTTTCCTAACTCCCTTTTTTTTTCTAGATTTCCCACCACTCTTTAGTTGTCATGGAGATTAATATTATCACAGGTGTTTGCCATTATCTCCTCACTTGCCTTACCGTACGTTCACACCGCCGCGGCGAGAGCGGCAAAATTTGCTCTGCAGCCCTACCAACGACGCCATGGAAAGATTTGTGGACGCTCTGATGTAGATCGAATGCGTGATCTTTTTAAAACTGTTAAAGGTGCGCAAAGCAAACAAGCATGTTGGTCGTTATTTTTGCAGAAAATTGATCGAAGGAAATAATTTTAAAATGATAGTGACATGTTTACTAATGAAATAAACAAATTAAAAGCCGTGTGTGTTGTGTGGCTTATGTGTTCAATGGTTAAATGCGATTATAATTTGCTTTCCCACTGAAAAAGTGTTCTAGCACAAAAATCTTTTTTCCTGTCCGACGCCAAGATAGAGCAGCTAGCC